>CAJRST010005557.1:10172228-10211058 GCA_907169785.1 Menidia menidia | reverse complement strand
ATCCATCCATCCATCCATCCATCCATCCATCCATCCATCCATCCATCTCCTGGTGATGTGTAAAATCCCTGCAGAGTGTCGGACGGCCGACAGGGCTTTATGAGCTGGTTGCTAAGGAGCCATGATGAGCTTTTCTCGACTTTATTTTATGGTCTCTACCTCAGATATTAAAGTTGGACAAACAGCAACTGAAACCAGGCACTTCACATTGAAATTAAACAAACCAACACTTTTTATGTGCCTCTCTTTGGCTATTTAAATAGGATCATATCTGCTTTTCCATTCCAGGCCACCCGGCCTTAGGTACAACCTCTGCGTCATGACTTCAGCTATAACTGGATTTCCTTTAAATAGTTTCACTTCCCTCTGCCTTCTTATCACTCCAGACTTCACGGTTCCACTTTACGTCTCTGACTTTAATCACATGCCAACAAAAAACACTTTTATAACCTTTTCCAGGAACCGTTGAATAAAATAATAATAATGATTTAACAATGGAGTAAAATGAACATGTTTGTCTGTGCTTGGCGCACGATTTCAAGCCATCTGACACCGTGCAGACAGTCATAATTAGCTTAAAAGAAGAAAGCAAAAAGCGATTATGTTCCCTTAAAATTTCTCTTGACCACGGTTTCTCATCTTTTTCATGTCATTCCAGTTTTTCAAAGTCATTTTATGCCTTTCGGAGGGAGGTTTCTCTGCGTCTTCATCACATTTTACAAACTTGGCAGGATTTGTTGTGGCCATTAAAAAAACACTGTAAATAAATTAAATTGCAGGTTGAATTTAAAAGTGTTTCAAGGTGGAAAGCACTACGATATGGGTTGCAGCGCTCTCCAGGTCCAGCTGATTTGAAAATGTCGGCTCTATTAAAGGACAGTCGTGGCATGATCTACAGGAATGTATGCATTAAAACATAGACTGGATACTTTGCTTTAGATGCTCAAAGACATAATCAACCCCTTTTAAAGAAAACACATGCAATAGCTTATATTGAAAAATACATTTTCTGAGTTTAATTGTGTGTCTGCTGCTTATATACATCAGTTGGATGTTTTTTTCTTTATCCTGTCTTCCATTTTTATTTTTGTGCATCCTCATCTCCCAAAATGAGTCAATCTGAGCACAAGCAGATCAGATCAGCAACCTCTCTCGTGTTGTTGTGAAACCATTTAATGTCTCTTTGCCTAGCTCATGCAATGCAGGGAAATCCCTGCCATCACGGTCAAAAGGCCTCCATTCCTGCACCCCCAAAGCTTTGAGGGTCCCGGCAGATGTTCAGACTTTGTCCACCTCCACTGATGGCAGACTCCTTCCTGCCCTCGCCGCAGAGCTGCTGTCATCCGCGGAGCGGTCGTTGGACTGGGTGGTCTGTCCCTCGGCCTCGTCGGCCAGCGCCCTCTTGTACACGCCCATCAGACTCTGCCTGAAGCGGCCCCTCACCTCCAGCCCCATGCAGAAGTACAGCAGCGGGTTGACGCAGCTGTTGAAGTAGGCCACGCCGCTGGCCAGAGGCTGCCACACCTTCAGCACCTGGTTCTTGCTGTCCACCATCTTCACGAGCAGCAGGCAGTGGTAGGGAGCCCAGCAGAGGAAGAACGCCACCACCAGCGAGGCCAGGATGCGCAGCGGCCGGGACTTCCCCGACAGGCGGGTGCGGCGGATGCCGACGCCGGCCAGGACGTAGCAGGTGAGGATGACCAGGAAGGGCAGCAGGAAGCCGCACAGGAAGCGGATGGAGTACAGAGCGTGCTTGACGGCGTCCTCCCCCTCCGTCCTCTCCTTCACCTCCAGCGTGCACTTGCTCTGGTTGTTCTTGCCCAAGTAGACCTGCCGGTAGAGGAAGTAGGGGGTGCTGAGCAGGGTCGCCGCGGCCCACACGCAGACCGCCACCACCCGAGCGGCCCGCACGCTGCGGTGGCGCTTGGTCAAGACGGGCCTCCACACGCAGAGCATCCGGTCCAGACTGATCACGGCCAGCAGGAAGACGGAGCAGAACATGTTGGCGTATTTGAAGAAGCCGTTGAACTTGCAGAGGAAGACGCCAAAGGGCCAGTGGTCGAAGAAGAGCTTCTTAATGAGGGAGAAGACGCGCGTGAAGCAGAAAATGAGGTCTGCGATGGCCAGGTTCACCAGCCACACGTTGGTGACTTTGGGCTGAAGGATAAGAAAGAGTTTTTCTTTTTAATAAAGTCTCAGCTCTGTGACACTTGGCGTCATCATAGTTCAATTTACACAGAGATCACAGGATCACAGATTTACTGGCTCCCCCTTTGGTATCTGTCTGATCTGTGATTTGAGCATCCTTCATCCTGTTCCTATAATTTTTTCCAATAGATCCGTCAGACTTCTCTCTGTAGAATTTGACACTAATCCTCAAAAGGTTGTGCATATTGTAAGAGTTTTGCCATATTGACTTGTTCAGTCAAGCTCTGATCTTCTAATGTTCCCCTCACACTGTTTCCTAATAATTTTATATATTATTGGGTTTAGTTGGTTTGGTCTTTATTTATGAAGATCAGAATTCTTTTATACATACATTTTTGGAATTTTATTTTTTGTTTTCCTCTCTTAAAAATTGGGTTTTAGAGTAAAAATGGAAACAAAAACATACGTTATATAAAAACTTTATATTTATGGCCATACCTGAAAAAGTTTTACATATTGAATCTTTATTAACAGGATCAACGGTATCTTCCATTTTAAGGGGCCTTAATGGTTATTAATTTTCTTGGACGCAGCATGAAATCTGTAAAAGATACGTTTCTCTCTCGGCCTGTGTAAGAGTTGGGATTGCATGTGGAAAGACAAAGAGATGTGGCTGAGCTAACCTCGGAGTATCAAACACTATGTGCTGGTTAATGATTACCTCCACTGCTGGCTTCCACCTTTACAAACTCTCAGATAATCGTCCTGATATGCTTGATTGGTCAGACTTTACAATGCTTACAATATCCTGCTGAGCCCGAAGCTGCACAGACGCTAATTAAACTGACAGGAAGGACTTAATATCCACCTTGAGCTTGAACCCGGCCACACAGATCACTATGGAGTTCCCCGTGATGCCCAGCACCACGGTCAGCGTGTAGAGAAGGATGCTGACGTTGTCCATGATGGCCTCCACGTCCACCACTGAGTCCCGGTCATTCTTGCTGGACTTGGCCATGACGGTGGGAAGAGAGGCATTTGTAAACATTGTGAAGCTGAAAGAAAGAAAAAAAAAAATCCAAGAAAAGCTCAACGTCACATCATGTTTTGAGAGTAAACGAGAACAGAAGTTGAACATGTACAGAACAGCTGAGTTTTAAATGATCAGGCAGATTATTTCATCAAAATGTATACTTTTCTTTTTATCATGAATGATACATTTAATAAACAAAAGTAAAAAAGACATATATAAAGCATTAATAGGTGAGGGGGCCTATCCATTTTTAGGACTAACATGAAAAAATGTGGAAATAAAGCTGTCCATAACAGCTGTCACCACACCCAGGATAAGTTTTATTCTATTTTATGTGATGGAGAGATGAAATAAGTTTAAAAACTCTCTCAGTTTGGTTTGGCTTTTGGTTGTGGCCAAACTAGAAACATATTCTTTATACTGTACTTTGCTGTAGCTAATCTGAGGAAACCTCTGACTGAACACATGTCATTCTCTGTGACTGAGTGCGATGTAAAACGTAAGTAAATCTGTAAATCTTTACAGACAAATAGAGGAAATGCAACATGTAGTGGTAAATATTGAAGAGGAAGCTTTTTCTGCTTTTTAAAGAAGCCTAATTCTGTTGCTTATTGAGGGAAAATAAGCTTTTGAGTTGCCGCCTGTCGACGGCTGTGTGCTGCACTTCCTCTTCGGCAGTTCTTGGTTATTTTTCTGGGGGGTTTTCATGTGCTTTAGGCGGCGTTTTGAGCTTTTCTTGTGTTTACTTTGCCTTAGTTCAACTAGGCTTCCTGTTTCTTTATTTTGGTCTCTTTTCAGTTTCCTGTTCTGTTCTTGTTCCTCAGTCTTCTCCGGCTGGTTCTCTTCACCAGCTAAACTCATCGGGCTCTTTGTGCTCAGCTTTTTTCTCTCAGTTGGACAGAAGCCCCCCAGTTCATCCATTCCCTCTCAGGTCATGGCTATATGTCTCTATTCCCACTCCTGTTAGCCTGTGTTTGTCTTGTAGTGCAATTTTTCCCAACCCTGGTCCTCCTAGGCCACCTTCCTGCACGTTTTCCAAGTTTCCCTGTTCCAGCACACCTGATTCAAATAAGTAGGACATCTCTCCAGCTCTTTGAGCTCTGCGTAAGGCAGATGAAGATCTGTCAAAACATTCAGGACAGCTGTCCTTCAGGACCAGGGTTGGGAAGCACTTTTCTTATGTTTCTGCTTGATCTTTCAGGTCAGCTTCTAGGTTTCTGGGATTTTTAGTTTCTGATTTTCTGCAGATTAGTTGAAGCTTTTATATCCGGCTTTAAAATAGACCTCAGTGTCGTTTGGTTTCTCGGTTCCCGTGTTTCTTCCTGGCCTGTATCTGTGGATCCTTCCACCCAAGAACCGCAAAAAAAAAAAAAAAAGAGACTGAAATGACTGCAGGAGCCAGTTGGTATAAAAAAGTCCTGTCAAACTGAAAGGGGTTTGCAGTATTTCTGAGTGCATCACATTTCATGGACAAAAATGTGGGACCAGAGTTTCTGTAAAGTTGTTGCACCTTTGTTAACCTGGTGGATTGAGAAGAGAAAGCCCACTAGAGCTGACAACAAAGGAGAAAAAAACTCATTTAGAAAACGATTAAAGGTCATAGCAGAAACCAACTTTCCTCTCAAATAAGGTCAACGTGTTAAAAAAAGTGCTCTCATAGAAACCTGCACTGTCAAAGAAGACGTGAATCAAACAGTCTGAACACATGAAGATTTTTAACCATAAAGGCAATAAAAGGGGGGGAAAACCAGTCTTTAACCCACAACCCGCTGCATGACACAGATAAAATGGGCTGCGCAGGAACGTGTGAAATTAAGACTGCAAACTCTTTCTGCAGCATGAGATAAAGGGGTGAAAACACAGCAGTTCCCATCCACTGATCTGATAAAATTAAGTTTAGCAAAAATCAAAGCGGACATGACATCAGCCAGGCAACAATGATTGAAAATTAAAAAGTTTTAATCAGGGAAGAATCTTCAATTATTTTTGACTAAGCAGACAAAACAGCTGCCGCTGTCAAAGTGTAAATTCAAGGTCTTCATCCTGACATTAGACTTAGTTTCAGAATATGCTGAAGCATATGGTGAAAAAAGGACAGTTTATTTATCTCAACAGACAAGTGATGGGTTACCAGGCAGGAAAGTAAGCGCACAACCACAGATCTCTGACAGCTCTGTTTCTATATCTCTCTGTCCATGTAACAGGAAAGAACAAGTTTTATCGACATTTAAATGTGTAACAAGGCAAACTGAATTAGCAGTGGTTAAGCAGCCGATGACTTAATGTTGCATCTGCAGAAAACCTCATGCAGACACAAAGATGAAATCAGAGGCAATGAGAAGTATTTTAGTCTTTTAGAGGCACAGCAATCTGTCGAAATGCCGAATGAATGCAGGTCTGAAGCCTTTTTGCAGAGGATAGTCTGCATCTGAGCAAATGCAACCCAACAAACAAATACCTTTTTCTGAGATAATTTTCAGGATGATTGATAACCGCTGAAGCCAGATGTGCAGTCCAGGCCGACGGCAGGTCGGCAGCTGCACGCGGCTGGTAGAGGAGCCTCTGCAGACACAGTAGTCACAGGTGTGTTTCAGCACAAATGCTGAGACTCCTCAGTCGGCAACACTTCTACTGTCACTGTGTCTGGGAACCAAGGCAGGTTGTTTGCATGTTTGCATGACATGAATACTTAGACAGAGATTAGATACTTTAGTGGTCTTGTTTTCAAAAAGCAATCGCACTAAACTGTAAAAAACGCAGCCTTGTTGAGGTTTCCTTTGCTGAACATTTTGGGCATCTCACAGAAAAACCAGAAGAGCAGCTCCGACCAGCAGCTGGCTTTGTTTGCATGCTGTTTAGGTGTTGAGATCTGTGACTAAACTGGCTTCAGTCTCAGAAGCTGAGATGAAAAACTTTTTGGAGCATTATCTTTCCTGAATACACGACTGGCATTTACACGCTGATAATAAAACAAAGCGATGCCAACTTACATCCCCTTAATAATAAGATTCTAATAATTTTCTCCACTGGATCTCTCATGTCGTTAATCTGGTGTTTCCCATTGAAGATGTTTTGGAAACTGAATCGGTAACATCACTAAAATGTTTGTGGTAATTTGTGCTGTTCGCTGGTCCCTTTTAAAGGCAGGTTTCAGTCCACATGAGAGCCTTGTGAAAAAAATAGTATTTTTCTCTATCTTTGAACTTTTCCTGTCATCCATCCGACCTCTAACTGGTCTGTGACATTCTCACCGGAAATGATTTAAGTTACTATTTTAGGGTACACAGTTGAAGATGTTTTAACCCTTTAAAGCCTGATCCAAGAAAAAATAACACAGAAAGGTACACATTTCTCAGTCTGAAGTTTTTATTTGTCCCTCTAACTAAAAAGCTTTTAAAAATTAACAAAACTATTTGTTTGTATGGATACCATATGTCGTAAATCCACGATACGCATGTTCTGCCCGCTGATATCAGGTTTATCAGATTGTGTACAACAGAGTTTTGAGCATGTTTTACCATGAAGTGATGCAAAAGGTCTCTGCATGCGTGAAATATGACGCATTCGGCATTAAAGGGTTAAGCTTGTTTTAATCTAACAGTTTACCACAGCCTATAGTGTTTTTGATATGAGGACAAACCTGCTGTCAAACGTTCCTTGAATGAGACTGGATTCAGATACTCTGAGCTTCATGTGCTGAATGAGCAAAGAAAAGAGTCTCACGAAAAATGAGATGTGACGTTTAAAAAAACATGATGGACTGTGTGAGGGAGCAAGTCATATGTTTCACTAAAAACCTCCCTCTGCTTCTATTTTGTCTTCATGGTTTCAATTCTTTTTTTTTCTTTTTTTTGTTTGGCCAAAACGAAATCGAAAACACGCAGGTGGAAGAGAAGAATTGCAACGTTTGAAGTTTGGAGATTACTTAATAATGACACACTGTGTCTCCCATGTGAACATATTTTCACATTTGGTAACAGAATCCATGAACAGAAGTTTACATGTAACTCTCATCCTGTTCTATTATTGACTATTATCTCAACCCTTCTCTCCCTCCAGCTTACTCTACCCCTTGATTCATTTCAGTCCATCTCAGCTCGTCTTTAACAGGATATTATTGTGGACATTTTTCATTTCTATTGCATGATGCATCAGTGTGCATTTAAAACCAAAAAATCCACATGTACACAATGAAATGGCTTTTAAACAGCTGTCCACTGCAGTGGCTGCAATGCATGAAAGGGTTAATGCTGCAAAAATCCTGTTTCTGTCGGTTGAACTGTGGCATCTCTGGGTTTTTTCCCACATCCACAAAAGAAATGGGAACAGATTTGTGTCTTTATAACAACCTGCTGGCAACAAATAGCCTAAAGATCCGATTAAAAATCAGTTTTAGCTGATTTTTTTTATGTGAGGTCGCTGTTCTGGTTCACCTTTTGAATTTGTTCCTTTTTATGCTTGAATGAGTAAAAGGTCAGATAGCTCAGTGTTACGCAACTTAAAGAAAAAACAGGTTAGAAAAAGGTTACAAACAAGGACTGAAAATGAGATAAAGTAGAGGTAACATAAACAAAGTGTGATAGATTAGTAAAAAGTATAATCCAGAACTGACTGTTGATTTAATATTGAACCCTTTAGAAAGGTGACTGTATTTTTAAAATCTTGGATATGATTTACGGCAGATTTGAGGCCAAAAATGAGAAACACAAACAAACTGAGTGTGTAAAAGCTCCTTTGGTTTTTTACCTGCAGATGTTGAATCGACAGGATTTAGCTCAGGCCGCCTGCTTCAGTCTCAGATGTCCGAGGCAGAAATGAGGACTCATCCTCTGAAGCTCCGCTGATGTCGTGACTTCAAGTGGTTTTGTTGGCAAAGGTGTCATGCGTTGTCACACACTTCTCTCTTTCATGTGTCCCATGTCTGGTTTTGTCTTCCCTTCTGTGAGGTTTGCTTCTCTTCCTCTAAGCTGCTCACTTTTTGTCTCAGACACTCAGTGGATGATCAGTGTGTCGCTCTTTGGGGTTATTGCTCTCTTCTCTGCACAAGCCAGCCAATCAGATTGCTTCAAAGAAGTCTAATGACTCTATCTGTGTGAAAGTAATTGTTAATAATCCAAAGAGGGGGGAGATTTCCAAGTACACGTTAACAACCCCTGGTTAAAACAAACAAACCCTGAAACATCAAATATGGAGGTCATTCATTCATTCATTTCCATGTTTTATTTCAAACAGATATGAGACTTGCTGATTTGATCAGATATTCGGGCTGTAAAAGTTTCCTTGAACACATTTGATCTGATTTCTTTTAGAAGAAGCAGAGGTAAAAATGATGGAATCACCTTACAGGTTGATCAAAATGTCTGAGTTTGCCGTTAAGAGGTGAGGAGCTGTCGCACGCGGCCAGGGAAGTCAGACTCTGGGCCTCCAGGGCTGCTGCAGGTTTCTCTGCTTCAACACACCTAATTCACATCGATGCACCGCTGGAAGACGTGAAGACGTCAGCAATCCTTCGAAGAGATATATTGGATCTAAATGAGTCACTTTGAAACAGCGACCTAAAGAGGGGCAGAGTTTGAGATCCCTGTGAGGGAAAGTGGCCCCAACAATACGACGATAGCTGGGAATTACAAAACCTAGCAAAGAAAGCACGTCAACTCAAAAGATACTAAAAGATGTTTGTTATAATTTCAAATAAAGTAGGTTGTAAGAGGAGGTTGACTAAGGAAAACATCCAACTGTCTGGACTGAAACTCAAAGGAAATATGTCTGAAAATGAAATTAAAAACATGAGAAGAAACTTAAGTCCATATTCCAAATAAAATAACCTAAATCAAAGTCATATGACTGCTTTATGTGGGTGATCCTACACTGGGTCTGAAAACCACACCAGCAAAGCCACATCTGAGCTGAATTTCTTTGAAAAGATATCAATTCTCCAAAACGGCAGAAGAATCCTGACCATCTAGGAATTTTTTACACTCCCAAGATCCTTCCTTATTATTATCTCTGTCCTAATATCATAAGATTCAAATAACATACAGCTGAAAACATTTACTGGTCTAATCTGAATATTTCCTGCTGGTGTGTGTTATGTTCTGCCAAAGAAATAAACAAATGAACAACACTGAATCAGCTGAAAATGGAAAATAATCACACAGATAGGAAAAAAAAACAATGCCATGTGGCTAATATATATAAAGAATAGTTCTTGGAAATTCCTGTCAATTCTTTAGCTCTTTCTCATTCCTTCCTTCTGCTCTTAAGTAATATTGTGGCTGTGAAATCACAGTTCCCCTTTTGCTGCTTCCTCCAGTCGGTTGGGTCACTTTAAAAGAGGCTCCTGAACTCTTGATGTTGCAAAAAGGTCACGACTGACTGAATCAGGATCCCACTAGAACAAATAATCAACTGTAGAGACTTCATTTCAGATTCCCTTTTAAAGTAAACTGAATTTGGAAACAAACCTCACTGCCATGTGTGTTTGCATATTTTCACATATTCACAAATGCTTTAGGCCTCACAATGCCTAAACAACAACAACCACAACAATAATAATAATAATAATAAGATATTTCAAAGGACAACGTTTTTCTTTGTTGTTGGTAATTGTTGCAATTTATTCTTTCTTGTTCTGTCAACTTTAGTAGCTTTTTACAGATTTATTTGCTGTTTTTCATCACGTTCAACTACCCTCTAGTGGCTCATAGGGGGTCGTTCATGTTTTTTCGTCAGCGTGGGATCCACTGTTTTTAAACATTTTTCTGTACAGAATTAGAACACTTTTTTAGAAAAATTAAAAAACAAAGCCAAAGTTGTCCAAATTAAAATGATATAAATTAGTTATCAAATCGTGGGTGGGGGAGGCTTACAGGTATCTGTTAACAAAATGTGCCTTGTTTTGATTTAAAACGCTAAGCTACATGATGGCAAATTCAAACAAATCTATTTTTCCAACGTTTTAATAAGAATCAGTCTGTTAGTTGTCCCAACTGTGGTTCGGTTGGTCGACTAAAGCGGGGAGTGTTGTTTGAAGACATGGGTAAGCCAGATCAGATTAATCTACAGGGAGTTTTTTCAGGACCAGCAGCGTATTAACGCTGCCCGCTTGGTTGTGTTTCTAGAAACGGAAAATAGGCCTCACGTCTCCGGAAGGGGGAAAAAATGCTGGGCTAATATCGTCAAGAACAAGCTGCAGGCTTTCAGTCTGTTAGCATTCGTGTTTGGTAAGTTAGCTACCGTAATGTTTTGGTGGTTAAACCTAATGACACTTAAACGTAACGCTGAATTTATGGATTAAATTAAATTGAATGGAAGGGTCAAAGGTTGTACTCTTTGACCTCGGTGACTTTTGGACTTCGTCTGTTTAAAATGCAAACCAACCGTCAACTGAAAATTGAAGTGAATAACTGTATTAATATTCATAATGTCAATGAATAAGGAAAACTAGTCAAAGGAAATTATTCTGTTTCCGGTCACTTTAAATGAAAAATATTCTCTGTTGCCCGGCTACCCCTTCGGGTATTCGGCCCTAAAGGTTTCCGAATTTGAACGATGTCCATATATTGCATTTATTTTTAGGGAAAAAATCAGGTACAATCACCAAACACAGAGATCTGTGATTTTCATATTTTCTGTTAGCCTTTTCAAAAATACATGTACCATAGTTGAAATAGTTTGTTACATCTGTGTTACTCTAGTTCTTTGTAAGTTAGTAAAAAGCCAGCGCCCAGATTTACCTCATCCCTTAAATGTGTCTTAATATGTTTTGTTATGCTGTCAGAACTCTTTAAGCCTTAAACAACTCTGTTGGAAGATGCATTTTATGGCTGTGGAAAAACCAAGACAGGCTCACGGGATCACCTTCGACGAAGGAAGGAAACAGGCAGAGTGAAATCCTGATTTAATGTTGAATCTTGATCATGAATGTTACAAAAAGAAAGTATAAACGTTTCCTCATAACTCATGATCATCCACCCTCATCAACGAGGCCAGTGACCCCCACCTATTCTTCTCCCACCCCCCTCAACCCCACTAATATACACAATGCTACGTTCAGCATTTTCTGGTCTGTCGTTGGACATTCAATATTTTATGTTATTATTTATTATTATTATTATTTTATTTTATTTTATTCTATATTTTTATTTTCTACATTGTATGTCCTTTCTTGCTTCTTATAGAAGTGTTGTGCACCAAACACCAAAGCAAATTCCTTGTAAGTGAAAAACTTACTTGGCAATAAACCTTATTCTGATTCTGATTCTGATAAAAAGTAAGGCTTAAGTTTTTTTTACAGAAGATAAAGAGAATACTCTACAGCAATAAATAACAAGGTTTAGAATAAGGAAGTAATTTGATTGCCCTCACAGACCTCCACCTAACAGACTGACTTTGGGATGACGTAACACCTCAGCCCCCTCATCATTAGCATCATATTGGCCAAGAATGAATGCATTTCTGTACAAAAATCCATTTGGACACATCTTTGTGTGCTTTAAATAAAGCTAAAGGTAGTAAAGCGATATATTTGTTTCCTTTTTTTATTTTTTTTACCAACATCTATTTTTCAAACCCAAATATACTTAAAACAAATATGGCAGATGACAAACTCACAAGGTGGGGAATTAAGGGACCAATATTTGTCTAAAAAAATTATAACATTAAAAACAGAAACCAGAAAAACTCAAATTGAACTTGAGAACTCAAAATTTGCAAGATAGAAAGAAAAAAACTCAACTTAATTCCCAAAGCCCAACACGACGAAGACGAGGACGGTGACAAAAAAGACATACTTAGAGCAAAGCAACAAGGAATTACCCACCAAGAAAAGCAACAGAAAACATGACAAAAGAAACGAAATAAACAAAAGAAATAAAGAAATCTGATAAAACATAATACTGACCAAGATCCTCTAAAGATCCCCTAAACTGTGAGTTTACATTGTCTGTTCTCTTTCTCCATTTGAAGTCTCTTTTCTGTCTCAGGCATAGGGATTGGCCTGATTCTCAAGTTCAATACAGACTTGTCTGAAATGGAGGCACTCTACATCAGCTTTCCTGGAGAGCTGCTCATGCAGATGCTTCAGACGGTGACCATCCCTCTGATTGTGACCAGCGTGATAACAGGTCAGCATTTTTCAGAAAGTTACCGACAAGTTCCACCTGTTACAAAAACATTTGAAAAGGCACAAACTGGCACTTTTATCAGGCGAGGTCTTTCAAACCAGAGAAAAAAGAGTAAAACTATTGAAACTATTTATCTCTTTTCATGTATCATTTGCTGAGTGTTCTCATTCACAGATGAATGAAAAATGGTAAAATGTCCCCTAAAAGTATCTCAACATAAATATTTCATTTTCGTTGTGTATGGATTATTCAGCTTTTGAACACATTTGGACCTCTTTCCCAGAGAAAAACAGACTTTTTTTGTACCCTGAAGCTCAGAAAATGATGCTTTAAAAACTAGACTTATAGATAACAGCGGGGTCCTCCTCTGACTTAGCCGTTGCTCCTGCTTGGGTCAAGAACAGCGGCTGTGAAATTAAAAGTTGCCTTTCCATGCACGGATCCTGAACTTTTAAATACACGCAACGCCGGGGGAGAGACCTTCTGTTTTTTCATTTAAACTAAGGAAAATGACGAACGTGAGGGAACAGCTCCTGGGTGCTTTCAGGTGGAGCCTGAGCGGTTAGCTCACGCTGAGCCTCTGTTTGAGCAGGTGTCTGCGGCCTAAGCGTTCAAGCCTCCAGGAAGATTGCCGTCCGGACAGCTACGTACATCATCACCACCACCTTCATGGCTGTGTGCTTAGGTGACACCCTATTCTCATCTTTAGACCCTAACCAGCCTTTTTTCACTGGCACAACGTCACAATGTTGCTTTTTACGTTGGATTTGTGTCCCGCAGGACTGTTGTTGGTGATGGTACTCGAGCCGGGAGTTGTTTTTGCCAAAGTGATTGTTAAGAATAAGAAGAACACCTTTTCTACCATGGATTCCGTGATGGATCTTTTCAGGTGAGATGACCCGGTTCGTCCCCGTCGTGTTCGGTTCATTTTGAGCTCGGACCACTGTCCTGCTGACTGACCGTCTGCCCTGCTCACAGGAACATGGTCCCTGAGAGTCTGATGCAGACGTGCTTCGAACAGGTGTGTGTGTGTTTTTTGTTGCTTTTTGGAAAAATTCTGTGGTCTTTTTAAGACTTCCCATGTGTTTGTGAGTGGAAAATTTGTTTCTCCCTCAGTACAAGAGTGAGAGAATAATGTTTCCGGTGGAGGACGACGACATGCCCCCCGGCGTGGAGCCGGTAGGTTTCCTTCTGCTCAGAGAGCCACTGCTCTCCTGATTTGGGAGGGTTCTGTGCGGCGCCGCTGCGTTTCTCGGACACAAATGGGGGCTGTGTTGGATCTCGTTGCAGACGGCGCCTCTCTACGAGGAGCGGATGGTGGGAAGATATGTTGAAGGGACCAACATGCTGGGCTTGATCGTTTGGGCCTTTGCCTTCGGCATCATGTTCGTGATGATAGGGGATAAAGGGCTGGTCCTGGTGAACTTCATCATCGCCATCAACGAGAACACGAAAGTGGTGGTGAACTGGATTCTGTGGTAAAATCTGAACCCTTCGGTAACACTCAGAGTCCACTTGCTGCTTGGGCCCTCCCGCTCTGACGCCTACGATCAGACGTCCAGTTGAAAACCCTGTAGGTCGTCTCACCCGACGGCTTTCTGTTTCAGGTATCTGCCGATCGGAGTCCTCTTCATGATCATCAGTCACGTCATTGAGGTTTACGACTGGGAGTCTATCTTCAAGCTCAGCAAGTTTGCCGGTGTGGTTCTTCTCGGGTACGCTCATCTTCGAGGCTCCTTTGATGAGCCTGCCGCTTGTGCAGGCGCATGAGGCCGCGCAGGCGTTGAGGCGGGTGCCTTTTATGCACAGGCATAAATGATTCCTCTTTCAAAAATCTAAGCTGTAAAATCCTGACCTGGTCTCTTCCTATGCTGCTTTTCAATACGCTGTTACCAGTGTGCCCCTCTCTGGGGGGGGGTCGTTGTCTTTTGTGTTGCTGTCCACCACTGAGCCGTTGACTCTCCATTGTTTGTTCCAGGCTCATCCTGCACTCGGTTATTGTCCTACCGATGTTATACTTCATGCTTACGAGGCGTAACCCTTATGGCGTCCTCCTGCGGTCGACTCCTGTGCTACTGACGGCGATGCTCATCTCATCGAGGTAAGGAGGCGGAGCCCCGCGCTCCTGCGCGCGGCCTGCTGGACTAACCTGGTTCTGCTGTGTTCTGCCAAAGCTCGGCCACGCTGCCGCACACGCTGGTCTGTTGCGAGAACAGGCTTAAGATCGACAAGAGGATCACTCGTTTCATGCTGCCCATCGCGACCAGCATCAACATGAATGGAACCTCCCTCTACGAAGTGGTGGCGGCGGTTTTCATTGCACAGCTTAACGACATCGAACTGGAGGTCAGCCAGATCATCACTCTGTGGTGAGTCCCTGTGCGATGGGCCTATTAGGTGGGGAGGCTGACTGTACGGTCAGGACATGACGTGTGTCTGTGTGTGTGTGTGTGTGTGTGTGTGATTTGAAGCTTGACAGCAGCAATCTCCAGCATCGGAGCTGCAGGGATTCCAGCAACTGGAGCAGTGACCACCCTTTTTGTCCTGACGGCGACCGGTCTGCCAGCAAAGGACGCAACTCTTCTGGTGGTCGTGGAGTGGGTCCTGTGAGTTTCAGCTTTTTTCACAGCCTGATAAGGCTGAAACTGTAACATCTAAAGTAGCTGCGGCTTTTTATCTGTAGGCATGGACAAAAATACGGTATGTGAGGGAAATAGAGGTTTGTAGACTTCTTGAAGGCTTGCTAGCTGGTATTTGTCCGGAGCTCCTTCATCCTCCACCTCTGGACCCTCTGCAAGCAGCTGTGTGTCCTTCCTTTAAGGAGTCCTCAATCCACTTCATGTGTCCTCTGGCAGAGCTCAGCCTTTTTCTACCTGTTGCCCTTCCTTAAGAATGCCATCTTGACAGCCCCCCTTCCATAGAAAGCAACTGTGGCTCAGATGTGTCAGGTTTTTAGCTAACAGCTCTTTGGTTTCCTGTCCTTCAAACTGTGTCATCTTTGGCAGTTTTAACACATCCGCCAAAGAGATGGGAACGAATGATGTGTCTTTGTGGCAGCCAGCTGGTGAATAAGAACATTTGCTTCCAAAGTTGTATTTTCTGCATGGACACATCATGGGTTCATACAGTGAATGTTGATTACCAAGATGGCCAAATTTCGATGACCATAAATTATCAAATAGGTCATGTTTCAGATGGTTATAACTGGTGTTGTGCAGCCCTTCCAAATCCAACAGGGAATCAAATATTTGCTGAGGAGAGGAGGATGGGTTTAGGGTAAATCCTTTTACAGCTGTATTTTGTTTTGTGCCCCTCAGAGACCGCTGCTGCACCGTGGTGAACGTGCTGGGGGACTGCTTCGGCGCGGCGCTCCTTCAACAGCTGTCTGAAAAAGAACTGCACGAACAGCAACAGAGAGCTCACATGAACGGGTACGCGTCGGACTCTGCCTGCTGCTGTAAAGGGCGCACTGGTCTCATTCACTTTGTGAAAGTGTGAACTCGAGCAGAGTTGTTTGTGCCATCGATGAGCATCACATACTTTTCTCTGCAGGGATGGTGAAGAGGCTCAGCGTAACCCGGAGGACGTCCAAGTCCAGTTCGTGAGCCTGGACTCTGACTCCTTTCACACTCCGCGGGAAGAGCTCAAAGGCCGGACCGACACCCAGCGGCGGTTCACCTACCATCCAAGCCTTTGGGACCTGCCGGCCTAACAGCATTGACCGCCTCTGTGTTTGTCCCCTTTCCAGCTTTAATAAAGTTATTTAACGGCATATCTTAAGTGGTTCAATTCTGCCACCAGGTCAGTTATCGATAACAGTAGTCTCCCTCTGGGGAAAGCGTGCACCGAAGTGCTGGAGCAGAGGCTCCGGCGGACGGTAAGATGTGTTGGGGACTTGGAGAAGGTTCTCAGGAGGTCGTATGGGCCACCGTTTCAGGGGTGTGACGTTTATGAGTCGTGGATGTCAGCGAGTTAGAATTGGCGCCACTAGATGGTGCTGTCCTTCTGATGTGAGCCGTTGAGTGATGAGTGTAAAGGACTCCACTCAACCATGAGAGGTGGTTGGAATATGGCGAGTGTGGTTTGTTCTGAGCATGTTTTCATTCGTTTTGCTGAGAGAGTGTAACACCCTTCAGGGCTTAAGCTGTGCATCCCTTTCTGTACTTGGCCTAATTTCCTGGGAGCAGAATTTGGCAGAAGATGGTGCAATTACAGCAGCCAGGCCTCGCAGGTGCAGCCCCTCCTGCTCTGCCCCCCCCCCCCCCCCCTTCTGGCGGCCTGAATGGAGACGATGGGCAACAGTGACCTCGGCCCGACCCCCGGCATCCCCTCTGAGAAGCAGCCGTGCTCAGGTGGATGCTTCACCCACGCAGCACGGCGGCGGCGGGCTCCATTCAGCCACTGAATAGCCACTTGATTCATAAATTCGCTGACACAGTTGACAAGTTTGTACTTCCTCCCTGTCATCAGCTTCCTTCCTGCCCTCTTGCCGTAACGGGTAGTTCGCCGACAGGGCTATCGCCTGTTCAGTTGATGAATGAGTCGGACACAATGAAATGTGGCTGACTTGTTTCAGCACGACCGTCCGTCATGATGATGAAGGGGATTTTTTTTTTTTTTTAGCTCAATCCGGAGAATTTCTGTAACCTGTCTTAACTTGGTATTGGAGTAACAAAGGGCCCTTCGGCTGACGCATGCTGGCTGGAAGCACCACTGAAGCTGCAATCAGACCTGGTTTTTTGTTTTTTAATCAGAATATTAACTAAAAATCCCTCACTGTTCAAAAGAGGAACACCACATAATCCTTTAGGACAATCAAACCATTTATTAACTTTTCCTGCTCCTACATATATTTGAAATCATGACCGGAGAATTTTGCTGTTTTAAGAGTCATCTTTGGTCTTTGACATAAGGAAGGAGTCAAAATGTTACACTTTTTGTCCAAAAGGTGGAAGCCTGAAACACCAAGTTGCATTATGAGTAATTAAAGAACACCTAAAATAATGTTTATTTCCATTTACAGAAACCCTACCTGACTAAAATATAAGAATCCCCTCTATTTCACTCATTTTCAAGTTGTTTGATCATTTCTTTGAAATGTGTTCGGTTCAGGCGCATAGACCCTTTTTATTAGAGACTCCGCACGGGGTCGAAAGTAAATGTCGATATTTTTATTGCTCCTTTTACAATAAAGTCAGAAAATAATGCCATGCAGCAAAGTTTTTCTGCAGACAGCTACCACCTAAATAGAATTATTATGCTTTCTTTGAGTAAAAATATCCCCTTCTAAGCCGTAAATATGATATGACTAAGCTATGAGAGGGCATTGCCTTCAAATTGGTCAAAAACTGCTTAAAATATTCTGCTGTTATCCAAAAGGTTTTACCACCTAAGCTCAGCCTCACACTGGGTTTTAGTCCAACGGTCTCTTTTATGGCTCGGATCAGAAGCTCACCGCTCCCATATTTGAGACTCAGCTTGGCCAAAGTGCACCTTGCGGGTGCAGATTCAGAGCCGAGCTGAGAACCAGTCACCCTCTACTGTGCTGTAAATGTTACATGAGGTTCAGCTTGAGCTCCTGTTGACCCGAGTCCAAATTAGGGAACTCATTGCCGGACCATACCACAACATAAACTGAAAGCAGTCCACCTCATGTGGGACATGAAGTCCAGCCGTCTCCACTGCAGGTCTGTGGTGATTAAATCTACATTTTCAGACCACTTTCACAGTTCATAAGTGTTATTAAGCTCATTGGTAAGTACACAAATCCACTGGTGCCTATGTAGAGATATAGACAATACAACAACTAAACTGGAAAACGTATCAAACAGTCACTCTCACCCTATTTGCTCACATTCTGGAAGATAAAAGAAAAAAAAAGATTCACTGAAATTAAGGAAATGGTTAACATAAGTAAACAGAGAGGAAAGGAAAGCTGAGGTCAAATGAAATTGCCATAAAAACTACCTGATTGCAAAACAACTGGGGGATGCATCACACATCAAATTCTTTCACCTGAAATCACTCTTTGGAAACGCTCAGTGACAAAGTGGTCATGTTATTTCTGTTGATGCTCGGTTTTTATATTAATGCTGACTCATAACAGCCTCCTGTTATTGCTTCCAGTTTTGCACAATGTTCCTTTAAATTTCCCTCCCAGAGGCTGCTGTAGTTAAACATCTGAACTTTCATTATTTAGCCATTAGTCCTCCTTTTCCTCTATTAATGCCTAACGAGTTACTTCAGTGTAACTTTATTTTCTTCCCAGGAAATGTTGATATATCGTTGTGTTATAGATTAATAATTATTCACCGGAGTTGTACAACCAGGTATCTAGGGCTCCCTTCGGTCCACAGTAGTTGGTTAGTACAACATTCCTCTTGTGTTTGCTTTCGCTGCTCCTCCCTGGTCTTTCCAGGAGGCTGAATGTAAGCAGGATTTTTTTTCCTTCCCCCGTAGAAAAGAAGGGTCTATTGATACTTCAGTCTCTTACGGCGCTCAGACATTCTCAGCGCATCACAACCACGTCATTCTCATTTACTTATCCTCTCCAGTTGACTGTAACAGGAAGATAGAATGACTAACGTCCAAATGAGACATGGGTCGATTTTCCAAATAAACACTGATTCTTCTTCCTGCAGCCTAACGCAAATGTTTAGAAGGAGAGTTCGAAAGAAGTCTGGAAACTTGATAAGGAACTCAAGTCAAGCGTGGATTGGTGGGTATTTGTGTGCATCCGTTCATGCTGCAGGTCGGCCGTCATCACTCTGTGTTTCTTTGTGTGTCTGTAATTAAAACCTCTCTGCAAAAGAGATCATTCCTAAAGTTTGGAAACAGCTGTGAGGCCCCCAAAAAAGCTCAGTTAAATGCAGGAAAGATGCATTCAAAGCTTTGAAAAAGTTGGCATGGTTTCCCCTCTGACTTGTTATATCAGATTTCTCTTTAATAAGCATGAATAGGGAATTGATCATATATATTGATGATAGCAAAGGGTTATAAAGGGTGTTCATATATGACAGAAGTGGGACCTTCTCTGCAGGTATCCTGAGCTGCTGTCGAGCTGTTTGTTGTCCTCTCAAACCCAAGATGGTCAAAGCAGAGGACCGCCCTTCCTGGTTCGGTTTCTGATGGAGCTTTCCTCCTGTTAAAAGAAAGTTTTTTCTCTACTCTCAGGACCTGGACTGATGAGGAGAGCAGTCTGTTGGTTTCCTTAGCAAGGAAACTGTATGAGTTGGATTCTAATTGGCTTGGAATTGTCTCTCTGAGGTACCTGGAGAGGGTTTTTGTCAATTTTGACCCTTACATGAATGAAACTGAACTTAAATGGCATTTTAAGCTATTCTTTTTGTGCTTACATTTAAAATATACTTGTATGTTTATTATTATTAAATACCTCAATCTGTAATAAAAGGCTAATTTTTTCTAGGAGAAACTGCTGTGTTTTCATTGATATACAGATCTGGGGCGACAATACAGATTGTGGGTGAAAAGGCTTGTAACTCATCAGCGGCCCTGCACCGTCGTGCCTTTTGAAGCTATTTTTGGAGGTGGATGCTGGATCCTTTCAGTCCGGTGCTTTTCACTCAAGTATTCGAGCGTTTCTGCTGGAGATGCAACCGCACGGCAGGAAGCGTATGAGAGGAGGAAGTGAAGCCGAAAGTAGGCCTCCAGAACTTGCTGTGCCGTTCAGAAAACGGCATGCGCGTCAGCTCCATATTATTTTGTCTTGATTGTGCCTCTTGAAAAAATAACACAGTAGTCTGAGCCAGTGTTGTTTTTTGACACATAAACTCAACAAAACATCACCAGAATCAAACCACAGGTGAAAACATTTCTCTAGCAAAAAGTCAAAGGAATGAGAATCTAATATCAGTCATCTCCTCTTTTATAGTTCCATGATGTCCGCTTCAGTGAGGTGTATATGTCTTAAATGACTTGTTTAACATCGTGCAGTGAGTCTCCATCAGTGAGTTCAGAGGCTTAATGGGAAAAACGGCGGGAGGAAATGACTTTGTGGATAAAGGTGTCAGGTATCAAAAGGTGTAGCTGTAAATGCAGGAAACTCAGAGGAAGCAGCGGTCAGAAGAAGGGGCAGACAGCTGCGGAGCCGCCGCCACTTTCATGCCTCACGCCGGCTTCCACACAAGATTTCAGTCTGGCTGCTTCAAAGCACACAGAAAGCAGCGACGTCGCGCTGACCTCGTTTGTTTCCTCTGAAATAAAAGGGGGGAAAAAGCTGACGGCTGCAAGTTCTTTTTAATCGGTGACAAAACACCTCTGATTTGCAAACCTGAGCAGCCACAAGTCACAAACAGCACCAGCGAGGGCGTTCGGGTCACAAAGACCTGGCTGTTCGTGGGGAATGACTTATACTTTCTCCACTCAGTGAAAGAAAATGGCGTTACCTCCACAGAGCACTGGTGACAACAAAGAAATCCAAAACAAGCAGCAGAACAAAAGCCCCACAGTGACAGCCGACTGAAACCAAACTCCCAAACCTTCAGAATGTCAGACGATAATCAGAGTGAAGACGTAACGGCACAGTTTCAGAAGGTCAGAAGAGCAATGAGAATGCGTTGGACTTCACACAGAAGGGGCTGCGTGGTGGTTACGGGGTTCCTGGTTCAAATCCCGGCCGGGGGCCTTTTCTGTGTGGAGTTTACGCGCTTCCCTCGTGCACGCTTCTCTTTGGGTGCTTCAGCTTCCTCACAGGTGAGGCACACGTTCATGTGTGGGCCTGGGACATGCACCCCGACTCTCGGCCAATGACAGCCGGCGGAGGCCCCGACAGGAAGCGTGCTATGGATGTAGAGGGTCCATTCATCCTCCATTTGACATTTTGAAAAGAGAGATTACCAAACATCTCAAAATTCCGGAGGCTCTGAGGAGAAATGCGTTGCTGCTTCCCAGAGGTGATCGTGTCTTGTGAGTTTATTTTTAGGTTCTTAAGAAATTCCAGCAAGTGTTCGTTTTATGTCAAATATGCATGTCGGAAAACTCACTGTGGATTTGGGTCGTTTTAGTGTCTCCTGTTTCCACACGAAATCCCGGACTGACTCCATGCTTTTGAGAACAGGGCCCCGTGGGAGTCAGAACCTTCTGCCTTATTGTTTTTCTTGTGTCTAAAGATAGCTCTGAACGACGCTTCCTTTGAATTGATTCGGGACGCTCCACATGTGCATCCAAGATCATAAAAAAATCCTTCAGCGAAAGGGGGAAAAGAAAAAACAGACAAGCAAATTTTGAACATTTTTGTGCTGTGAAACAGACAGAAGGGGCTGAAAACATAACACGTCTTTACTGGAAAATTGTGTCCTATTCATATGGGACCATATGAAGTCCATGGAACAAGAGGGGTCCCAGACAGAAATTCCGACATCCTGATATAATTGCCAAACATCTCTTTGATGGCAGACTTTGGTTTTTGTCTGTCAGGATATCAGGTTGGGATCTGGCTGTCACGCTGAATTCCAGCTTAATGTGCTTACTTAAATTGGTGCCAGTTGAATCTGTGGGTTAAAAAAAGGCCGCGGACCATTTTTATCCCTAAAAATAATCAATCCGTGGCAAAAGTGTTACAGGAAGTCGTGTCTGATAATGTGTCTATTGAGAGTTTCACTGTTTTGTTTTTGTTTTTCTGCATCATTTTGTACACGTGCATGGATAGTTTGGTCTCTGGAAGCGTGCACGTGTCTGGTCAAGCCCTTCCTGTGATAACGCAATAGCAGTGTGTCGAAACCCTGCCAATCGAACGAAAACCAGAGAAAAAGCTGCATCCGTCAGTCAGTGGCGTGCTTCCTCCCCCGCCGGCCCATTCGCTGCTGCATTCCTCACATTCCTCCACTCAGCAGAGGTCAGACAAGACAGAGGAAGGCGGGAGCTGCGGAGCTGGAGACATCCGTAACGTGGGTGGCTGTGGAAATGATGAAACAAGTCTGTAACGAGCCGCTATTGAGGCCGAGACCCCCCCACCCCCCGCCCCGGCCCCCTCCGGGCGCACACACAGACACACGCAGACACACACAGACTCTCCATTCCCCCATATGGCGTGCGCTTGGATGACAAAAGAAGGGCGAGCGAGTCAGCCCGCGACCGTTATGACGTGGCTGCCCTGCATCACTTTCACCGGCCCAGAAAAGCTGACCGGCTCAGCATTTTAAAGACCAACAGGCAGCTGCGCCGCTCTAATGACTCCGGCATGCACGCTGTTTAAGGACAACAGGGGCTGACTTTGAGGAACTGGAGGCACCGCTTTTGCGCTCGTTTGTCCTGGTGGGTGGGGATAGAAAGGCCTCGGACACATTTCAGAAGAAGAAGGAAACCGGTGGCTTCTTGGAAGCCGTGAAACGTCACCAAGCACTTTCTAATCCACCCCGACAGGCCCAAGCGCTGTTTGAGAAGGATAACGATGCTCCGGTTTCAGCAAACTGACTGTAGTTGACCCTTTGGTGCCAGCTAAAAACTCAACCTCAGTGACTAAGTCGTGACTGTTTTTTTGAGATTCTGGACGCCTGAAATTCTCATCAGCAACCTGCAATGTCAAGCATTTCTAATAAGAAACATCTGAATGACTTCTGTTTTACTGAGCAAACACAAAACCCTCGTTGTAAAGGTTTGAAGGTTTGAAAGCCAAAAAATGTGATTATTTCCAACCATCAAAGGGACTAATAAGGTTATGGATGATGAATGAATCCAAACTTATATTAGAAGCTATAAAAGAGTCTAAAGTTTGTTCAGAACTAGGAGTAGACTCTGAAGAGAAACAAACAATGAACACTAGAGACCAAGTGGTCATAAATCCCCCCTTAAAAGTCAAGTTTCCTCTTTAAAATCAGATTCTAATCAATATAAGTAAATTTGTTGTGTCACATGATAGTTTTTAATGTATATATGATTTTGAAGCTTTTCTTGAAGCTTATATCATCTGTGATGATGCCTGACTAAACCAGGAACCCGAATCCAGGTGAGCTGAAGAGGATACGTCAAAGACGCGGGAGGAGCAATGAGAAAGCAGAAGGAAGATAAACTTTAAACGACTCACTTCTGTGACGTCTTGTGAAATTTCCCATTTTTGACCACATAGAGGGAGAGTTTCATCATCTCTCGACTGTTAGTTTTAACGGGATGACCTAACGAGGCGGATCGAGGCCAGAAACTCCAGCTCCCAGACTCTGGAGGGGTCCTGGAGGTTGAGACGCTCCTGCCGATATGTCAGAATCTGATTAGTTGGAGAAACCCACGTCAGAGGCTCAGGGGGGGCATACACATTTCTGATCTTACATGAACCATTTCTTTTCCCGAATGCTGTGAAAATGTGAACTCACAAGCAAAAAAAACAGGGACAGTGGTGTTAAACTGTTAGCTGGGACTTCTATAACCTCCTTGATCAAGCGGGATTGAATCTACTTTGAATTGTGAACAAAATGAGTGGGACCACATGTATAAGACCCAACGGTTGGTGAGGTTTTGGTCAGCTTTAGGGCTCTGAGATCCCCTTCGGTGGTGGATGATGTTGCAGCGGACGCACAAACAAAGGACGGATGAGTTGGAGCTGAATCGGTGAACTATTAGGAAGACGAGCAGATATTTCAGCAGGTTGCAGATCTGCAGGGATGGGAATTTCTTTTTTTTTCTGGTGGATTTATTGCCGGGATGGAGGTGAAAGCTTTCCGGGCAGGATGGAAACTTACTCCACAGCTTCGCATTACAGAAACAGGCTGATTCGTTGCCCAGACATTGTGAAACAGTTTACACTTGGAAAAAGACAGCGGAGTAACGTAGCTCTGAGCAAGCAGGAACAACAGAGTTATTAGTAATGTTATCAAACTCAAATACCATAAAAAGGAGCGTTTTTGGACGCCGCATGTTGGAATGAAGAGGAAATGAGGCCCACAGTTAATATGAGGGTCATTTAGGGTCATTTTGTACGTGAAAAAAAATCAAACATGACTTAATTGACGGCGGTAGAAACCATGCCTGATATGTAAAGGAGAGGGTTTCTTTATGAGATTTCTAATAATTAGTCCGTTGCTGCCTGAATCTGAAATCATTTCACGATACAGGGCTTCGTTACCCCAAAGTGTTAGCGTGTGTGTATTCAGCTCGTTCTTTACATTTAATATCTGCATGAGATTGACAAAAAGGCTGATTTTCCCATTTGATATTGAAGCTGAAACGCTTTGGGGAGGCGGCTTGAGTCATTCGCTGCGGTACGACTTTCGGGTGGGAAAACAGCACAGCATTGTAAGAAAAAATGGAGATTTGAAGGATTTAAAGGGGCAGAGTTGACATTTTAAAGACATCTAGCCCTAAAGTGTCAGACTATAACCCATTCACGATGCGTAAAAGCCACAGTGGCAACAATGCAGTGAATCATTTTTGTATTTATTTTTCACAGCCTGTAAATGCAGTCTAAAACCAGTTTTCATTGGAAATCAACGCTCTTAGCCACAATTTGCTATGTTTAAGCTCTCCTTTTGATGGGTACCCAACTTCTGTTGGTGACGACTGTGTCCAACTGTTGGCAGTTTGTTTAACTGATTTAATCAGACGCATTTACGATGACAATAAGAGCGATTCACATCTGAAACGGAGAGTTTTCGCTGTGATGACTTTCTGTGGGGGGAAAAGTAAACTCCGCGAGGGAAAGTAAACTCTCAAAGCTGCTGAGGAGTTTCCTGGGAGAGCAGATTAAGTATGTTTGACTTTACCTTTGACTTCAGCCGGCGGGGAAGTTATAAAACCCAGGAATGATCATAAAGAAATACTGTTATTCCTGACTTTGGAAATCCACTAAAAGAAAATCCGCAGAAAGGAGAAGCAGAAGTTTCCTGATGTTTGGGTTTAACTTTCTATTATCTGTCACTTTCATGACTGATGTTCTGGAAGTTCCTGTTCCTGTTAATGACCCTTTGTGTCTCTGATAATCAATTACGCTGAATTTCCTTTCACTTATCTGCCCACTGGACTGTTTAATTTCTTTTTGAGGAAACATGTATATGCATCTCATAATAAAGGAGAAGTGTTTAATGTGTGTTTAATATGTTTTAGTTATCTTCTTAGATTATCAAGGCTCAGCAAAAGAAAAAAAAAGAGTTAATCACACAAGAGGGAAGAAGGGGGGAAGGAAATGGGGATATTGCTTAATTTGGTGCTTTATATGTGATTAACTTCATTCAGAATTATCCCAACAAACAAAGAAATTTGAGGCTTTCTCAGATAAAGGGGGGTTGAAGGGGGCGGCTGGCCAGCGTGGGCGTTGAAGCTCGACTGGCGACGATGGCTGATGACTCAGGTGATGTGTCATACTCTATGCTATAAAAGGGAACTTTTACATTTGTCCACACAAACACAATCACACACACGTTCGGCATTCACACTGGACTCAGAGGGACGTTTGTTTACTACAGCCGGGAGCAGAAGGATGAAATGTAAGTTTGTTCATGTTTCTCTAAGAATGAGAGAGGATGTATGAGTGTGCGTTTGTGAGTGTAAGAGGGAGTGTGTCTGCGGGGAGGAGGGGGGGGGTGGGGGTTTCACCACACGTGGTTTTTACTTTTACTTTTTGTCTGAATTAGAGAGTCAATGTGTGAATGGATGAATGGATGAATGAATGAGTGGGCACATGAATGGACAGTTTTAGGCTTAGATAAGATTCGGTTTGAGTTTATTCACTTCAAATTCCACAAATAAGCCACTGTTTGGCTTCAGGGTGGGCTGTGATTGGCTGATTCTGTGTGTGTGCGTGCGTGTGTGTGTGTTATGTCAGGGGTTTCCCCATTTCCTTTGAGCATGTCCAGGAATTGAATTCTTCTTTTCCTTATTAGATGATTATCCCCCATAAAGAAAAGTTAATAACCTGCTCCAGTAAAAACAATATTTCCATTTTTGGTGCAAAAAAAAAGCTCAGATCGACTGATTGATTTCCTTTTCAGAAGCTGCACTTTTTAAACCTTACCATTTAAGTTCTGGTGACGCTGATTTGATCTCCTTCACGCTCGGTTAACTCCTGCATTTCAGTGGTTCCCAACAAAGGATCAACGAAATAAGCTAAACTGACGTCGAAAGACTGTGTTTGAGTGGGTTTAGGAGAAATAACTGAACAAATTTTAACATTAAAGCATCTTCAGCTCCGTTTTGCTGCCTGATATGCTCACATTGGCACGATTTTAACGCCTTAATGGCGGATGAACGTAATGTATGTACTGTATGGCTTTAAGCAAGTCTTATCATGTCAGTGTCAGAATGCTTTGTTTTGTCTAATGTCTATGTTATTGCATCATTAAGGCGTCGGAGTCATAAATTCTTGGTTAGTCGGCCCACAGGCATCTCAGACCACATGTTAGGCTTCCTTGTTCCACCTGACAGCACCAGCAGTCAATGTTTGTGTTACTGCTGCAGAGATTTTGGCACGAAGGTGAAGCTCGGAGGTCTTCGTTCTGTTGGTTTGTTCAGCTTTCTTTGGCAGAACTTATGTGAAAGTGCCGTCAGATTTTTCTTTATGTCCACGCTATGTTCGTATTTCAGGCTCGTTCGCTTGTGGTTCTGTCGAAGTCGACTTTGGAGAAGCTTTTGCTCACTGTGAGAGGAGGTCAACTGCTATTTCTCACCTCATTGTCCCCCCCCCCCCGCTTAGATATTGGCTTATTGCATCCATCTTCGATTACTTACGTCCAGTCTGGCATTTAGGTGATGCTTTGGAGTTCGAAGACGAGCCCCCGGTTAAGAAAACATGGTGATTAATACATTAATGTGTTTGTCTGAGAGAGCTGGAAGCAGTCATGTTGGCAGACAGCGATGACATCACTGCAGATCACCGGGAAACTCACAGTAATGGAAGTGCGCACTCACCGAGTGGGGTCATACCTCTGATGTATCCAGGGATGGAGTGAGTCAGCTGGGGTCCCGGTGCGCCCCCAGTGGCTGGAAGCGGGAATGAGTGGCATCTCTTTAGGTGTGTTCTGATCGAACCCTGACAGGACTTTGTTATGTGAGAGTATGCAGCTGTCCACAAATGCAGTGAGTCCAAGGAGCATCATCAGTGGCTGTTTTTTGGAACAGCATACCGGTTGTTTTTAGTCTATATCGCTTTGGGTTTCACATGTCACTGATCAAACAGCTAAATGCTGGAAAACATCCAGCAGATAATACAAATTCTTGAAAGTGAGCCCTGAACTGGCACAGGACAGTGCATTTATCAAGTAAACTCATACAGACTAAAGAAATTCAAGATAGCCCATGCTACATTTCGCTGGAAATGTGTGAAATTCCTCTCTTATTAAACTTTCCGACATTGGAAAACCTGTTCCTGGTTCCGGGCTCGGCCTGTTTCAGAAACCTGAGAGGTTTTTTTTTTAGATAAAAATTCTTATCTACAGTATAATTTTCACTGATTAAAACCTTAAGTTTCTATTTGGTGTGCTTAAGTCAGTTTTAGCTGTATATTTTGCTCCGTTGAATGTGTTTTTCATGTGTTTTTATAATCTGAATCGCGCAGGAATTTCACAGTTAATGTTTTCGGTTCACCGGGTTCTTCACAGTTAATGGAGCACCTGTTGAGGAGCGCTTTAGAGCAAAAGCAAGGCCAGCGGGGGAAATAAGGCGCTCACTGCGTAAACACAGGAAACTCCGCCGTTTGTTTGCCTGACCAAGCAGAAAAAAGGCCACGAGCTCAAACGGAAACGGTGGAAGTCGATGATTATGTGAGACACTGCACGCACTTGTGGCTGTTTCATGTGTGAGTGAGGGAGCTCTGACCTGGTAATGGCATCAAAGACGGCCCTTTCACTCTGAGCCGGCATGCTGTCACAGCCGGGTGCTTTGCCAGACACATGACTGTACACTGTACGCTCCTGGAGGATGTTTTTCCCTCCTTGTTTTTGACGCAAAGTTTTGGGTTGTTTTTTTTTTTTTTTGCTCACTTCTCCCTCGGTAGTTTTCCAGCAGCCAGATTTCCGGCGCGTGTCTGATTTTGAACCGTTTGCAGTTTAAAGCCTGCGATTGCATGTGCGATTGCTGTGATGCAACAACCGATAACAGAGAGCCTGACGCTTTGTTTATTCAGGATGCCCGGGAAGAAAGTGTGTGGTGTGCCAGCACCTGTTTGTAATTGAAAGCCTGTAATGGAATAAGTGTGTTTAGAGTCTAAACTTTGCTCCACTGCGGAGGGAGAGGATCATTTTAATGTGGTTTAACCACAGTTTTATCTAACATGAGCTGGCAGGATTCAGATAAGGATTCAAATTGCTGTCATTTATGCTTAGATGTGACATTTTTGTGCTGAGGAACTCATACAGCTTTTTTTATTCAACTATTAACTGTTTCCTTATCTTTTTTAACCAATCATGAAGCAAAACAGGAACAAACATGATACAAAAATAGAATTTAGGGTGAGATTTTAATCAAATAGGGAGCTCTGATGGCACTCTTTGCTCTGGAACCCTATCCAATATATTTATTTTTAACTTTGTCTACTTAAGTAAGACAGAGTCCAACACTTTGTGGTGGTTGGAAGAAGCAGAGGTAAGGAAACTATTAAGACCTTTATGTAACCTGGAAATGAAGTCTCTCAGATTTAAAACAGCTGTGTGAGTCTTTCGGCTGAGAGTAGCTTGATCAGCAGTGGTCACACAACGCTACAGTTCTTCTACACACAGAGCAAGAGATTAAATTAAATCAATGACAATGATACATTAAATGACTATGCAAACATAAAATTACATGAAAAAGTTTGTCATTAAACATAATACACATAGACATTTAAAATAAAGTTACTGAAATAGTTTTTAAGTGAGAGACACAATTTTGTTAATAACCCAACAGATGATTGAGAATTGGTTTAGAGATGGTTTTAAATAGGTTTTTAGGTTAGATCTGCAAACCCAAATCTGTCACCGAGGTGTGGGAGCAGGCTGGGGTTCAACGAGCTTTCACAGGTGCCACCACAGTTACAGAAGAGAGCCCAACACGCCAGCGCCCCGAAGCCCCACGTCGCGCTTCAGCCCTCGAAGCTGGCACCTCATCTGAGCGCTGCCACTCTGCTCCGCTGTTGACTTCCAGTCAAAGTCGTGACGTGGAACCCGACACCTGGAGAACGGCTGCTCGCCGAGGCCGCCAGAAAACTGGGCCAAGGTCAAAACGGCCGCCTGTGCAAAACGTTTCAGCTGCTGATTCTGTGCATTCAGGCCTGAAAGCACAAGGGAGTTCATCTCTGCGGCGGCGACTTTCTGCTGAATTTTGATTCAGGTCTGATCTCAAAGTGACAGAAACCTTTAAGAAAACATTAAATAAATGAGATGAAAGACTTTGGGAACCCCTTTAACTAAATAGGAGTAAAGTTTTTTTACTTAATGTGCGTGAAAATAACTCTTTTGTTCCAAATGGTAACTTCAGACGAGATGAAAAAAGGCGAGGCTTTTCCTCATTGTTGACCTCTGACCTCTGCACAAACCCATAAACTACGCCGCTGTTAGTGTCTGGGTGGCAGTAAAAGTGTCTAAAGAGCCCTGACAGTCTTGACAAAGTGGATGTTTTCCCTCTAAAGATTGCAGCCTAAGGCGTCAGCCTGCTGATGTCACCACAAAGAGATTAATCTGAGTCAGACTCTGGGTCGACTGGGGGCCCGCAGCAGGCTGGGAAAAAAGAAACACTGCATACCTCACATTCCTCATCAGTGATCTAACACATCTAACAGACAGTTCTTTTCTTTGTTGCTATGAGTTTTGGGGTTTTTCTGGTTGCACAAACCACGTTGACCACTGAGGATATTTTCAGACGCGATCTAATCTTGACAAAAGTGATATTTCATCCAAAGACGGATGGAGTAAGTCATTCAGACAAATCCCAAAAGCCGAGAACAAACTGATCCACAAAACATGTGAGGGATTGATTCTTGTGGAAAGCATTCAAACTATTTATTCAGCTTGGAATTTCCTCCAGAGGTGATGATTTTTCATCAAAGGTTAATGAGCTCAGCAGAAAATGACAAAGCTGGCAGGCGTTTGACAAAGAGGGACTCCAGCTGGCTGCAGCATTTTAGATCTTATTTAACCCAGGGGAGAGTTTGCATAAAAGCAGGTTAAATGTTGGACTCATTTAACTGAATTCATGTGTCAAAATCACCTCAATTCAAACATGTAAAGGGCTAGGGTGTAATCCACCAGGCTGTTTACACATGGAAATTTCAGACCATTCAGGTTGTTTGAATGGAGGAAACGGGGCGCAAGACCATATTTACACAGGCGATATGTCAGCTTACAGTTAAAGTCTACAGCTTTGTGGGAACACACTCACTAATCACTGATTATTTCTCTGCTGTCTGTACAGCTTCTTCTTTCAACAACCAACCGGGAATATCACAGTTTAAAGGACAGCTATGTTCCACCGGTTAAGAGCTGATACAGAGTGTTTATAGGACATGAACAGTGTTAAAGATTATAAGCCTACCATACTGAATATAGCTAATCACGAGCCCTAAACCTGTAAATCATGGCTGATCTTTAGGGATCTTTAGCTTAACCTGGAGTTTTCTTTCAAGCTGTGAGCATTTGACAACAAATAAGAAAAAAGGGGCAAAACTGATGTTTATGCCATCCTTAAACACACCATTGATTCTACAGGATTTGTTGTGAGGAATCTATAGCTGTTGTCAGTTGTTTTTTCTTTAGCCCTTATGACATAACTGAGACTCCGATCTGATTCTTGCTGTTTACGTCTGGACTACAGGATACCTCCACTTATCTGATATGGCAGTAAACTACAGTAAATGTGTGTTCAGTGGCATCAAATAACTTTCCTTTCAGTGTGAGTGTGCTTTATGTGCTCATAAACTAGTGATTCAGCCCTTCGTGGTAATCCTCGCACAATTATCCAAATTACCTCCGTCGATTGGCTTCTTTACTTTTGTGACAAACAGGGATAGAAACCTTCACAGCAGCCAAATGCAGCTGCCTCGCTTTGTTGCTCATGAGGTCCAGAAATCAAAACATGTTTCTGTTCATGTTTGTGGCTTTTCTGTCTGAGTCACCCAGAGCAGGTTGTGAGATTTGTGTAGCTCTGGTAGCCGGCTGTTGTGGGCAGCTGTGTGCACACATTTGACTAACCGCTGTTCATTTGGTACTTTTGTGGGGAGCGTTCTTCTGATCATTTTTTTGCCTCTCTTTCTCGTCCCTGCAGTGATTCACGAGTCCGTCTCTTGTCTTCTCTACCTGCTGGTGTTGGCTGAGCTGATCGTCCACTCGTCATGCCGTCCCGTGCACGGCAGCTCCCACTGCGGATTGTTTGGATCAATGCTTCATCAGGTGGAGCAGCTGATGGACTTAGCAAAAACCATGCACGACTTGGTAAGGTTTCACCCCATATGTCAGCATTTTTTTCCAACAGTACACTAATAATAATAAATCCATACACTCTTAAAGGTTCGCAGTCTATTGCAACCTTCCTTTTTTGGTATTTATTCTTGAAAATATAAAAAAAATTTTCATCTGACCTTTGACTGTTGTCTTGTTTCCGCAGACAGACGATGAGCTCGTGCACCTGGCTCACTTGGACCACAGACTGGACAGTCTTCCTCACATCGAGTACACGGCTGCTCATTTCAGCACTATGAAGGTAACCATGAGGTTTCTGAAATCCCAAAATGAACAAGCCCGCTTTTAAACTTGAGGGCTGAGGAAATGTGAAAGGAAGAGATATGAACTCTGTCTGCTTTATGTGCCTGCAGCTAAACAAGTCACTGGCTCAGATGTACGAGTACACCCAGTCCTTTAAACTTCACGTCAGCTGGATGAAAACTGCCCAAGAAAACTTCAGCCTGTCCCTCCAGGCAGTTGAGAGCAGCAGCAGACACCTCCATCACCTGTCCAACCTCATCAAAACATCTCTCCAGCAGGTGGGAGGATCACTAGTGTCTTTTCATTTTTCTGTGGATGATGTTTAACCGTAGAATGCCACATGTTTCACATGTGATACAAATGGGTTCCGAAATGTTTTGAATCTGAGGCCTTTTTCCTCCTTTAATGGTAAAAAGCTTTGCTCCAAACCCTGTAGTATCGGAAAATAACCCAAAACTTTTTTTTTTTAAATTCATAGACAGGATTCAGCTGGGAATGTTCTCATTTCAAATAACCAACAACCAACATGTGAGCCCCTTTGAGTTCTTGTGATCTAATCGGCTCTTTCTTCTGTCTTTAGATCACTGAGGAGGTTCCTCAGTCGTCCCCACCCTCCTTCCCCGTCATCTCCACTGCTTTTGATGCTCTCAGGCACTCTTTGGAAATATCTGAGCGGTTGGAAGCCTTTTGCATCTGGTCAAAAAGGGTGTTGCGGCACTTCCAGAGGCACTCTCGCTGCCCCAGAAACTAACCTCACAGTTCAAGCCTTCAGGACACTGCTAATGCCTTCCCACAAAACCACTCTTAGCCAACAGTTTGGGCAGTATTTTGTCATGCCAGTGGAAAATATTTAAACAGAAAAGTTGTCTGGTGTGCAGCTTTGGCTGTGGCCAGAAAAGCTGGATGGATTGTTAAAATGTGGCCCGGTTTAAGCATAAAAAGATGAAAATCACAAGGTGACCATGGCGTTAATTAGCAAGTTAGCACGCTCATATACTAAATTAAGATAGTGAAGCTAATCAGAATTGTATAGTCTTCTGTCACAGTCCTTAGTTCATTCAATTGTTTTTGGCACATAAATATGTGTAAATTATTATTTTTTTTTTCAGTTTTGTGTCGATATGCATTACACATTTAGCTGGTGTAAATGCTACATTTGCAGCAGTAAGTGAATCTACGCAAAACATGGATAACTGTAACTGGGAAACATGACTGGAACTAAGTTTTCTAAATTACTATCCATTGATCTATTAGTATTTCGTAAGAATTGACCACGTTTATTGGATAATATCTCAACATGCAGTTTGGGGTTATCACTGAATAATTCAGCCTTTGTAGCTGGGTGTCATGAAAAAGCAAAATAATACTGTGCCAAATGTCATAATTACAGCACATTTTGTATTTTTGAATGTCATTACACTTAATTTATCATGAATGGATGACACTCTGCAGCCCGGTGTCATAAGATAGCAAATGAATATCATGCCAAGTCATTTTAGCCCACCATTTAGCAGAGCCATCGCCATTTGGCCACCAAAAAAAATCTAAACTGTGTTTGAATCAAATGCCCACGCCTCTATAAAAAAAACTGTGCAGGCATATTACGATAAGTTCAGCTTGGATTTTGAATATAACTTAGGTTTAAAAGAGCCTCTGCATTTTGTGGGATTACACTGTGAGGCCAATTGCCAAGTTTTATTGGACTTCATGCTTCCCTGTAGGTGGAGTAATGGTTCCAACCCTTTAAAGTGACTAGCATGAGTTTGGGTGTACTTTACACAGGATGTGCCTGATTTGCTACACTGTTTACAAAAGATTTCTCGTCAAGCAGGTTTGTTTTATGAACTCATTGATGAATGTTGGCCTGTTCATGCGCTTGAGACTCGAAGTGTGCGCCACCTCTTGAAATGTACTGATGCACTGTGCCAGGTACTGTCACCTGTTACCTTTCCTTTCCATGAGACTGTTTACACTCACAGTGCCTGATGGCTCGATGAGCTACATGTCATGCAAACATTGTGCAGCAACCTTTTTTTATTGGTATTAATTTTATTCTATTTAGGATGCTATTTATGATCTTTTTATATGTATTTAAACCTGTTTAGTTTGAGATGCAGGCATCTCACTTTTCTATGGATACTGTACTATGTAATATTTAATAATATTAATAATAATGTATTGTCATGCTATATTGACCTATGTAGTGCTATTTATACATTTTTTGTGTAGTTTTTGTATTTTTTATGGTTAAAGTAATTAATAAAGTCTTAAATTGAAATATTGATGTGTATTTGTGACTTCGTGTGTGTTATGACAGGTTATATGTGTCAGAATATGGCAAAACTGATGGTATAAGTATTCAGAAAAGATCCAGTAGGTGGTTATTTCTCACTCACGGTTAAAAACATGCTGAGGCTGCAAAATATTGAATTGAATTGAATTGAATTGAATATACTTTATTCATCTCCAGGGAGAAATTGACAATATCAACAATTTCTTTGTAGGAAGGCATACAGCTGATTATATAAGTGTTGAATAATACATACCTGATGATAAAGTAACTGAAGTTTAAACTTGGTTTAAACTAAATTAGAAATATCATAGAAAATGTCATAAGATAACGAGTGAACACGCATAAATGATGTGGAGTTACGGATGCAGCCGAATCAGATATATCAGAATGATTGTTGCATAAACACGCCTGTAGTTATGGTGGTGTGACAACAATGTTCTCGTTAACTCTGTATGTATTTCCTTTCCTATATTGCTGTCACCAGGCTGCAACCTTACCACTATTAAAAAGAGTAGTACATTCATGAGCCATAAATTTTGTATGCTTTTAAAGTCAACGCCATCATGTCATTGGCTCTTAAAGTAAGAATAGCCAACAGCAAACGTATTCAACAGTACATCCTTAAAGCCTAAATTTATATAGCTGTATACAAAAAAAATGTTTACGTTTGTTTTTACCTTTAAGTAGATGGTAAATAATGTTGACATTATTAATTTTACTTTTGCACAAAAAATTAATAGAAATTTTGGTACGTTGCAAATTTGCAACAGGCATACTGGTCAATTTGGGGTCAATTTGGTATGTCGCATATTTGTGATGGCATGCGTTAAGGGGGTACTGACTAAGCACATGTTGTGAGACACACATCTGTGTTCTTATAAATCACATTTTTTCAATGGATCCTAAGATCCAGACACTTCACTCCTGATACTCTGAAAAACATGCATGTTAGATAAAATATTGACTGTAATTTGCCTGTAGGAGAGTGTGAGCATGCATGGTTGCCTGTTTTCTCTGTCTCTGTGTGGTGGTTAACCCTTTATGAATGACCTGTTTTATACTGTACATATCTGGACTTTTTGGAAACTCGGCAAAATCACCCTTTATTCAAACTAACTTTTACACAATAAACTACATTGATTATTCTTGGCATTTTTCACTGATGTTAGGAAACATTTGTGTTTATATGTACTGCTTTAGATAACAGTTTAGACTGCAAATCAGGATAAAATAAGTCATCATCCAGCTTTTTGCTTATCTAAAAAACTATATGAAATAAACACACTATGTGAAATAAACACACTAAAATCTTCAAGATCTTCCGCACACAAAATATGTGACAGAATTGGAACCACAGAAAAAGTCTGACTGCTTTTGGCTCACTGCTGATTGGTCACAGCTGATGACATCACCTTGTCGAAAAGTAGCTGGACCCATGATGATTGGCTGGAGGAAGTCCTGTGACTATATTCTTTCTTTCTTTTCTTTCTTTTTTTTTCTACCAAAACCTGCTGCTTAAATCAGCTGTCTTTGTCTTATTTGGTTATAGGTGATGTATTTTCTGTAAGATGGATTTGATTCAAAGGTCCAGTGTGAATGTTGTAGCAGCATCTAGTGGCAGAAATTGCATATAACTAAGCCTCGGGAATCTCGATAGAGACCTACTTTAGCCCTGCTGTCTGTTCAGCCCTTTCTGGCATACTTTAGTAAAATACCCCATCTTCCACAGTTATTCTTATTTTCATAGGTTTCCACACACTTCAAATGTCTGGATGAGTGTTTTAGCCTTGAGGTATTACAGCAACTTACTGTAAAACACGTTCTTTTTTGTTGCTTAACCAACAACGAGAGGGGCAGGACACAAACGACAGCTCCATTGGTAAAGTGCTGGGGCAAACCGCCTCTGCACATGGCTGAGTGACACATGGTTGGGACTGCTGTGGAGCTGTGGAGCTGTGGGCTGAGCCAGTGAACCGCAGTAACACAGGGACTTGCATAACGTCCGACATGTGGCCTCAGACCTGTGATCTCACGCGCCGATAGGCTTTGGTTGTAACCAATGCCGACCTCCGAGGCAAGAAGTGTGCAGTATGCGTGGACTGTGGTAATGGGGGGCAGCTGAGAGCGGGATCTGCAAACCACGAGGGGCTCCGGGTGTGAGAGGAAAATCCCCCCCGACGGGACACTGAGTGAGAGATGGAGATTGAGAGGGATGTGGCGTAATCTGCTGACTGACAGCTCAGCAGCTAAAAACACACGACATGAGAAGGGAACACAATATCTGACAAGTGTTGTTGCACTTTGTGTGTGTGCGCTTTGTGTTGTCCTGTTGCCACAGGACACCGTTTACAACGAGATCAACTGTGCAGGGACATGAAAAGGTTTCTGACCTTTTGACCACTGTGGTGTTGTGAGGAGTATCTGGGCCCGGGTGCTTTCAGAGAGTTTGTAAAAGTAGAATTGGAGGCAGAAGCTTCAGTTATGAGGCCCCTCACTCACCACTCATTACTTTCAGAATAACTGCCTCACAAAAGCACTGAGGTCCTCACAGAGGGAGTGCACTGTGCCCTTTATTTCAAAAGCGTAAATAGGTGCAATTGAAGAATTGGTTGCTTCTGAAACGATCCAGTTTCCCACCGTCAACAGTTGTTGTTGAGTATAAAACTTACATTTTCACCTTCACAACTTACATGGGAAGAAAAATAAGGGAATAATAGACAGCAAATGGTTCAGTTTATTACATTTTCACATGGCTCTGAATGGGTAAACGCAGCTTTGTAAAACAGATGGATTTTTTTATGTTCATCACATAAAAGTTAAAATAAGTTAGATTTTCATCTGATAAACTCAAGATACAAGTAACTTACAGTGTTATCCCTTCAGTTTATTTACCTGCTTAATCCAATAACAATGAACACAAGTTTACCACAGGGATTCACACTTTTGTAATAAGGTGCACCTTTTTGGACTGTGGACGACACACATGCAAAGGGAGGACATGCAAACTCCACACTGTAAGCGGCCTGCTTGAATCGCAACCGAAAAACCACAAAAATTAAGCTTAGATTTTAAAACAATAAACATTGACCCGTCACATCTGTGGGGGTTGAACAGAAACCGACCACTAATCTGTGGCTTCACACTCAATTACATACAAGCACACACAAAGATGCATGACACCCCAGAGATCCGCCCAGCGTGCAGCAGCTGAGGGAGGACGGGTCCGTTTGAGATTAAAGTTACAGCTGAAGAAGATGTGAAAACCTCTGATCAACCAGTCAGACTGCAGACGGCTGCAGCCCTCGGCCGAACTCCGACCGCAGCTGAGTGACAGCTCCTGGTTGTCCCCAGTAGGTTGAAAGAATATACAGAGAGGAGGTTTTTCCACCTGCTGGGCGAAAAGCAGCCTGGTGATTTATGTCCGGCAGCTTTCTGACAGAGGAGCAACGCCAGTGAGCTGCAAAATGACGGTAAGAGAGAGCTGGAGCAGAGACTCCCCAGTGTTTTCAGGGGCTAAAGGGAACATTCACCCTTTTTTTTTTAAAGAAATCATTCTGATTGTCAGGCTTTTTCTCTTTGCGCTTCGGATAAATCCGAAACTTTGACATCTTCCCACATGTTGTAATCAGAGGTTACACAAACTTGTCCCATATGGACAATCAAATCCAACCACCTACATGGAAAGACTAAACAAAGTAAACAGGTACACTGACATTTTCAGAGAATGAATAGAAACACAAAGCAATAAAAAAAATCTTATTTAAAATTCAATCAAAACGGAGAAGAACTTGCTCAGATGCAATATTATGCACATTTTACTTAAAGTTTAAAAGATCTAAACACTGTTTTTCCCCCAAAATGCTATTTATGACACCAGCATGAAATGCCCCCAGTGCAGTAAGTTTATTTAGTATAATATTATGCTAAATAAAGGATTTTCATGGATCAAGAAACTGCAAAATTATGAATTTGATTGTGATTGTTATTTTACCTAATGACTAGTTAAATAATATGACCTTTGGCAGAAACAGTTGCGTTTTTGTTAATATGAAAAATGTAATATTTTCATGAGGAAATTAGGGAACCAGGGCCTTTCTGGGTGAAGAAGAGTGATGAAGAGTGATTGAAAAAGTGATAGATTAACAACATAATTGAACAACAGAAGAAACATACAGTATTAGTCTAATAATGTAGCTATTTAGTTACAATAGTCAAATTAGTCTAATTTCACCTCTGAGCACAGTGATAACGTGTCAGTCATCACTCTGAGATTCATCCCCATCAGTCACACAGCTCCAACAAAAGGGAGATCTCAGCCACGCAGCGGAAAAGCTGGTGGAGAGTTTCTCTAAGCTTGATGAGACCAGAGCCTCCTCTTCTTCCACTGGCATTAATCCGACCAACTCTGAGCATGCTGGCTATGCTCCTCACCGAGCTGCCTACCACCCCGATCCCTTCCTCTGCACGCCTCCCGGGATTTTACTCTCACAATGGGAAATATTTGCACTCTTCCACTTATGTCAGCAGGAATCTTCATTAGCTACTTCCGAACTTTGTTTCACACATTTCAAGTCAGATAGATAGATAGATAGATAGATAGATAGATAGATAGATAGATAGA
>CAJRST010005557.1:10101630-10172218 GCA_907169785.1 Menidia menidia | reverse complement strand
AGATAGATAGATAGATAGATAGATAGATAGATAGATAGATAGATAGATAGATAGATAGATCATTTTTTTTAATTACACTAAATTTCCCATCAGCCTCCAGTCTGTTAGTCTGCACTTGGGGCCTCGTCCCTCCTTCCACAAATCCTAACAGAGAGTCTTTATTTCAGAGGCGGTTTGTGTGCAGAAAGCCTCACTGGGGACCTCTCAGCCTCTGTGTGAAGCAGGTTCTCCACTCTGAGCTGTTTGCTAATGATCTGTAATGAGCAGCCGCCTCTTTGGATCCGTCCACAGACACCTAATCTGAGCCAGTACCCGCTGGGGGGGGGCAGCCGTGGTGGAAACAGCAACAGTCAAAACAGAGATCAGCGTGTTTGCAGCATGGATTTTATGAGGCTATTAAAAGGCATGTTTATACCGGTGGATACAAGGAGTCAAGGTCACCATGACAACAATCACCAGTTCAACTGTTGTGGCGCATTGTGCGATGTGAAAAATTCAAAAGAACACCCAGAAAGTGACACACCACATATTTGAGATATTTATTCACCAGAAGGCTGTTTTTTTTTCATCACAGACAGTCAAAAACAGCTAAGAAACCCTGGCCTGAAGCTTCACTGCTAAGTTAATTTGAATGTTTGTGACCAAGTGCAAAAAAAGCCGGCAGTTTTATTTAGTGATGTAATGCCAAACATACCAGAATGCCATCTCGAGGCATTTTAAAGATAAAGTCTGACCAGATTTGAGGCAATTTCATTTGATAAAAACAACACAAACATCAGTATGCATCCTCTCGTTGATACAATCCTCCATCCTGAGCATGCAAGGGGCGACCATGGAAAGAAAAAACTCCCATTGAACAGGTAGAACCCTCCATCAGAACCAGAACCAGGAAGGGCGGCCGTCTTTCCGAACCACTTCCAGTTCTTTCAGTTTCAACAGATGTGTTTGGACTTGAGCATTTCCGGTTTACCAGCGTGATGCACGCCGCCTCAGCCAAACTTTGCTCTGTTTAAAAATAACCTTTTAAAAGGCCACTTCTCTAAACACAGCTGGACACTTTGCTGTTTGATCTTTACTTATTTCAGAAAATACCACTCACATGTGGTTGAAGCTATTTGGAAATGAGGTCGAGGCAGGAAATAATGACATCAAATGAGAACATAAAGGGAAGCAGAGAACGTGTTTTTGAGTTGAGGGTTGCATTAGGTCTGGTTGTGATGTAATAGCTTCATGGTTTGTCCCATTAAACATAAAAAAGACCAAAATATCCACTTTCCAATGTAGGTTTTTCTGTGAAAGATGATTTCACTGGCTTAAAGTTGCAAATACCCAACAATAAGATCAAGTCCCAGACAAAGAATATATTTGAGCTATGGGAGTAATAAGACTAGATCAAATGGATTTGATACCTTTACAGGGAGCTATGTCAGTTATTAATTTAAAGACTGCTGTGAGATTTGATCAGTCACTACAACTAAAATTGATTCCTGGATCTTTTTTTCACACCAAAGAGATCAGGCCCTGCTCAGACATGTGGGATGAGGCTTTAAACACCGTAACTACAGCACTCTGTGTCCGGTTTTCCAGGCTGCCACAAAGCTTCTGGACGAAATGTGCCACCTGACAGCCCAGTCCATCACAGAAATGGACACATCGGAGCACTTCAAGCTGGTGAAGCTGCTGGGTGAGGGCTCCTACGGAAAGGTCATGCTGGCCGTGCACAAGACGAGAGGTGAGGAAGCTGGGCCCTGAATTCGTCTCAGCTTCAAAGCCTCAAGTCGTTACCCCTCCTGCCTCGTTTTTTCCAGGCACTCCGATGGCTTTGAAGTTCTTCCCCCGTGGGTCCACCTCCCTTTTCTCCTTCCTGAGAGAGTACAACCTCTCGCTGTCCTTCTGCACCCACCCGTCCCTGACCAGAGCTCTGGGCATCGCCTACACCACCCCCGCCCACTACATCTTCGCTCAGCAGGCCAGCCTGTTCGGAGACCTGTACGACGTCATCATCCCCGAGGTGCAAAGAGCGCAAACGCCAAGTCAATTACTTGGGATGATGTAAACAGAGGGATATCTATCTTGGATCTTGGCAAACAGGAACTAAAGAGGGCTGGTTGTGGTTTTCCAGGTGGGGTTGGAGGAGGACCGCTGTCAGCGGGTGGTGTCCCAGCTGTGTGGCGCTCTGTCGCACCTGCACTCGCTCGGTTTCGTCCACAGAGATCTCAAACCGGAGAACGTCTTCCTGTGCGACTCCGCCTGCCGATGGGTCAAACTGGGAGACTTCGGCATGGTCTGTACAACAACCCGCTCAAATGACGACGTTCAGGGGGGGTCAAAGGGCTTCATGAAGTCGATCTTTACCGCAGGTGAAGGCCAAAGGAACCAGGGTCCCAGAGGTGTGGTACAGCTCGCCTTACTGCACGCCCGAGGCCGAGATCGCCCGAGGAAACCAGGACAGCTGGAGCAGCGCCGGGGATGGGAGCGCTGGCTTCAGAGCGGAGGAGGAGGAGGAGAGGAGGAAGAGGGTGTGGGTGTCTGTGGAGCCCAGCACGGACAGCTGGGCTCTGGGCATCCTGACGTTCGCCATGCTGACCGGCAGTCACCCCTGGGCCGAGACGGCCAGCGACTGCCGCTCCTACCTGAAATTTCAGGAGTGGTTTGACAGCGCTCGAGCCCCCAGCGATGAGCTGGACGTGTGGGCGGAGCCACAAACCCAGAGCACGGAGGGTGCCTCTGACTCGGACAAAACAGGCCAGAAGGACCAGACTCCCACTGCCCCCCAGTTCGCATGCTTCACCCAGTTAGCCTGCTCCTTCTTCCAGTCGCTCCTGGACCCGAGGCCACAGCGCCGGGGGCGTCCCGACGACGCTCTGAGTTACCTCGGAGGGGACTGGATGATGGAGAAGGAGAGGGCCAGGCTGGAGGAGGAGAGGAAGAAGAGCACCGGGAGAGGTGCCATCAGATGCATGAAGGAGATGGAGGGGAGGGGGGAGCGGTGAGCCAAGACGGTTCATCCAAACCAAGCAAAGCAGAAAGAGACTGTTGGCGACATTTTTTCAGGTTTTAGTGCAGCAAGAGAAGACTTTAGCCCACTTTTAAAAGAGCAAGAATGTATATTTGTCCAGAATAAAATAAAAGGTGCCGAGTTGACATTAACTTTTTCTAATGATTTGGCGTTTTCATGAGTTTGCATATTCTTTTCGAGCATTCGAGGTTCCCTTCCACCATCCAAAAACGTGCATGTGAGGTAAACTGCTGTGTTTGAGTGGACCCTGGGAGTCAGCGTGAGGGCCCATGGCTGCTTGGGTTGCCTGTGATGGGTTGAAAACAGGGATGAAACAGGTACAAATGGGTGGATTGTTCTGTTCTAATAGCTGTTCTAATAGCTGCATCAAGCTAGCAGGTGGTGAACACTGATGATGGACAGTCCTCCCCCACATGTTTCACCTCTTCAAACACTAGGAAAAAAACTTTGGGGGAAAACCCCCTTGTTAAATGATAATTACATGGTTTATGGGAAACCTGTGTTTTGGGAACTGTGGGAGGCTTACAGCTGGTTCCAGCTCTCTGAATAGTCCAAACCATCAACTGTAAAGTCTGCAAATGTGGGAATTATTTTTGTTAAGTTGTGCTGGGGAGCTGCTATGTGTATGTAAAAGATAGCGTCTTGAACTCACAGCTGCTATATTTGGTTTTGGTTTTTTGAGGGGATAATACGTCATAGTGGGCCACGGGTGGCATGCAGACTGCCTCAGTCCCCAGCCGTAAACATGTCTGAGGCACAGTCGCAGTGGGTGTTCGAACTTGTCTTTAGATTGTTTAGAAAAAAGCCCCACAGGTTTACTTTCACAGTGTAAAAGAAACCTGGAGTAAAACCTTTAGTCCAACATAGGCTAACTAAGTAGCAAAAACAAAGGTCAGCGAAAGTATGCATATGTATTTATTGCTCAGACGTTCTTTAAATAGATTTTGTTTTACTCAATGATCCTCATTTTTTTCGAATGCTATTTGACCTCAAACATGACCCATGACGTCTGATCTCGTCTGGGTGATGTCCTCGAAAGACCACACGCCAGAGACGTGGCCCAGCGGGAGAGCTTCCCGGGGCGTTTTCAGAAATAGACGCAGGGCCGTAAATTCACCATCACAACCTTTCAGCGCCTCGATGGGCCACGGCCGCTCGGCCTCAACGTCCGGCCAAGTCACGCAGTGAGGAGCGATCGGCTCCCCCGGCTGAATAACTGACACATGACAAACATTTTGCTCCGTTTTATTTGGCAGCTCACAGAAAGCCCCTAACACGGTTTAACAGCTGAAGCCGAATGGCTTCTTCTCCTTTTTCTGAGTTTGCCTGGTTTGTTTTCTCACAGCTGACGTTCCGGGCCTCTGTTTCTCACAGTAAGAAGGTGGCAGGACCGGCCACCGTGAGAATCCCAGGTCATTAAGCCTCGTGTGGAAAAAGGGGAAGTCAGCAGAGAGGTGGGGGAGGTCAGAGGGAGAGCATCAGCAGTGGCTGACCACAGAATGCTGAACCACTGCCCAGTCTAATAAAAACCAGAGGTGAAGGCAAAAACAACACAAAAAAACGGACAGAAAGTCAACAAACTCAGATAACCTTAGAAATACCCTTACATTTTAACACCTGTGCGTGTCTGTGAAGCCCATATGCAGAGCAAGTCGATGTTGTTGGTTGTCTATTTGCCCAGAGCAGCTGGTTTCTGTGGAATGGGCCCACGTTGCTCCATGGGAATTTCAGGGAAGTTGTTATGCACACGCACGCTTGCAAAACCTTCATTTTATTTGCTCGCCAGTGAAACCAAACGCTTGAAATCCCCTCTGTTAGATCAGAATTAACACTTCCTGCAACAAATGAGTCTTCACAGGGAGTCAATCACTTCTTCTTCTACAGACTCTGAACGGTGATGGCGCTCCTGATGCATCTGACTGCAAACCTTTTGTCCCCTTATGTCTTTAAAGCTGTCACCGTGCACTTTTCTGTCAATGAATCCTCGCTGTCCAGTGTGTCCAAAGGCCTGAAGCGGTCCACCGTTGCCTGGGCTGTGACTAAAGTCTCAACACAGGCCTCAAATGTTTAAAACCACGCTGAAAACATCTGTTTGGCTGTTCTGTGACAGATGGAAGTCTTTCACCTGCACCATTTGCTTCTACTTGAATCAAATCATGATTATTTTTTATGTTTAATTGTTTTTATTTTCGTTTTGTGTCTTCATAATGTATAACATTTTGAAGAGCATTGGGTACAAATTGTATAACTTTGCTTTGCCATATGTGGGGAGTCAAACCAGAACTGGTTTAACAGACAGGTATGTTTAGACCTTCTGGTGCACGCTGTTCCAAAAGTCATGTCTGTATTTCAGCTCCAGACTTGTAGAGAGTGAGCAAACCTGTCAACCGACGTGCTACCGACAAGCCTCCTCCCCCCCGAGACACCTGTGCAGTAAATCACCACCTCAAAGGGTCGCTCCGGGCTACCCGCTTCAGACGAAAACGTCATCAGGAGTGACCGTAACCTTTGACCAATAGCTCCATCTCATTATTCCAAACCCTGTTTGTTTTGTCTGGATCCTTCAAACAAGAGGAATGAATACGTTTATCTGTGTCTGTTTGAATCTGTGAGGACGAACGGCTCAGAGTTATCTCACGGTCCTCCTGAGCCAAAGCCCATGAATTAGAGGGCTCGTTATGGGAGACAGTTTGGTCATTGTGTGACTCTGAGCTGAGGGGTCGCTTCCAGATAGGAACGGGGGGGGGGGGGTTCTGGCCCGGGGCCTGAAAGCTATTCTGATCCACGTCCCCTCCTGACATTTCACCTGATATGTTGCATTAAGGCGATGCGACTTAAGTACGCTGCGACTGTGAAGTGGGACTCAAACTATTTGGCGAGAAGACAAGGAGCTGTTATGTATATAACACAATTTATAGGCTCATTAAAGAAAAAGACGACATCACAGAAACTCCACAAATGTTCAGTATATGTCCAACAACAAGCAGCGGCTGGTTAGAGGGACAAACATACCTACATAGACCACTTTACAGTCACTTAATAAACATTTATTGATAAATATCAGGCCACTAATCTGAGCTAAAGCTGCCACCATGGCATCGTGCCCTATCCTGGCTTCTTTTCCCATTAACAACTATGGCTTTTACTGGATAAATACTTGTCTTTTTCACTGCAGACAGATCTAATTTAACACAAATTTGTTCTTCATTTCTTTAAATGTTCTTCCAAGCAGCTGAACTTTCTTATTATCTTTAAAACTGGTGTGAGCCATAGCTGTCAAGTCTTTCTGGAAGCCATTTATTTGATGTTTTCTCACCATGTTTTCCAGCTTTTCTTATTAAAGGTTTAAAAACAGTTTATGAATTGGTATATTCAGCTGTGTCTTTAGGCTCTTGGTTACCAGCAGCCTGTCACAGAAAAACTACAAGAATCTAATCCATTTACAATCGCTTTACCAACAACTTTGATGTGTTCATGAAGGCATCGGGAGAAATGCTGGTTTAGCATCTTATCAAAAGAAACTTCTGTCGACTGGGTCAAAATTTAGAAGAGAGCAAACATGCACCAAAATAACTGTAATTATTCCCAATTTACCTGACAACATTGAAAAAAAATGAAGATCTAAGAGTGTTCAAAAGAGGGAGAAATGTCAATTCTCAAAAAACATATTGGCGAGAGGTCCATTTCAATTTGGTGAAACTAACTTCTGAACCCCATCCAAGATAATTGGTTTCAGCTTTAGCTCTGGAAAGCATACAGATGAGCATGCAAAATCCAGCTCCGTTTTGGCACGCTATTTATTGGCAGAGCTCTAAAGTAAGTATGACAGACATGAGATTCACTCGACATGAGGAGTTAAAGTCAGCAAGTTCATCATTACTCATTTAGAAAAATCTACAACCCAGCATGTCTGACTAATACTCTGAGCAAAACATACTGAGAGGAAAATGATGTTTTAGAATGACAAACTCTCTTTTGGTCTCTTCATGATGATGATCCCACCATGGGGCATCTGGCCCAACTAAGTCTAAAACAGATCAGCAGTTGAATTATCATCCAACAAAATCCAACATCATTCGTTACATCTCCTGGCATACCGAACGTCACAGCGGCTCATATTTGTGAAGATGTTTTAATCTGTTGGAAAAGGAGTCAAGCAGCCAGTTGATTTTTTACGAGCGAATCGTTGCATGAAAGGAGCTCGTGGCTCTGGAGCCTCGTTTGGATGTGGAGGAGGGAAACGGATCCACCCTGACACGCAGGACATTTTCTGACTGCAGCATCAACTCTGGGCAGCAGCTCAGAGGAGTCTTGTTATCGCAGCTCCGGCCAAACTGAACATTTACTTGTCTGTGTATTTAATGATGTGCTGAAGTATGTCGTTTGAAGGCGGTGCTAATATTAGACTGAGTGACCTGAAATCCTGTTTTGCCACGAGGCAGAGGAGTACATTAGGGGTACTTCTTAATTATCCCAGTTTTCCTGTGCAGAATCACAGAAAATCGTCAAAGCATGTGAGATCTTCAGCAGCTGTATGGATTCTCAGAAACCTCTATTGTTATTTATGAAAATAAAGGGGAAACTTTCCACAAATTTGTGGAGGAAATAATAAGGATCTAATCAATTTGTTTCCTGTTTTTGGTTCACACTGTGAAGGAAGCACATTTCTGGTCAGATCTCACATCAGCAGCTTTTGGCTGCTGTATTCTGATTTAATAATCTAAAAGATGTTATTTATAAGATGAAAAAAAAAACTTTGTGGCCCCTCTGAATCACGGAGTTCAGATGAACTGCTGATTTCTACATTTTGGTTCTCAAAACTGCATATTCTGCATTTTATGACAGAGATGGCCTTTTCCCAGGAATGATCTCGTACACTGAGTCGGTCATTCTAGTGAATTTATGTCAAAAAACAACCGGTGAGTCACATTGTCTCCAACTCGTCTTAAAAACAAAACAGGCCAGTTCATAAAGACTTTCTTTTCGTTCCTGTCCCCTAAATGTAGATGTAAAAAGACACCATTCAACATTTCAAGGCTTCCAGAAAGACTTTGTCAGGTTTTGGGGAAATACATTATGTCTTAAGTGAAACCATCTGTGCACCACAGTGTGTCTCTTTTCTGGCTCAGAGGTGAAGACTTTCATATCATTGGCAAAAACCAGTTATGAGCATGAAAAAAAATATCACATCCTCTGGTGTCAGAGCTGGATTTTGGTTTATATTTAGAAAAGGTTTGGAGATTTCAAAAGGAAGCACAGTTTTGAATGTAAACTAGTCCTGTTTAGGCCGGCAACAGCTGGAGCTTTGCAAGCACATCTGAGCCACAAGCTGAACCTCTGAATTTGATCCACAATCCGGACGATCATGATGGATGGAAAAGTCCTCTGGAAAGGGGAAGCTAAGTCTTCAGAGAGCATGCGGGGGTATCGGGTGTATGTAATTTCTCTGTCACTCGTACTCGGAGGACCAAAACAACACGTGATGTTGTGTGAGGGATGTGCTGCCCGACGGGACCCAAATCTGAGGACGACGCACAAAAAAGGGTACATAGAGGCCCTCTGGTTTTGCCTCTAAAACCCATGAGGGTGTTCTTTGGGTCTCTCTCACACATGGAGATCGCACGCTCGGTTGCGGCTGAACATTGGGCCAACGGGAGCAGGCACCAGAGGGCTGCAGCGGCCTCGTAAGGCAAAACGAGGCGACAACAAATGAAGATGAATCGGGTTCCTGATGTTATGTTCAGGCTGGCCAGCTGTCTGTTACTCTCCGTTTCTTTCTGTCAGCAGAGCCAAAAGCTGCGGCTCAGCAGTGTCCTGTGCTGACCTCCGAAATATTTCTCACTTCTACCGAGACCGTCTCTCTTCCCTTACAAAGCCGGGAGTTTAAGGCCTGGTTTGACACAGCCAGGACGGGCCGGCATAATCCAAATATGCTTTCCTCCCTCCAAAAGCTGACCATCAGCTACAGCTGCCTGTGACAGGGGGGATCTGCAAAGAGGGGAAAAAAAACATCCAAACCTTTATTTTCCACTAACAGACTCAGTGGATTCAAACAATCTTCTATCAGCCTCATTTTTTGTGTTGTCAGCTGAAGCCAAGTGCAGTTCAGGGCATCGTTTGCCCATTGAGATCCACATTCGGCGAGAACAGGAAGAGCATGCAACCTCCAAAAAGAAAAGCTCAGTCGGGATTTGAACCGGGAACCCTCTTGCATGCTTTTAAACAGAGGGAGAAGCCAGGCCCCCGCCCGGCTCCCCGACAGATCCAGAACTGGTCACTGATTCTGGCTGCTGAGGGGTCTGAACCTGCAGTTTTTTCCTGCTTTTCAGCTTGAAAGTTGCTTCTTTACCCCAAAGCTGCGTCCGCTAAATGAACAAACCAGCAGTCTGATAGAGAAAACCTTCCTGATGAAAGCAGGCATTGACCCCTACCCTCTCCTTTGGCTGCTTTTCCAACTCTGAGTGAAAGAAATCTACCCCACATGGCCAGTCAGACTTTTGCTCCCCTCTGACGATTTGGATGCTTTACATAGCGAGCTTATTGAATCACTAAAAGATGGACGCTATGCCAACAATGTGGGACCACATAAGAGAAATGATGTTGCAAGCAAAAGGATTTCCACTGAATCCCCTCGTGGTTATCTTTGCACATTAAAATCTGGCAGAAATTAAAATGGCTCACGTTTACTTGCTGAACTTATCTGAACTCTGCAGTGTTCAGTTACAGGATAAAAAAAAACACACAAAAGAAACAAGACTCAACGCATCCTTTGAAAGGTTTTATTGCCCCTTTTTCGTTAAATTGGTCAGAAATCAAGTGTTAGTCCAGTGATTTTACAGCCGAGGTGGAATGAGAGCGAGATGGGAGACATAGTACTTGAGCCAGCAGCACGAGCGATGTAAACACGACACACAGAGAAAATCAGCCCTAAACCTTAATGCCAAATGCTAAATACTGTTCACGTGATCTGATCACAGCAAGTCTTAAATAATTATGCAGACAAATTCATTCACAGTCATATACATCAAAGTAAACTTTCGAAATTCACAGTCAGATTAACATTTCATCTGCTGCCATTGACACATTCAGTACGAAGCAACAATCGTCTGGTTTCTCCTGCCGTGTTTGAAGTCTAACGGCAAACGCATCAACCCAGAGAGGAGGCGTTTCTTTTAACATGTTCCAAACAGGCAAACGGGGGGAATTAGATCACTCATGCTCATTCTTCACAGCCACATGTCCCTCTGGGTCACAGTGTGAGAGATTTAACGAGATAAAGACACGACTCGCGGGATTTTAACACCACAAACAGAACAAGGTGATAACTTTTCACTCATTATATTAATGTAAGTTAGCGTTTCCCAGCTCTGGTCCTGGAGGCCTGCTGCCCTGCATGTTGTCCACCTGTTTCCCTGCTCCAGCCCACCTGATTCAAACGAGAGCCCTGCAGCTGTTTCAGCTCTGCCGGGGACTGATGAAGACCTGTGTGCGGGAGCAGGGAAACAGCGGGCCTCCAGGAACACAGCTGGGAAACGCTGATCCAAGTCAAACAGCTTTAGTTGTTATGATCAAATCGAAGTCTTTCAGGAAAATCCAGAAGCACATTTTCTAGACTGTCGGAGTATAAATGAACAGAATTGAAACAGTTCACCTTAAAGCTTATTTAGTCAATAAGCTGCGGCTCATTTGACATTTTCTGGTTTAAAACTCCCGTTACATTTGTGACAATCATCTGTATCACTGAGCAGCAGAAATTTAGTCCGCCCATTCAGATTTCAGCCTTAGGCAACACTTTTACAGTCAGTTTCTTTAAGGTAATGTTTGGAAAGCTTGATCTGAATTCAGCTTTGTGACAGGGTAACGCTAATCATTCACTGGGTGTTAAACATGGAAAACAAAGCTATGATTCATCTGCCATCCACCGACCGCACAGAGCCCCCCTCTGAGGGTCTAAAGGCAAAAACAGAACTTTCTGGTCCGCTCACTCGTCTTCTCTCAGCTCGACAGGCTGAGGTTTCCAGAAAGGACCAAAAGGATAACAATGAAGAGAACCCATCGTTAAAGTAGATTTAATCTACAGCTGACCAAAACCGTGCAGGATATGCAATGTTCCTTCTTTAAATCTGTAAGGAATTAAATGATAATAAGGAATGCTTGTCTGAATCTGGTAACCATCTGCTGATAATAAGTGCTGCACAGGTACCAAACACATGTGCATTCACCGTCAGTATAATCTTACAGATCTAGTACCAACGAGGATTCACAATACAGGTAAGGATGAAAGAAGCAGCTGAGGTCTGCATCTCATTTTTCAGTGAGCCACACGTTTGGCCAGGCTGATGTGAGGGCCTTCAGCTCTAAAAGCTGTTGAGCTCCTGCACTCATCTCACATACAGTTCGCTCTATTAATCTCATTTTCCTGCTGGAGGAACACCATTTCATTTCTTTATTCCTTAATGCGATTTGAACGACAACCGGTTAGACCCCTGCTGTGTACACAATCCAAATCCCTTTGGAGATGGTAAGGCTGACTAACAAAAAAGAAAAGGATAGGATTAAGTGGTAATCGTTCATCTTTTCGCATTTATCCCGATTTATTCTCAGTTCCCTTGATTTCTACATTAAAGTTTAGCTTCCAGCATGAAGCTCTGGTCCCTTCTCCCAGGGTGAAGTACCCTGTTCAGCCTACAGGAGGAGCTGTGAGACTAAACAAACTAGCTCAGATAAAGGATGAAGCAGTGCTCAGAGCGCCACCTTCTGGACAGCTGATGCAAACACATAAAAAAGGAACACCTGCTACTGAGGACGTTACAGATAGCCCTTAGAAATTACTGGAGATGGCTCGTGTCGTCTGATGGCTTTTACTCATTAGAGACTGGTTTGCTGACAGGAAGGTCTGAGAGGGGGCTTCTCGCCTCGGCTTTGGGAGGAGCGTGTGGGAGTTACTCTCAGTGTGATGCACGGGAAGCCACAGACACAGATGCAGCTGGGATGAAAAACACAACCGACGTGTCGACGACGCCGACTCAAAACTGGATCCAGTTTGAGGAGTTCTGAGGTTGTGAGGGAGGTGGAACAGAGCTGGAGACACATAAACCAACATTAGGGATTTACGACATGTGAATACCAGTTCTTTAAGATCATTTGTAGCGTTTTCTATTATACTGCCCAGCCCAGGACTGATTGATATTAAAAAATAATGAGGTATAAAAATAGACTGATTAAATGTGTTTTAATGAGTTTAACGAAAAAAGAGCACCCAACTTAAGGAATGAACCAGTGTTGTCGTGACAGACAAATTAGCAAAGGAGTTCTGTAAATTGGACCTTTGGCCTTTGGGAGTGTATCCAGACCTTTGTACAGTGAATTCCACATATCTTTAGAAAAATTTATTGTTAGGGTGAGGATCAGTATTTTAAGGATCTAAATTAAATAAATATACATACATATTTAAATCCTGTCAGCTATTAAATGTCTGTCAAATTTAGTTATATGTGACTCATTTATTTTTTTCATGAAATTACCTGAATTATACTTTGAATTCCATCTAACGTCCCAAGCAAAGAGGACAGGGGCATCCCTACCTCGCCGGAGCAGAAAAGTCTCCCCAGAGAAGATCTGAAGTCGGGTTTGACTGAACCACCGTGTTTGAGTTACTGCTGTCCAGCTCCAGCAGGCAGCCTGATGGAGACAGCAGAGCACGGAGCGCGTTCACGTTTCAGGCTCACTTTAAGACCGACAGACACTAATTAACACAGCGAACAGGAAAGTGGGCCACACGTGTAGCCTAAAGCTGCGCCGGGGCTGAATTCCCCTGTGAGGAGCAGCCTGAAAGAAAACGTAGGGTCTGAAACAGGAAAAGCATCTCATCCAACAGACTAAAGCTCATCTATTCATTCGTATCGAAAAGATTTATGTGGGGGGGTGCTGGTCCATCTACCTGTGGCCATGCCTCCCGTCTGCACAACTGTGTTGTGATTGGATGAGCCCGACGAAGCAGGCGGGGCTATTTTGCCCCCAGGCGGTGGTGGGAGGAGTCCAAACCCACCTGAGCCCTGTGGGCGGGGCTTATCCCTCTTTTTCCCTTGCTGCAAAAGAAGAAAGTTCATCAGATGATGAGACAGTGTTCATATAAACTAGATTAAATGTGCAAACTAGATTAAATGGGGCCGGCTGCAGCTCAGGGGCCGCAGCAGCCCCAAAGCCCCATATCTGTGATAGTTTATTTCTCCAAATATTCCACAAAACTGGCTCTTACTCCGATATTAAGTGTGATGGTCTGTCCCTCCTTAAAGCCCAAGTCCAGCTTTGGTCCCGAGTCTCCGAGGTGGGCGTTTTTACTGATTTCATTCTCCTGTTTTACCCATCTGCAGAGAGCCGGAGACACACACCATCAGCAGGGAGACAGAAATAAACAAAGCACCTCAGCAGTTTCCAGAAAGACTGCAAGTAGAGAATGTTTTAAAGAGGTGGTTCGGCTGACCTCTGCTGCAAACTGTGACAGTAAACAGAGTAAAAAAAGGGTATAATGCAACTTTAATGTTTGACGAGTTGTATTATTCCGCAATAACTTTTTATGAGCATTTAACAAAAAAAAAAGCTGTTTTAATTCTCAGTTTTTAACATTATTAAGTGTGAGTCTTTAAATTTACCTTAATCTATTAGCAAATGGATAAGTAATCGCCATATTACATCCTAACCACACCGCTTACTTAAAATGATCCTGCAAAGCCACATTGAAGTCAAAGGCATCTCCCCGGTCCCCGAAGCCGACTCCAATAAAAGCACTGCGACCTGCACACGACCAACGGCCATGAAAACCAGAAAATTTGGTCATTTCAGGTCTTTAGACTGAGCAGTAGGGTTAAAAAAAAAAAAAAGAGACTGACCGTTGTCGTCCTGTATCCTGAGAACAAAGTAGCGGCTGGAGTCGCTGACGGTCTCCACGGCAACGCCGGGATACTCCCTCACAGGCGCCTGGGCGAACAGCTCCCCTACAGGACAGAGCACAACATCTCTGTGCCAAAACAGCAGCACTCATTGTCCCGCTACCTGGTGTGTGGACATAGCTGACAGAGTCCTGCAGAGCTGGCAGCTCCTCCACACTGTGGGGGGGGGGGGGGGCTGCCCCGGGGTCCAATTCAAAATCAATGTGTCGAACCTGACACTTTGTCCTCAAGTTTGATGAAGGCCACTTTGCCCTTTGCTGTGATCCTCATCCGACCAGACCAGTCCGGAGAGTCCAGCTTCCAGTCGGCCGCCCTGCAGACACAACCAAAGCTTTGAAGTCAGTGTCTGTAAAAGGCTTGTTTGGCTTCCTTCTCAATATAGACCCTTCTCAAGATTGATCATGAATTAGTTGTTTCTTTGTTTAGAAACAATCACATTTAGTGAAGATAAGAAAAGATACAGACGAAAAATAAAAGGACTGAAAGATGACCCAGCCAAGATTAATTCAAATGCAACACACTGAATGCAAGACCTACTTTTTAATAAGCTGTCATTTCTAGACCCAAATTAATTTGAAAACTTCCAATACGTTTAGCAATTTTTCTTAAATTAAGTCGCATGTGGGGGGTTTAAGAAATCTCTATTTTGATAATAAAGATTTTTCAACTTTAAACTTTGCAAACAGCTTTAACATTTCATTTTTAAAACAGTTAGAATTCAGGGTCAGACACTGTCCAAGAAAGCAAAGTGAGTCCAAATATGAATCCAAGTAGTTCCGATAATAAACCATGTTGAAGCCAATATGTGATAACAGCTCAACAAAAAAAGCATGTAAATTCATTTAATTGTCTGCAGAAAATAGTCTAAAGAACCATTAAGATGCAAGCAATGAAAAGGGTGATCCATTTGACAGAAATTCATATTCCACCTTTGATGTCAAAGGATTTTGGGTTATCAGGGGACACATTTCCAACGTCCTGTGTGATGTCTTACACTTAAACTTTTACAATAAAAAAGATTCCACAGAGGTTTAATCACAAGTCCGGCTCTGAAGTTTTGGCTGCTTTCTGGTGCCTTAGGGCCGGATGGGGCCCGTTTCACATGTTTGCCCCGTGGCCTCTCACTGGGGGGCTCCGGCCATGGAGAGGCCAACATGGTGGCCGTGGTCAGGCTTCATCTGCAGGTGGATTTAGGTCCTAAAAGTCCAGTTTCAGGGGGAAACGTCTCTCTGCTGCCTCTCGGTCCGGCGCAGTGGGACTTCCCAGCTGTCACGCATGCTGAGCGTGGGACTGCTCTGGCAGATTGCCCATTTATCGACCCGGCACGATGACAAACAGCACCGGCGACATTTCTGACAGCTCCATTAAAGCGACACGGAAACACCAAACATGCGTTTGCTTATTTCCACCCCCCCGGGGCAGGTCTTTCCCCTCTGTGAGGGGAGCTGAACATTATGACAGCCGTGTCACTCTCCGTGGCCGGAGAAGTGATGGACGGGCGGTCCAACACCCTAACCGAGCGGCTCCGAACACCGTAAACGAACACCCTCGCGCCTCCGCTCGCGACCCCCGGGCGTTACTTTACCTGTACGCGCGGTTGGACGCTCGCGGCGGGATGCGGTAGACGTTGACATCTGGCTTAACGCACAGGATCGACTCGTACTCTGGCTCGGCCGCCATCTTGATCCGACTGTTATTGATGTGGGAGTTGTGGCTGTGAGTCATTTATTCTCTTAATTTCTGAAGGGGGTCCGGGAGCGTACGTGACCGGTGCACGACGCCCTAACGGCCGGGGGTGGCGTCAGAGGCGTCCGTAACGGTCTTATCTGCTCGATAACTTAATATTAAGGAAGATTTGGGGGTTTCCTGCGTTCCCTCTTTCGTCTCAGAGTACAACATGCAGTGCTGGGTCACACAAATGGGCGTTTGGCGGAGGAAGAAATAAAAAAATAAGTCGTGAGGGGGCGTGGAGCGGCAGGTGCGGAACACTGCGGAAGCGGAAACCGGTGGTCGAGTCGTCTCCTCGAAGATTCCTCAATATCATTCCATGGTTTGTGCGTTATTTTTTTGCCTTAAACTCGCATGTTTGACGTGAAAAAAAGCCCACGGATATTCAGGGTAGTTTTCTAGCTGCAGTGAGTGGCATTTCGCTTGATTTATAGCCCTTAATTTGGTCAATGGTACGTGTTGTTGAGATGAGTCTCGCGTGCTTGACAACAGCGCTTGGCTGTTAGCCATATTGACGGCGGCTACTCGTCTTCAGTCGCTGTCCGAGGTGCTGAAACACGCACCGTGACACATAAACGACACGATACTTGAAACCAAGACGGCATGCAGTCAGAATCAGTCACAATGAGCATCATTTTGTAGTCTTAGTCAGATTATCACCCTGTTTTCTCGACCTAGCTGCAGGGTGCTTTTGGCTAACTAGCTTGTAGCCTAGCTAAATGAAAAGCTAGGCGAGGACCTGTGCTTGTCGCAGTGATAATGTCAAACTGAACTGGAGATACAAGCTGACAGGTGCAGCAGGTGCAATTAAGCTAGACAGTCACGCATTCATAATCGTCTTGCCAGTGTTAGGCCTTGCCAGGCATTGCCTCAGCAGCTTTTTTGTTGGCTGTTCCCTCCCTGCAGCTGTATCTGGTTACTGACATCCAAACGCAAACCTGTGCAGTCAGGATCAAGAAGAAGCTGCAGGATGACCACGCACTGACCCACACATTAAGTGCAAGCAACACCTTATTCGATATCTACTGGACAGGGGCAGCTTTTTCTTAAGGTATGTGCATGCATACTGGCATTTCTTGATCTTTTTGGCCTGGTTCTTGGAGCGTGCAGCATTATTATTCCCCCTCTGCATTAGATTGCGGAGGTTTGACTCCCCACCTTCCACCTGGACATCATGACTTCCTCTATGCTCCGGCGACAACTGAAGAACCTGGTCCAGAACTATTCTGAGGCTGAGGTCAAGGTAAAGTCAGCTGTTCATGACTAAGATAAACAGATTGTGTAGATTTTGATTTGCAGATTATATTAATTTATGTGTCGTGACATTAGCAACCGATCTTCAACAGTTTCTGTGGTTACAGTAGCAAAAATAGTAACTATAGTTACACTGTCAAAGCCTTCTTCCTTTGAATGCACCCAACTGTGGCCTCAAAGCATCAGAAAGTAGTTTATTTTCAACATCTGTTTAGGAGATGTTGCAAAGTTGAGGGAATAAAACACAATATTTTAATGATTACTAATGATTTACTGTAATGAGAAGTTACACAGCTGCCTTGACCTTAAACTTCTGAAGTCATCTTTCTGTCAAGATGCCATTTCTTATCCTTCCTGTAGCTGCATCAGACACCGTCAGTCCTCAGTACAGTTTTCTTATTTTGCAGGTGAGAGAAGCAACCTCTAATGACCCATGGGGTCCATCCAGCTCTCAGATGGCTGACATTTCAGACCTCACATACAATGCAGTGGCCTGCAACGAGATCATGACGATGCTCTGGAAACGTCTGAAAGACGACAAGAATTGGAGACACATCCATAAGGTAAGCAACAGATTGAGAACACTGTGAGAAAGAACTTTTAACACCCCTCAGATTTTGTCTTATGAGTCATTTCATTGCCATGGCAACACATAATAAACTTCAAGGCTAAGGGCCTTCATCAAAGCGGTAAAAAGAGTAAAAAACACCCACTGTTCATCTGTTATCATTATGTAGCATTATATACGTACACCAAGCAGATGAGTGAACCTCCGTGTAATGTTAATTACTTCCGGCCCTATGGTCATTTCTCTGATTATTTAGTCCCTCACCTGGGAAGCATTGGGTAGTTTGTAATATAATATAGATTTTGGTCAGGATAACTGGAAGGACATTAAGCATAAGGTCTAAAAATTTTGCACAAAAAAACAAAACATACTTTTGTATTTTAAATTTGTTAACGTTCAGCTGATGAAAATCCTCAGCAGATCGTGTAAAGTTACTTAATATAATCAGGTATGAATCTACAGCTAATTCCAGCTGATATGAACACAGTGTTAGCACTGAAGTATTGTTTGTTTTGGGTTTTTTTGTTGTTCATTTATCCTTTTTGCATAATTTATGCAATATTTATGGAGGTTTTGTTTTGTTCAATTGGTTCAGCTATTACCTTTTTCGTGTTTTGTTTTTTGTCCTAGTCGCTCACTCTGCTGGAGTATATCTTGAAGACTGGCGATGATCGTGTGCTTCTGAAAATGAAGGACAACATCTACATCGTCAAAGCTCTTACAGAGTACCGCTTTGTGGAAAAAGACGGCAAAGACCAGGTGATGATGAATAAGTCTTAATGTCCACGGCATACTGCCTTTTAGCTCCCATTAAAGAGTTGCATGCCGTCCATTAAGATTGCATTAAAGTTGCATGAAAGTGATCTGAAAACATCCATCATCCTTCGTTTTGACCTTCGATGCAAAAATGATTCGTCAGTATAGTCTTCGCTGAAAAAGATTAACTACAATAGGAAGTTTTTACAATATTTGCGTCTTGTTTTTGTTTTATTGAAATTGTTAGAATAATAGTCATCATTTGACTTATAGTTTTGCCTTTTAGTTTTTTTTATACATATATCTTTTTTTTTTAAGAAGACAAACTGTGTTGGTTAGTGCCAAGATTAAGTCTAATGTAGCCGTATTCGTCCTAGGGGACAAATGTAAGAGAGAAGGCCAAGGTTGTGCTTGTTTTAATGGAGGACGATGAGAAACTGAAGGCGGAGAGAGACTTTGCCGTCAAAACCAGGGAAAAGACATCCAAAGGATCTGCTGGTGAGACTTTCTTTGTCACAGGATCGCTGCCAAATACCACTTTTTTAAACAGCTGTATACCCTCTGATATCTTTACCTGCCGGACTCTAACACAAACCTCTTATCATTTCCTTGCCCTCTGCCAGCCTCATCCTCTGATGCCGTCAAAGATCCCAGCTACAAGCCGTGCTACGTTCCTGGATCTTCAGGACTTCCTTCTCTGGATAACATACCCTCAGTAGCTGACCTGACTGCCTCCTTCACTGCCCGTAAAGAAGAGCGCGCTCGTCAAGAAGCCGAGAAGAAAGAAGCAGAAAGAAGGGTAAGTGTCCAATACACAGCTACTGGACGCAAGTTCTACGGCAATATTATCCTGTATTATGTCATTTTTTGTTAATTTTTTTGTGTGAACGGCAGTTATACTAGCATTGAAACATATTTGTTTCGCCTTTTCTTCATTTTCATGTAAAAGGCTAAGATGAGTGAAGATGAGCTGAAGTGGGAAGATGCAGCCAAAGGCACAGACGCGAAAGCTACTGTTTGGGGAGGAGATAAAGAAGAGGAGGAAGAGGAAAAAGACGCATGGGGAGCCCCCAAAGAACCCAGCAGTGGTCCATGGGGGGCGCCGGCCAAAGCTGAAGATCCCTTCGCAGCGGCAAAAGCGGAAGAGGATCCATTTGTGGCGCCAAAGAATGCGGAAGATCCATTTACGGCTCCAAAGAATGGGGAAGATCCATTTACGGCGCCAAAGAATGGGGAAGATCCATTTGCAGCGCCAAAAGACAAACCTGATCCCTTTGGAGCATCAAAAGATGACCCATTCAATGCCCCCAAAGATACAGAGGATCCATTTGCTGCCCCAAAAGATAAACCAGACCCCTTCAGTTCCTCAAACAATGATCCATTTAATGCTCCCAAGGACGATCCCTTCAACGCTCCCAAGGACGATCCATTCACTGCACCTAAGGACGATCCGTTTAATGCTCCAAAAGATGATCCATTCACTGCCCCTAAGGACGATCCATTCACTGCCCCTAAGGACGATCCGTTCAACGCACCCAAGGACGATCCATTTACTGCTCCAAAAGATGATCCATTCAATGCTCCCAAGGACGATCCATTTAACGCCCCTAAGGATGTTCCATTCAAAGCTCCAAAAGACGATCCATTCAGTGTTCCCAAAGATGATCCGTTCAATGCTCCAAAGGCTGATCCATTCAACAGTCCTAAGGATGATCCATTCAACAGTCCTAAGGACGATCCATTCGAGGCTCCAAAAGATGATACTTTCAGCGCCCCAAAAAATGACCCCTTTATCACCTCATCAGACGATCCTTTTAGTGCTCCAAAAGATTACCCTTTCACTGTCACTGTGGCTGCATCTACACCCCCTAAAGAAGAACCCTTTGCTGAACCCACATCTGCAGAGGATCCCTTCACTGCTCCTGCTACGTCCCCTAAAGATCCTTTCTCAGCACCAACCAAATCTGCTCAAAATGACCCCTTTGCTTCACCAACAACGCCACCTAAAGAGGATACTTTCTCTTCCACGGCAATACCTACAAAAGACGACCCTTTTGCAGCACCGTCTACACCCCCTAAAGAGGACCCATTCACAGTGCCATCCAGTCCACCAAAAGATGAGGCCTCAGATCCCTTCAGTGCCCCTCCAGTGGAATCGCCCAAAGACAGTGCAGATACATGGGGAAGCCTGACCAGTTCCCCACCAGCTGCAGGCTCTGATGCTTGGGGAGAAAGCTCTGCTCCAAAGGAAGCAACCTGGGGGAATGGGGCAAGTGCCTCCTCACCTCTTGACAATTCTGATCCATTTGGGGATACATCCAAACCAGACGACGACCCCTGGGGAGCTCCAGGTAAGCAGCGATTTGCCATTCCTTTGCCATTATCAGAAATATTTTTCTACTCCTTTCCACCATGTTTCAAATACTTCTTGAGTCAACCAAACATGCCGAGGAGTCATCTTAAATTCAACTGTGTCAGACCACATGTCTTGAGCATAACCCTGAAATCAGTTAGCAATTACAGCTGAGGCTTCTGCTCAGTGGCATGAGGAGGAGAATGAATCTCCGCATTAATCATTATAAATATTATATGTTTTTTCTGTTTTACCGGACTACTTCTACGGTATCAAATTGATAATTACAGAACTTCTTCAAGTGCTTTTGAAGTAAGAAAAAGATACTGACTGTCTGCCATATTCTGAGCTTTTAAATTGTTAATGATCCGTTGGCCAAGGCAGGGACTAAAATAGAAGAAAAAGATTTCAACTGTTAAAAAGTAGACAAAGAAAGGTTCAAGTAGATAGCTCTGACTTTACACTCTGGTCACAAACGTATTTAAAGAATCAGCCAAGACAAGCTTCTCTTGGAATAAAATATAAATAACCCCACAATTATGTGATACTCCAAATAATCTGGATCTACTTCTGTTAGAGTTTAGAGCCAAAAGATCATTTTGTGTAATGTTTAAGTCGCTCAACCCGCAAAGTACCAGCAGATGACCGTTTCTCCTGCTTGATTGTAACTGCTCAGCTTCAGCTGCGGGTAATGCGGACGATGCATGGGGTGCCCCAGCTCCCCCCGCAGACTCCTCCCCCTCTGGAGACCCGTTTGGAGATTCTGCGTCTAAAAAAAACGATCCCTGGGGGGCACCGAGCAGCGCGAGTGGCGGCGGGACGGGTAAGTTCACCTGACGTGTGTGTCCATCTCTCACCTGGACCATCAAATGCTTCTCTGACTAAACCTCAGACTGCTGAAAGATGTAAAAAGTCTGACTTAAAACCAGTAAAGTTAGAATCGATACTAAACTCTGCTTCTGAGTGGCCTCGCCACCTGTTTTTACACAGCTCTTTGCCTCCATTTCATCTCCATTTTCCCACCTGTCGGCTAACAATCTGGATCAACTAACCTTCTCTTCCGCTTTGCTCTCTCCTCCTCCTTGACCTGCTTTCCAAAGAAAACACCTTTTAGAGTAGCTTTGGACCTTTATTTAATTGCAGGAAAGCGAACAGTGCAGGACAACGCAATGTACAGAAAGACTGCCTCCTTCTTGGGCGCCGCCGGGGCGTGTCTGGTTGACTTGGACGATCTGCTTTCCTCTAATCCCAAACCCGGACAGCAACCCCCCACCAACGCAGCACAAACACAAGCCATGGGTAAGGACCCAAACCAGAGCCTCGCTCGGGACGACCGACAGCGTTTTTCACTTTGTACGGAGTTGTTCACGCCTCACCTGACTGCAAAGGAGACGCGATCGATCTGACACGAGCGCTCGCCACAGCGGCTCAGCTGGGCTCTTCAGCCCAGAGGGGCGGGCACAGAGAGGGGTGCAGACGGTGACTGACCATGCATCATCAGTGGGTCTGGATGGAGAAGCTTTTAGTGACCGTGTTGTCGTTCCCCCGTGGTCTCGCTGTCATGTATCGGTGTGATGTTTGTGTGTGTCTGAGCGTTAGCCACCTATTTAAAGCTACTCTGTACAGAGACTGGTGTGTATTAACCAGAGCAAATGTTCCCACCCCTCTCTCTGCTCTGCTCTGGTGCATTTTTTCCTCTTTGCTGGAACACTTTGGACTGCATGTCCCTCCCCCTTCCTCCACCCTCCTGTCGCTCCTCTTTGTTTCCCAGGCGCTTCCAAAGCCAAAGGCACGCCGTTTGCTTCTGTGGTCAGAGCAGGAGCTTTAGCCGGCCCGCCGGCGCCGTGCAGCGGTCCTTTTGGTTCCAGCCCGGCACCCTTCCGCGGTGCGATCTCTCCCGTTTTCGGAGCTTCCGATCGTACAGGGGAAAGGTCCCAGTTCCGGGAGCCATGGCACGCTGCCCTGCTGCCCCACTTTCCCTCCGCTGTGCTTCAGGCAGCCCCGCTCGCTCCGGGAGCGGAGCAGCCCCCGTCCGTCAGAGGGAGTCTTCAGACGGGGAAACAAACGGGAATAATGCAGCCGGGGTTTCCCGTCAGGAGTTCTCTGGCAGCTGAAGCCTCTCTGTTCTGTTTCTCTGGAGGGAACCTCCCGACAGGAGCCGCTGCCCCACAGAGCCGGGGGGGAGGCGGCGGGGTGGACGGGACCGCTCATAAAAGCAACAATCCGTTCCTATTCTAACTGCTGCACATGTAAAGCTCCTTCCTTCCCACTAAAGCATCACAGGGAGTAGTTCTGCATGTTAGTTTGGAGCAGCCAGGCCCAGCTCTGCACCTCTCAGGCTGCTCCTGCTCACCATGGTATGAAACTCGGCTTGTAGAGCTCACAGTTTAGCATTCACTGGGGCAATGCAGCTGTTTTATGGATTCATACTCGTTTACAAAGGTGTTCTTGAACAAATAGTTTCAGAAACTAGAAACTCAGTTTACCATGGAAGAAAAATGCATTGAAATCCCCAAAAGGTGTCGAAGAGTGCTATTCACTCAGTGGGTCGAGTCTTTTTCAAACCTCAGCCAGTCAGAAGAAGGAAATATGGTCTCTGACTGACTGATGATTTGGTACTATGAGGATGTGTCAGTTTCATTCCAGTGAGAGATGAGTGGATTGATTTCATCCAGCTGCTGTTTCTCCGTCCATTCAAAGCGTGCTCAAACCACTCGTTCCCCGTAAAGCAGTGTGATGGAGTGGTTTGGCACTCCTGAGTAAAGCAAAGCAAAGCTGAGCAGAGCAATACGTTCAAAGCAGCAAAAAAAAGGACTTTTCCTGACTGTGGGGCAGATTTTGAGCTGGGAGAACAGCCTGGACGTTGTATCAAGAGGCCTCACGTTGTATCAAGAGGCCTGAAGGCATGAAGCTGTCCTAGAATCACCTGATTAACCCCCCACACCCCTCCATCTCAACCCCCCATATGTCCATTTAATGAGTTAAATGGATGGATTAGATTGAACAATAATTTGTCATGCACACATCTGACAGACAGAGATCACCTGATTAGTGTGTGAGTGTGTGTTGCCGTTGGTTTTCGTTAAGAGTGTATGTCAGTGTGTGTGTGTGTGTGTGTGCGTGAAGTATTTATTGGTGTAAATAGTGGCAGAAGTTCTGATAAACCTTGAAGTATGCTGTATATCAGAGTGTTTCAATCTATTTATTTGTGGATTTGTTACTCAAACGCCAACACAGCGGCGGCGCCCAACAAGGAGAAATTTAGAGGAGGGTTACAGATGTGATGCGCCTCCCCGTCTCTGCCTCATGGTTTGACTTGGTGGCCGACGGTTTGGCTCACTGTGTGCGCCCCAAACTTCACACCACAAAGGTTTAGCGGGTTGAATCAAGACCGAATTCAAACACGTCAAAGTGTTTTTCTGCATGCTGTCAGAGTAGATCCCGTAATCATCCTGTAATCTGTGTGTGTGTGTGTGTGTGTGTGCGTGCGTTATTTGGTGTTGAACGAAAGAAGACTTCTATGAAAGCTGAATCAGAGGTGTGTGAACTGGTTTGATGTTCGACTTTGAGAGTAAGTGAGTCGCGAAGCATCAGAGCTGGCGTTCAGGCCACTTAGATTTAAGTCTTTTGTGTTTTTTGTGTGTAAACGGGACCGAAAGGGATCAGTATGAAGAGCGATCAGAGTGAACAATGACTACGATTCAGATTAATTTTGTATTAAATGACTTTATTTTGCTGTGTATTCAAATTTAAAGCTGTGTTGTAAACTGTGACAGTATACAGTACGTTTGAGAAATAAATAAAGTGATACTCTAACTTACTCCTCACTGACGGACCTACAGTTTTCTTTTAGAAGAACTTATCTCTCCTTATTTTCTTTTCAGGTCTCAGCTAACAGAACCTGCTTATTGTCACCACAAGAGGGCCATAAATGCACGTATGTGTAGAGAGAATCTGATAACCACGTGGGTGGAGTCACTATTTGTCGATATGTGAATCACTTTATTATATAGCTCAGAACCTGCAGCATCATGTATTTTAGATATGAAGATCAAGGTATAAAATCGTAAATATGATTTTTCTATTAAGTTATTTATTAATTCTTAATGTTTTCCCTGGATGTTTTCACAGTCTGGTGTATATCTGCACGATAAATGTATTTCTTTTTCTGTGCTGTGAAGCTTTCAGGGCATCTAAACACAGCTTAGAGGAGACCAAACGACATGTTCTCCATCAAAAGGCATTTACAAGCCCAAAAGTTATTTAAAGTCATGAGGAAAAACAGAAAACCATCAGAACAAAACACAATCTGTTACCCGAAACGAATTTTAAGCCGCGTTTATTCACTTTTCCTTTCATCTGCTCGTTCAGTTATTTCCTGTTTAATTTAGCTGTGAATGGTAAGTGGAGGCCATTACAGAATTAGATGAGAAGAGGAGTAAATGTTGAATAGATAGCTGAGCCGGATCTGAGTCTTTTCATTCAGGGACAGAAGAGCTTAGTGTCTAAAAACAGAGGAAGGGGGGGGGGCACAGATTGGGAGTTTGACAGTTTGTCAGCATGTGTCGCATTAGGAAGGGATGGCCAGCTGAGTCCTTGTGATGCCTTTTTTTCCCCTTTCTTTACACAAGCAAGTCACGTCACATAATCCAAAGCGAAAGCTTCTTATTTATAGCGAACCAGTTTCAAAATGATTGGAATTATAAATGATTAATTAATATATATCCTGGTGTTCCTACTCACAGACCACTCGAGTGATTAAACCTCTGAGGCCTCGCACAGACTTCTGCTTCAGACCAGATGAACATTATAAAGCTGACGTTGAGGTAACGGCTGCAAATATCCTTACACGTGAAACTAAAAGCCTCTGTAACACAGTTAAAATCTAATAATCTGACCAGCCCTTACCCTGACCCACTAAAAACTAACATACATCATGTAATATGGCCTCCAAACCAACTCTTTTCCCCATGATGAACTAAAACACAACAATAGGTGCAGAACAGAGGACGTCTTTCATTTTCAGACGTACAGCAAGAAAGGTCTCCTTAAAAAGTCTTAGAATTAGTGAAAAATTATGGGATTTTTAACGATTTTCGCAGAAAAAGGAACAGAAAACATCATGTAACATCTGTCACACGGGTCAAACTGACCCGAGTTTGCCTCCCAGCCATCGTAGGTTAACCAAAAGAAAACTGACAAACATCAGCTGGATGAATCGGGATTAGAAGACTTTCTCTGATTAAACTCTTATAAAGACTGGATGTTAGCAGCTGTGGAAAGCTGCAAAGATGCAATATTTAATAAGAGGGATGAAAAACAGCAGCGGCGAGGTTCATAAAAGGGGAAATAGGACAATGCTGCACTGTTCACACCGTGGAGCCACAGCTAAGAATGACTTTAATGATAAGAAAAGGAACCTCCGCTCATGAGGTTTAAATGGAACATTTTCATCCATCTCAGAGAAATTTGAAAGAAAAAGCTGCTGGTGCACATTTACATTACATTATGATTTAATCTCATTGGTGGACTTATGAAACATTTGGGAATTTTTATGATTTAGAGTTCTTTTCCTTCTATTTTGAGTGTATATCATATGTGTAAGAGAAGAGGAAGACTGCTGAAATAGTTTCAGTGTGATTTAGTGATGAAATAGTCATCGTAAGTGGTTTCATTGTGCTGTAAAAATTCAGTTTTGTGTCAGTTCTTTTGGCTATTGAATAAGCTGGATGTCATATTCTCAAAAAAACTCTACTTCAATGGCAGCTTTTTACTCCAACAGGTGATACCTAGACCTCAGTGTTACCATCCGTTTTCTATATGAACATCATGGTGCTATCATCACAGGATGCTTGGTGGGAATGCAGCTGTTAAAGAGGCAGAGCACAGGCTCAAACAAAAAAAAAAAAAAAACCTGCATCTGCAGTGTTTAGAGCCACCGGCTGACCTGACAGTCTGGTTTGAGGCTGTGGCAGGAATCAGCTGAAGCATGTGACTCCCACGTCCCCGACAAGTGTGTGTAAACATCTGAGCACAGCCGCGCAGCTGAGCCGGATTGTGCTGAGAAGGTTCAAAGTTTAAAGAGCAGCAGGCTCCATGAGATTACCACACTATCCCGGTAATCTCAGCCCAAGCCCTTCTATACCATGGTGTCAAATTAATTATTACGGGCTGGGAGAGTGGTGGAAAAAGAAACAGAAAGGCTGAAAAAAAAAAAGGAAGGAATTGACACAATATGAGGCGCGAAGGGGAGGGAAAGTAACAGCTGGACTTAGAGGATTAGAGGAAAATCTGGGTGGGTTTCTGATGGAAACTCACCGAAGACAGAGGACAGAGATGTGAAAGAAGCTGGAAGCCCGCTCGGGAATAGCTGGAGGGGAACAGAAAGTGAAACCTGGTGTGAAGCCGCTGACATGGTGAGTGGACCTGGTTTAATTGTTTCTAATCTCTTTAACTCTCACAGTTGCAGCTTCACACGCGTGAGCGGAAAGGTTTCGGCACATCCTGATGAGATGGATGTTTCACACAGGAAGCACAATGAGGCGCAGCTCCCATTGGGACTTTGTTTCAGGATTTTATGTGCTGCTTGTAATCAAAATCTCCCTCCACGCACACGACCTGACAAATTAACTGCCAAAAAATCCCTACAAATCCTACTTTTAATGCAGGTAAAGTAAATTCAGTTTGTGGTTTATAGCTGTTTAAATGTTTTAATCCAGAGATTAAAGATCTATTTCAATGTTTGCTGTTTTTAATCAGTTTAGTTGAAAAAATATAAGAAAATACAACAAAAATCAGTATGTTATCAAAAATGTAGGATTATCTGAAAGAGACTTTGGTGATTATCTTAGTCAAAAAGGTCATTCTTTTCGAAGATATCCTTGTGTTGCATATCAAATCTGTTAAATTTTTCTTAAATCAAAACAAGTTAAATCTGAAGTTAAGTCTACGAATTAAGCTTTTATTTACTTAAGTATTGTGCAAAATGAAATCTTTAAGTGTCTTTGTAATTGCAATTTCTTTATAATTTGTGTTTTCTCTTTTTTTTGGCTGATTAATATTGGACTAAATTAATTCTTAGTCTTTCTGTAGTAAAAAAAAAAAAAAAAAAAAACTACTGATGATGTTTGATTAAAAATGATAAACTCAAGTCGATTTCCTTCTTTATGAGGAACTGTGAAGGATTCCAAGAAATCTGACGTTCAGGAAGCTGCAGCCAAACAGATTTAGAGGGACACAGAAGGCAAAAAATTTAAAATTAAGTCCCTTTAGGCTTAAAGGAAAAGGAGAAAATGTACAAAATGTTGAGGCGGATGAGCCCAGAACAGATATTAAACATATTTCTGATTTGATATGATTTTAACATATTTCTTCTTATATTTCTGGAATGCGACTGCTTTAAAAAGTGACCCAATGGTACATAAAGCATAAAAAGCAAGTGTTTGCTCATATTTATTCAGTCTGTCTTGCTGTCTTCAAGCCTGAAGTTTGGAGGATCCTCAATGTTTGAACAATGAAATGTGAAGAAATGTATCTGATTGCACCGAGAATGCAAGCATGCCGGGTTTAAAAATGCTGTAATTGCCCTTTTTATCATGGTGACGGAGGAGTCAGATGTTGGCTTTAAAAGGCAAGATGTGAGCGGCCGACGAGCAAAAAACTTTGTGCAAACAAGCTAAATATGCTGTCAAGGCAGAAATCCCAAAAATTCAATAAGGCAAAAAAGAAATGCTGGACAGAAAATAAACAGCAGTTTGGTGTTGGTGTGCTTTCTCTGGCTGATGGAAAAACGTAACATTTTAGCTACTTTTAACTGAATTTCAAGGCAAACCTTAATAATATTTGCTTAGATTCATTGGAAATTCCTTTTAGTCCTGAATGGTGATTTTTTTCATCTTTAAAAAATGAATGAAGGGGCCTGTTTTCTTGGTTTTTAAGCATGTTTGACCCTCACATACAAGCAAACTGATGAGACCTGAGCAGAGGAGCCACTCCCTGCCTTCAGCCATCTGCTTCTGCCACATTAAGCTCTGCTTTTGTCACCTTTAAGCCAAACATGGAGGCTTCTAGACACCCCTCTCCAACTTGTGAGAGAATCTAGGTTGAAATCTCGACGATTCGGTGATGAGCCGATAAGAGGCCGCTGGTCCGTCAGAACTGAGGAGCCCACTTGGATGAGAGGTTAAACGTCTTCCTAGAACCGAAAAAGAAGTCCAGCCCCCTGCTGTTTAAGCTTTTAGGATTATCTTTACAGGGATGACTGGCAATCTAATCAAACATGTCTCAAGCTTTTCTTTTCTTTTGGACAATTTCATCCAGATGTGTGACTTTTCCTTCTTCTCTCCCCGTTCAGGAGGTCACCCAGCGTCATCCTCTGGAGATTAAGGCAGTCGCTGAACCCAGAGGTGGGCCAGAGATGTGGGACTAATCGCTCCTTGGCGAGTTCAATCCCTCCTGAAGAGGTGAGGCGGCGGTTTGAGGTTGCCGACGATTAGTGGCAAAATCTGAAGGATAAGATTTGGAAGTTTATCTTCGTCCGGGGCGGGGGAGAGAAGGGAAGGACGCGTCGGCCAACCAGAGACGGATGGGAAATGTGAGCCCAGGCGGCGGACTCAGACGCCTTTAATAACCAGCCAAGAGATTGAAATGTGATTGCTTTGCTTTTCTTTGAATTTCCACATTTCTGAAACGGACGCGGCAGCAGGGGCGGAGCCGGAGCCCCTCAGCCCCGCAGACATCTGTCCTCTCTGTCTTGTGCTGGGAGAGATTAAATCCCGGCGCTCTCATCTTTCCTTTGCACCGACTCATCGAACGCTCTCGCCGCCCAAAGCCGAGCCCTCTTCCACCCACTCTCTGACCTCCCCCTCTGACCTTTGCTCCACTTTGCAGCCACTCCTAATCTCCTCCCCCTGCGTTCATCCGCCCTCCTGCATGAATCTCTCGGCTTCTCCAGCTGCCGCTCCTGGACATGTCTGACCCGTGCCACCGGATTCCTCGCCGTGGTGACCTGGGAAGCCCCTCTCTCCTCTGAGCCGCCTCCCGCCTCTGGCCCTCCGTCCAGCCCCAACGCAGACATGCTGGAGACCATGTCCCGCCGGAACCGCTCGCTGCTGTCGCTGGCCCTCACCTCGCTGGCGCTCACGCTGTCCGTCTCGGCCTTCTGCACCTCCTACTGGTGCGAGGGGACGCACAAGGTGGTGAAGCCCATCTGCCTGTCGCCCGTCAAGATGAAGAACTGCGGCAAGAACAACAGCCAGCCGTACACCACAGGTGAGGGCGGGGGGCGGGGGCAAAGCAAGCCATCCCGCCTTAGTTTACAGATGAACCTCTTCTCTGATAACACTGGAGCCATTAAATGAGCTTTTATCGTTTTCCAAATCTAAACTCTGAAAAAACCTTCCAGGAAAAGATTTAAAAATGGGTCTCTTAAAAGCCTAAGTGTCACTCCTCTGGATAAAAACCTACTAATTGGGAACTAATCGCATTAATAAAGATCCATTTTTGGGCCCTGACACCTTTTTCAGAGCAGTTTAGGCATGAATCTGGAGCTCTGAAGTCCAGGTTGAACATTTCTACACATGGGCCTTTTTCCTTTGGTGCCAGATGCAGGAAGCCGGCAACAAACATGAGTCCACAAGGTGTGTTCAGACAGTGGGGCGCGGCAGATGTGCAGTTCACAGATGTTCTCTCATGCTAAAGATTTGAGCTCATAAGTCCAGGCCTGGCCAAATCTACATGCCCATCATAAATCTCCTGAACAATGTTTATGAAAGTGTAAGAGGTTGATCTTAAAGCTTTGATTTTTATACATTTTTCTTGGGGGATTCCCATAATCCCGGCTTTGTTCTAATCTCAGTACATTGTATCTCTGGCTGCATTGTGTCTGGATTCTCCATTTTAAGCCTATTTTTTTCCATGTAGTTTGAGGAAAAATATGACTTATAGGACATCTGTTTCAGGGTTGATTTTTTCTCACGTTTATGCTGCTTTGTGGCATTCACCTCTGCCTTTCTTCATCCAGAGGCCCCCACCGTGGACCCCAGGGCCCCGGTATCCAACGTGACACTCACTCCACAGCAGAAGGAGGAACTGGCCCGGATAAAGAAGAAGCAGCTGGCCAACGCCGTCCAGTACATCTGGGAGACGGGCGAGGACAAGTACATGTTGAGATATTTCCACACCGGCTTCTGGCTCTCCTGTGAGAAACACAATGAAGGTTGGTGGGAGCAGATGGCCTGATCGGGGGCTTCACATGAGGATTAAAAATGAAAAGAACAGAAAATTACACTTTATGAATCCCCATAGGAGAAGTTATATTGTTGCAAAACAAATCACTAACATACATCTTCTATGAACTAAGATAAAAAACTATTGGCCTGGCAGAGAAATGGATCGCATCACATATACTTAGTTATCTTAGTTATCATACTCAGCTAGTGGGTTCAAAGCGGGCCTCCCCCTCATATTTCCAGGATTCATAGTAAGTGTATGATCCTCTGCATTTGGAGGATATCTGGTTCACATTCTGTGGGATGCTGTCATTTCCCAGGTGACGATCAGGAGGAAAAGTGCCGCAGCTTCATTGAACTGACTCCAGGAGAGACACAAGGTGGGTCTGGTGCCGGGTGTCCGCTTCTCAAAGCACAAACGTGGCAAATAAGACCCACGGTCCTGAAAAACCCCGCAATGGTCAGCAGCTGTTTCCCCTGGTCGCCTCCAGGTGTGCTGTGGCTGTCGGTCATCAGCGAGTTCATGTACATCGGCCTCCTGGCGATGGGCTTCCTGCTGATGTGCGTGGAGGCGGTCTGCCTCTGCGCCAAGAGGGAGATGAGCTCCCTGAAGATCAACGCCTACGCCGCCATGTGCACCGTCCTCTCAGGTGGGGACTCGCTGAGGGGTTACTGCAGGTCATCACGCAGGAGGCTTTTCCCCTTCATTTTGATGTGTTGAGCTGTGTCCTGTGCCTGTCACAACTTCTGATGATTTCCCCCTTTTCCTCAATATTTCCCACACATCACCCACATAGAAGACCTAACAGGAAGAAAAAACTAAAGAGGCAAGAGCTTCAAAGGAAGCATTTTAGATAGAAAGTGCTGGAGAGATGAGCACTGTGAGAGTATTAAAGCAAGTAAACCCATTTAAACATAAAGAAAAAGGAACAAATGGGATTTACAAAACAATCTGTAATGTGAATGAACTTTTGTATGGATTTGAATTTAAACAGCACCAAATGTGTATGTTTTCATCCCCCTAAAGTCAGCTGTACATGCAGCTACCCATGGTCAGGCTTTCAGGGTTTATCCTCTGGATTCCCCTCCAGATGTTTTTAGTCGGATGGGTTGAAGTTCCAGATTCCTAAAGAAAGCCGAACCCCCATCTCAGACTGCATTTGGCACCATCCATGATCCAGTGTCCTGGTCCCTGTTGATCCCTCCAGCACGATGGTGGTGGCACTATTTCATCTAATCTGACCAAAGAAAACTTTATTTTTATCCATCTTTCTCTTGATAAAAAAGGCAACTTGTACACCTTACAATGGTCCAAATGACAGCTTCCCTCATTCGTGGCCACTCAAATTAAAGCCTATAAATTTGACCACGCATCCTTTTCAGGTTTGTTTTCAAGACATAATCTTTCCAATTGATTGACTTAATGGTGCTCTGGTGGTGTATATTTAATAGGATCACAACCCTTATTACACAGCTAAGATACATTGAGGGCACAAGATTGAGCCCATTCAGTTAATAATGGGATTTCTCAAGGTTATTTTAAATTTTTTGTTCCATATTCTTGACCAAAAATCCATTCAAATTACAGGCTGCAATGTAAAAAAAATAATAGTTATAGGATCATCTTTGTTAGCATAGTCTTTATTATGTGTTCTCCCATGAGATGAGATTGTTCCTGTTTTTCTCGGAAAACCTTATTAACTCTTTTCCAAACTCTCTTCCCCTCCCTGTCCAGGCTTGATGGGGATGGTGGCTCACATGATGTACACCACGGTGTTTCAAATGACTGTCAGCATTGGACCCAAAGACTGGAGGCCCCAGTCCTGGGACTACGGGTGGTCTTTTGCGTAAGTTGGTTCCAGTTCATTCTAAGAAACTCCTGTATAGAAAATAATATTTCAAATTCCTTTTCAATTGAGAATTTCACCAATATATGGAAAAACGATGACATTGGGTGCGAATCTGATCCAACTGGAGAGAAAAACGTTGCAAAACTTGCTGCAAAAGAAAAGCAAAAAAAAGTGGCAAAACCTTTTGGCATTTTCAGCATCACTCTGTTTGGCAGGGGGGTCAGACTAAATTCCCATTTGTTTGCCCCGCAGCCTGGCCTGGCTCTCCTTCAGCTGTTGCATGGCGGCCGCGGTGGCCACCCTCAACTCCTACACCAAAACCATCATCGAGATGAAGCACCGGGCCAGGATGAGGCTAGAGGAGGCTCGAGCTCTCACCAGCGCCCCCTCCTACGAAGAGGTGGTGAGAGGAGGAGGAGGAGGAGGGGGGCTCTACTCCGTCAGCCAGCTGATCCAGCTCGGCCAGCAGGGGGCGCTCGTGGACCCGCTGTGGCCCAGGGGGGTTGGGCCGGCCGTCGGACCCATGGCCTGCAGCGCCGGGGGGGCGCTGCTGGTTGGAGGAGGAGGAATCGGGGTCGGGGGCGCGGGGATGGGAGGAGCTGGAATGGGAATGTATGGGATGGCGGCCATGGGAGGAGCTGGAATGGGTGGGATGGGAATGGGAGGAGCTGGGATGGGAATGGCAGGAGCTGGAATGGGTGGGATGGGAATGGCAGGACCTGGAATGGGTGGTATGGGAATGGCAGGAGCTGGAATGGGAGGGATGGGAATGGGAGGAGCTGGAATGGGTGGGATGGGAATGGGAGGAGCTGGAATGGGTGGGATGGCGGCCATGGGAGGAGCTGTAGCCGGGATGGGAATGGCAGGAGCTGGAGGATCCATGGGAGGACATGTAGGAGTAGGCGGGGGACGGCTGGTTGACCCTCACGGCATGGTGGTGTTGGAGGGATGCGGCGCTGAAGGATGCGAAGAGTGTGAACGGGAGATGGACGAGATGGATTACGCCCTGCAGGACGACAGGGAGGACTCCCTCTGCTGAGCCTGCCGGGGGCCAGCACGGAAAAGCAAAGACAGTTCTGCTTAACAATCAACACAAAACTTTAAGGAATTCCCCTCTGAGTGGAAACATTTCAACTTCCTCCAGCAAAGTGTGCAACAGGAGGTCGTCATGGCAACAGGGGTCATCGTGCCAGCTGTTTCGGGGAAAAACAGATCATGAAAACTGATGTGAATCTGGCTGGTTTGTGACTTTATACTGGCTGGAAAAGACAGAAAAGAAGACATTGGGATATATTTACAGACTTCTGAAAAGAATAGAGAGACAAATGCTGGTTGAGATCAGTGGACACAACTTCCAGGCTCTGGATTGTGGATTTATTGTGCTGATGGATTTTTGAGTAAAAACCGCTGTTATATTACGATATTCCAGACTTGTTTCTACATCTTCCATGAGACTGCGGTGGCGGGAAACTGATCCCACACCGATATCCTCAAGCAGTTTGTTAATTTTTTTTATGATTCAGAACTTATTATCATTAAATATATATTTTGAATGATTGATTTTCCCCTAGTGGGATTGATAACGTACTTTGAATTTAACTGAATTTAGATTTGAAAAAAATCTGATTCTAAAAACAAAAATTCCTTCCTCTATCCTAAATTGAACTTCTTTCTTCTTTATTTTATGATGTGTTTCCACCACAGCCACTCGGGGTAAAAAATAAACCCAAAACATCACACTGTTTCTGACATTTAAAGCACATAAGTGCACAGAGAGCAACTAACTGATGTTGCTTTTGGTCCAAAAACAAACTCTTAGTCATGTTGGTGCGCTGCGTGCCACAAAAAGGCGTTATTTAGGCTTAAAAGTGGGTCTGGATTCACCCTGGATTCCAGCTCAGCCGTGACATGAAATACGATTTTACTGGTGATTGGTAGCGGTTTGTGTAACTGACACAAAATTTGGATTTTTCATCTATTTGACTAAAACTAAGCCAAACTGGTCGTTTTCCACCTGCCAAATGGCTGGAACAGCCTGATACTTTAGGTTTGGTCACAAAAAAAAGCTGTTTATGGGTCAAATTTGTGAAACATCATGTCAGGTAAATTAAAATAAATGTTATTCTGTGGTTTAACACGTTTGCAGGAGAGTCTTCAAAGGGGTTTGAAAATTTGATGGGTTTTACTCTTGGTTGGTGAAATATTGACTCCAAGAATAGACAAAGGGGGATTCATTTAAATGCCTCAGCTTTGAAGTCACTTTATAATTAAATATATCCTTTTAAACAGGAATTACTCAGTTCATTTGTTTGTTTTTCGGCACGTTGCGGTTGTGTGTTTAATTTTCCTCCACAGATGGATCCGCTGCTCATGTGTTTTAGGGTCTGTCTGCTTTCTTTTAGTCCTTGTTTCACTCAAAATGAAATAAAGATGATAAAGATTTAGTGCGGTGCGTCCCACCATGATGAGAACCTCTGCTCTGAGGGCCTCAGCTTTGCTGATGCCTCTCAAAGCAACACAAATACCTAAAGGTTTTCTCTGAAAAACATCCCAAAGGCAGAATATTTCATTTTTTGCTTTCTCTCCAGTGGTATGATGTCCTATTAAACCGCGGCATTGTTCGAGACTCTTTATAATAGTTTCTGGCTCAGATACTTATGGTTCCCAGAGGATTTGTGCTGCTGGCTTTGATGGTCCTCTGACTTTTTTCTTTTGCCGGGACGCACACATTTGGGATGCTCGGTGAAATGAGCACAGGCCTGCAGCGCTGATGACTTTCCCTCCAGCCTCAGATGCACCCTGGGTTCAGCGGGCATGAATAACTGGCTGTGAATTTTGAGCGTCTGTACAGTACGTTCAGTAATAAAAGAAAAATAAAAGAGGATCAAAGATGACAGAAACAGAGAGATTTGAATGTTTTTGGACAGATGTTTTCCGATGCCGGACAGAAGATTATGTCACTAATCTCCCCAGTCAAGGGAATGAGACTGAGAGAGAGGGATTGACATAATATAGGCAGTGAGGCAGTGGGATGAAACTGACTGGGAGCTCACCGCCTCGTGCTGGATGTGGACAGTAATTAGAAATGTAATTTAAGAGCTTGGATTATGCAGAAGTTATAAAACAGTCACCATATGGAGAGTCAATCGCCCGTTTGTCACCAATCACAGAGTGACAGTCAGTTTTAAGGTTCAAGTTTTATTTCAATCATGTTAAATTTGAACATGTTGGGTTTTCAGAAGTCCCACTTTTCTATTTAATTAAATATGCTTGATAGTGTATTTGAGTATATCCTGTAACAGTTCAGCTCTGAGAAACACTGAAAGCAGCGCAAAGCACAAAACTCCATAGATGAAAAGGTGCCCTGTTAGTATTTTATTAGAGCAGAGCAACACTCACAGGGACTCATTTTGTGACTGAAAGTTGCTTTTTGGAGTGAATTCTGTTTTTTTACATGACAAATTTTGATTTTGTTTTGAAAAAGAAGCAAACGGATGGAAACCTGGAGCATCCTCTGAGCAAAAAGGTCCAATTGAAACAAGGTGATTTTTTTAAAAGTCTTATGTTAAGCTTTCATTTCACATTATTTTGTTGAGGCTGATGCATTTAGATGCCCTAAAGTCTGCTTCATATGGACTAAAGCAATAGCTATCTTTGCTTTCCTATCTTTGTGTGTTTTTATCTCTTTACATAAAAAAACATTTTATAAACTGATCAATTTTGGTGGAAAAGTTATGGCAGAAAGTTTATGACGATACAACCGCTGTTTGTTTGTTTTTAGCAGTAACCTTAACATAAATGTAGGTGATGCTTAAAAACACTCCTCAGCTTGACGTAACACAGAAATAAAAAAACACCATCTTTTCACACACTCTCTGTTTTGTTTATTGAGTTTTGTACAAAGGAAAAAAATCCAGGACCAACACTTTATTACTTATCTACAACAACAATAGACTCGAAGATCATTAAAGAAGACGCACGTTTAGACGAAAATGACAGAAAAGCATTTTTAGAGGTTGGGACAAAAAAGCTGAGTGATGGCAAAAGCAACCACTGAAAACTAAAGTGTGAGAGGCATAAATAAATGAAGCTAAGTTTGCCTTTACTGTTTAAGGAACAACTGCAGTCTATGTGTGGCTATCGTGAAGCTTTAAAACATCAGACGGCTGCTATGAGGATTGTGCTGACAGGTCAGCTCTCCCGGTTTCTGCTGTTTGGTTTTTCATTCGATGCACTAAGAATATCTCGCGGGGCACACATGCACAGGTAACAGCGTTACAAAACCAAACGGGGGCTTACGAGTCGTTTAATGTGGGGCAACGAGGCATTATAGTTACATGGCCTGTGTGAGGGTACGGCCAGGTGTCATTAGCACGATGAAGGGCCGGGTGGAAAACCTCTGGATGCGTCGGCGGGAGCAGATAGTTATGTCAAAGGGTCGTACTGAATCAGACGAAGAGCGTCTTCGTTGCTCAGCAGTCCCTTGATGAACTCTGCCTCCGTGACTCGATCTGGATGGAGAGGAAAATCACATTTTTGATGGTCTGGACTCGTTAGAAGACCACAACAAAATAATGCCAACCTGTCTGAAGAGTCGGCCATGTTGAATTATTATATCTAATTGTGTACAGTATTGATTTATCTTAACCCCTATTAGCTAAAAGAGATCTGAAATACAACGCCAGCCATGGCTCATTCTTCTGGAAGGGACATAGCAATTAGGTGATAGATAATGTCGGCAGTCACTTGGGGTCAATCTGTTTATCTGGGCTGCATTTCCCTCTAAAATCAATGCAGGGAATTAGGGACACCCTCCATGACTGACTTTCACTCAGGAATATTTTTGTCATAAGTTGGAGAAAACATCGGCACGACCTCCGATAATAAGCACAAACTAACCTAAAGACACATCCAAAACATACATGCCTTGATTTAAGAGCTTTTAGAACCACTTTATCAGTCAGAAGAACCTTTTACTTCCTAAGAACGTTACACAGTTTTAAGGGTGTTTTTGTAATTAATTACTTTTTCTTTAATAATTTAGATCTTTGTGCTGTGTATGTGACTTTCATCCCAGCTTTAGCTGTGGGAAGGATGGCCTCATATCTGAATATTTTGGTATCCAAAGGAGTTCATGATGGACTTTAAGGTCCTGATGCTGCGGAAACAGCCCAGATCATCGTCCTTCCCCCGCCGTGCTGACGGCTGCTGTGAGTTTTGTTCTTTTTGGAGAAAAATAGCTTTTCTCCGGCAGCCCAAACAAACCAGCCAGCCAGTCTTTTTCAAATCGCCCTCCCGTGACCTTTAACCTTTAAAATGCTAAGTGAGGCCTTTAGAGTCTGAGATCAGCTTTCACAAATAGCATTTTTTCAACTAATAAATGCCATTGAATTTGAATAAAGTGAGCCAGAGGAGGGAATTGTGGAAACCGTGTAGGGCAGCGTGTCTCGATGACCAAAAACAGGCGCTAATAAACTCTGCTAATCAAGTATCAAGCATTCGGTTAGCAGCAGCTGGCTGTTCGTTAGCCTCTTAATTCCTATAAAAGAGGAAGGCCGGCCTTTCTCAGAGCAGCAAAGAAAATGTAATATACTGGAGAATGATGCGGATTGTTATGCAAAGTGTTCTGTGTGCTCATTATCTGTACCCACCGTTGTCGGCCTTCTCAAACACGTTCCAGAGTTTCTCTACCCTCTTCTCGGGTGTGTTTTCATCGTCGGGCAGATCCTCCACTTCGTCTGGGGGAATCAGCTTGAAAATTGACTGTTGGAACCAAAACGAAAGAGAAAATGCAAAGACAAGTTTACTTCAGTCATTTTGTAATTACCGGTCACTTTTCACAGATGACTCTGTTATAAAGGCTGAATTAAACGTCACTACTTTGGTTGTAAACCATTCTCTCATCAATGTGTGTGGTAGTGGAACCATTGTTCTCTTCGTTTCGTTTTAGGAGTTGTCACTTCTGATCGTTGGCCCTTTGATTAAAATAAGCAACATGTTGTTAAAGTAACCTGGATTAACCCGACAGCTCTTTGTTCTGTGATTAGATGAACTCTAATCTTTTAGATTTAGGTTGCTATAAATACACCTATCAGCCAGCTGATTTCGAAAGCACTGACCAGAGAAGTAACACTGATCTCCTTGTTACAGTTCAGTCCAGTTCAGTTCGTGGATGTTGCTTAGACCCTAACCCTTTCACCAGTGGCGAGAGCGCAAATCCCAGCTGTTTTAACCTTTTCCTCCGCGTTGGAGCAGCTGTGCACGGATTCAAAAGCGAAAGGATTTAAGGCCTTCAGACCTTTGGAAAAGTAATAAAGCGTTTAGGTTTTTTCTTGAAAAGCACGTTTCTTTGTATCAAAACTTGAAGTTTTCTGGTACTTTTTAATTGAAAACAAAAGATCAAATTAATGTTTTATTCTCTAGCAAATTTCTAATGAACTTAAAGCCAGCAGCAATACAACTTTTTATACAAGAAAACACCCGCGGGAGCCATTTAAGGAAACCCACGAGTCCCTTTAGACCCCAGCAGCATCTTCAGAGGGCTTGAGAAGCGATTCATAGATCATAGAAATCCATGAGAGAGGAGAATAATCCATGACATCATCATGTGGTGATTCAGACGTCTGATTAATCAAGCCTGAACTTCCGGGTGATTCTGACCTTTTGAGCTTTTGTTGCATCACAAATTCCTCACAGACATTTAGTTACTCTGAAAGCCTCTCTGCCCCCCCACCAAGGCTTTTCCTGGTCTGAAACGCCTAAAATCACTCTGCTCTGATCTGGTGTTTTGACTGTAAAAGTAAAAATGGTGTCACATTTATTTTTATGTCAAAGTGTTTCAACAGAATTAGAGCATTAAACTCCTGCTGGATCTGTTTATAAATGCATTAATAATCATATTTTGCTAGAAGTCTGCACTGTGTCCATCCTGTCCTCACTCAAAAGTCAGCGCCGACTCAATCAAACTTTAATCCCCCGTTTAAAAATAGCTGACTTCACAAAAGATAATGCATCTGCCTTTCATTCTGAAACAATCCAAGACAGAGCTGAGATTACACATGGAAAAACAGAGTGTTGGCAACACTCAGATTTTTGTTGTACTGTATTGGAGTCCTGGCCACATGTGCCTTTTCAGTAATCCCAAAAGGTTTTTAACACAGCTTTCTGCAGAGGTCATTACCCAAAATCACTTTCTTTCTGAATTATGGTCATCCACCCATAGTTTTTTTTTTTTTCCTGAGTAGACACAAGGTGCTTAACATAATCCCAAACTACTCTACCCACTGTTTTTACTGTTTTTAGCTACACTTTTGATCCGAGGTCATACTTATTATCCCTGTTGTCTGTTGTAGATGGTTTGGAAGGCCGTATAATGGCATCAGCATCCTTGGCTAAATCATAACTATGTGTGGCAAGTGTGGCAGTAGGTGAGCTAGGAGGTAAAAATAATTAAAAAACTTAAATCTTTTCCAAGATGGCATACAATCTGCATGCCATTAATAGATAACAATTCAACACTTTCTTAGAAATTCATACAATTGGTTATTCGTGTCCATGCACACAGATTAGCTAGACTTCTTTAGCATGTTTGCACGGAAAATGCGCTAATGTGGTGCTGACTCAGCACCAACTTAATTCTTCCACTTAATTTCCTTTCGTTATCAGAGATGAGTGTTATGTGCTTTAGTCGTCAATGGCTGTCATTTTTTGTCACTTCAAAATAGCTGAAAAAGTCAAGAGTCTTATTTCAAATTTGGCTCTATGCAGATGATCCAGTGCTTTATAATTCCATTTGCCATTCACATCTCTAATATCTTACCAAAAGGTCTCCAAAACCAACATACTTAACCATTTGTGAGGCTGTAGCTCAGGAGAAGCAAACTGTTGATCAGAAAGTCGGCGGTTCGACTCTGTGTTTCCCCTGGCCACTTGTTGAAGAGTCCTTGGGCAAGACACTGAACCCCACATTGCCCACCATTGTATCCACCGGTATGTGAGTGAATGGGTGAATTTTATGTAGTGGGAAACCACTTTGGGTGGTCAGTGAGACCAGAAAAGCTCTACAGAAGTACAGCCCTCTTACCATTTACCCTCATTCATGCATTGCCCAAACTCTGAGGCGAAGGACCATCGCTGTTCGCCGCCCTCTGAAACTCACCGCACAGATTTCGGTGACCTCTGCTTTGGTGATGTAGCCGTTCTTGTCCACGTCGAACAGCGAGAAGGCCCACTCCAGCTTCTTGGTGGTCCTCCCTGTGGACGTCATGTGGAGGGCAATGATGTACTCCTTGAAGTCCAGCGTGCCGTCCTCGTTTGTGTCGAAGGAGCGGAAGACGTGCTGGGCGTAGGTGTTGGCGTCGCAATCCGGGAAGAACTTGCTGTAGATGTTCTGAAACTCCTCCCTTGTGATGCGGCCCGACGGGCACTGCTTCTTGAAGTTTTCGTACCAGTGGTATATCTCAGTCTCGGAAAACTTGGTGATGAGTTTCAGGTCCTCGAGGATCTCCTTGGACACGGCGCCGCTTTTGCTGTTTCCCATGGCTGAAGGCTGTTAAAGAACTATTCAGGAGTCGAACCCTCAACTTCAGAAAGGCGGTAAGTGGAGTAACAGCCCTGCAAGGTTCCTGCTGATCCGGGTCCGGGCCTGTGATTCTTCCCCTGGGACACAAACACTATGAAAGGAGCAGAAGCCACTTGGTAAGCTCATTAAGCAAATCAAACCTTGAGTAAAACCAAGCAGAGGTGTCGGGGAAGTACTTTTTTATTTTGGGGTAAAGCTGCGCGTCACAGTTTTGGCACCTCTCTACACGTTGGCTATTTTTGAGTCAAGCGGCATTGTGTTTGGAGCATGATATGGAGGACTTAAGAAGGTTCATCTGAGCTGTGGTTGGAGAGGGATAATCTCATTTTATACGCAGCTGCAGCCCACTAACACTGCTTAAGTAGGACAATCTACCATCATTATTTTATAAGAGAATACCTGAAATAAAATTTAAAAAAAAATTAATCACAATAAAACTAAATTTAAGACTTCCGCTGCTTTTTAAAGTATTAAAACACTTGAAACAATGTAAAAACAAGAAAAGGGCATTAGGTAATGAATTAAATTCATTTTTAGATATAAATCAATCTGTATACAAAACGCTGAATGACAGCTAATTTGATCTCTGGGGACTCTTTAGGCAATCCAGTCCACTTTAATGATTGTCTGACATAAGGATGCTGACTGAAGACCACAGCTTTAATAGAGAAATCATTTTGAGGGGGTTACCATGCAGATTTGTTTTATGTCTGTTGCAGAGCTGATATGCCATGTTGTGTGTGCTCATCTGTTGGTTCTAGTTAAGAGCCTCGCTGCAGCATTTTGGACAAAAGTGCTTAAAGCCTCAAGCTTTTGCACAGCTGGTAAGCAAGTGCATCAGCAGAGGCTCTAAACAACAGAAAAGGTGACATTTAACTGCAAATAAAACTGAGAAAACTTCAGGTCTAAACACATATTCCCCAGTGTTGTCACTCTCCAAAACGATAAAGTTAAAAACAGTTATCATGGCCAAAGCAAAAAGAAGCTCAAAACACCACTGAAAAGATTTATGGGTTGAAACCAAAATACATTTTTAATTACCTGTTTAATGTATAAAGTTAAGATCAAATGAATGGGCTAATAACTGACAACCATCTCCCACTGACTGCATGATTCTCCTCCAAATATCCTTTCTGGCTACTTTATATATTTCTGCTTCTTTTGCTGTTCGGTGGCATTTCGGATTGTCTGACAGTACTTTTTACCATCATGGACAGAAATGTCTGACAATTTGTCATAATTTGCAGCTTTTTCCTGGATTTCGCTGTCGTTCTTGGTCGTCAGTTGCTGTAACTACACGTCATTTTTTGACATTTCATCTTTGATTATTCCCCCAAAACATTGCAAATACCGTTATTTCTTCATTGCAGATAAACATGCGTTGATTTCACCCAGCACCTCTTCAACACTCCGGCTGTTTGTGAGGCATCTGGGGCTTGATAGAAACAACCCATTTTGGGTTTGTGATTTTAAGCAATAAGCAGCTCAAACCATCAATACTACAGATGGGCTTTCCTGTCTGAATGGTCTACAAATCTCCACACGGGAAAAAATATGTTACAGGTTGTTTTTTGTTGTTTTTTTGCCTGGATAGGAAAGAATAAGAAAGAACATTTGTATCTCTCCTTCTGAAACTAAACTAAAAGTTTGCATTTGTATCAATATTGAATGTCATTTGTGAATATTTCTGCAAAGGCAAACTACTTTGATTCAAGTTTAAAGTTTTGGAGCAGTGTTCGACTGCCAAGCAGAGAGCAGCAGCTGTGTGGGTCCTACCTGAGCGGTCAGCAGAGGAGTCGAGGGCAGACAGCAGCGCTCCGTCTGTGGGCAGCAGAGGAAATCTGCCTCCCCTGCAGGAGTTCCAGTAATTCAATTAAAGCGAATCCCCAGAGGCGGGGCCACAGCAGCCGCCCCGTGAAGCCCTCTGAGCCGCTGCCTCCCCGGTTTTATGCAAATGAGTCGCACATGTTAATCTGACAGTGCACAAAGTGGTTTGTTTTGCTTTCCAGCTTCCATCTGACGGGAGATTTGACTCAGTTTTCAAGGCTTTGACAGAAACGAACAGGAGGAGGGGTTTAAAAAAGGAAACCCCCTAGCATTAATCATGTAAATGTAAAGTGTAATTTAATGAAACTTCTACACAAAGTAACCTTTACAGCCACTATTATCCATTGGGTCCATTCATAGATACACGGTTGAGTACCTAAAAAAAAAAAAAGGAAAAATAACCAATTCTGCTTCATGTTGATGAAAGAGATCATACTGGACTTTTTTTTTTGCTGTACAACAAGAATCACTTCACACATCAGGATCATCCATGGTGGAAATAATTGTTTATTTTTTGCTTCAGTTTTAAAGTATGATAGCTGTATAATTGACTTGTTGCACCTTCCAACAGAGGAGAGTGGCTCTACTGGCCTCAGCGTGAGATTCAGGGGAGTTTTAACACCAGACACTTTCCAGTAACATAAATCCCCATAAATGAGGCCACGTCTCTCTGAGGAGGTGCAAAGCCTGTTAGACACAGCTGTCAAACAGTGATGAAGCATTTTTTATACTTTTGAGTCAAACCTTTAGCATCCCAAACAAAACCAAACCAGCCTGTAAACTGTCTGCTTGCACCAGACGATGGACGGAGCCGCTTTTGTTTTTCTCTTAAAGCAGAAGGCTTAAGCCCTGCTTGAGAATGGCTGATCTCTCTTGTGTAGTAAACACGCCGGTTTAAGTCCTTCGATGCCGCGCCGAGGCCTGACCTCACGCTGCCTCCCTCCTGGCATCATTTACCTCGGCTTCACAGGTGATTTGGATTTTCCCGTCTGACAGCAGAGGCCTCTTGAGCCCAGTCTGGCTGGGGAACCAGAGCTGGGGCCACCTTTTGACCCCCATAGTCCTGAATGAACCCGGTCCAGATCGGCAGAGCTAATCTGAAAACATTATTTCTGGAAAGCAACAAGATGGAAATTTTTTAATCTAAGATTATTTCCATTCCCTCAAGTTTGAATCAAAACAAGCAAATAAACCATACATTTTTTCCTTAAGATTTAATTCCCCCTTTTTGTCCTTTATGTGTTCTCAATGTGACTGATGGAGTTAAACCCAGAATAAACTGGAGCAAGAGGCCAAAATAGTCCAAAAATGGGTTCAGATCGTTTAAAGGTCCAAACAAAGTGTGGAATATCCTTAGAGGAAAAACTTTACAGCAGATCAAACACCTCTCCATGTTCAGTTCTACTGATAATTAGGTTTTTAATTACTCTTCCTATTGAGACAAGGCTGTTTGGCAAAGGCCAACCAGTAAAAGAAGCACATGTGACACTTGACTCTGCTTAATGTTAATTTTCCTCTGCTTAAACTGAATTTTGGCCAAAGGAGGCTCGTGAAGTCCAGAGACTCCCTGCTTATCTTGAACCTCCTCACCATCTCTCCACTTTTAAAAGAAGGAGATTCTCTTCTGCTGTCAAACAAAAAAAGAGAAACAATTAATTGGATTAGTGGTTTTAGCTCCTTGGCCCTTTGGACAGCTCTTTCTTTTTCGCAGTCAACAAACTTACCTTTAACCTGTAACCGGGTTTGGACTGAGACAGAAGGGAATCCTCTGACCGGGGGGCCATGGATTAAAGCGGAGGAAGACGGGGGAGAGACGCTGTGAGGGTGGAAGGAGGATCGGGCAGCTTTGCCAACAAACAGAGAGTCATGGAACAGTAGGGCTTATGTGTTCTCTCGAAGCCCTTTGGCCTGAAATTAGGGAATCTATTTAGAGAAAAAGCTTCAATCCTAAATCAGCCAGGGGATAAGACAGAAGAAAAATAAGAGGGGATTCCTGGTCCAGCTTGCTTGGGATACTCTGAGCCCCGCCAACTAAAGGTCAGCAAGCACAAACAAGTCCAGTCCCTGAAGGTTTATTGGGGCTTTTTCAGTGTGAGGTGAGAGGTGAATCAGATTAGGACGTTTCCGTCCTGGCTGCAGATCTGGTCTACCTTTTCCTTTCCTCTCCTCTTTTTTTAGATGTTGAAGATGCCGCAGGCTAAAAACGAGCACAAACATTTTTTTTTGTACTTTCTGGAGGTTGTTTCATTGGCTTCCTATTCTGTGGATGAAGCTTTTGCCCATCTAAACCTCCAAGAAACTCATCATTTACACCTCTATGAGGAGATCATGATGTTGTCATTGTATATTGTACATTGTTCTCTAAAATGTACTGGATTGCTTTTCTCCTGTATCCTGTAATTCTGCTAAATGCCTTTTTACCTAAAATGGACACAAAAAAACATTTAAAACAAAAACTTACCACTCCGAATTAAGAGAATTTCTCTCGGATGTGAAGATGCGTTCAGTTCATGTTGGTGTAATACCCACTTTTCACCACTAGAGGTCTATATGAATCTTAACACGTTTCCAGCTGGAAGCTCGTGATTTTATACCAACAAATTGGGAATAAGAAATAGTGAAAGCCCAAATAAAAACTGAAGTTGTGCCTTTAACAAGTGATCATTTACTCCTCCCGTGACAGAAACATGGCGTCTCTTCTCTGAACTGTGTTAAACAGACTACAGATAGATTTCTGTATTGCTGCTCTGCTCTAAAATTCATTAAAAACACACTCATTTTTTTCCAAATATTCACAATAAAGTAGGCTCTCCTCATTCAGCAGGAAGCCTTATTGGTTTGACCCTGCTGGGTTTTCTATGTGGAGTTTGCATCCCCCTGCTGGAAAAAGCTGGAGGAGTTTATCCAAAAAGAGGAGATTAAACCAAGAGATGATAAAAGTAAGAAACCTGAAATAAACTACTTTTGATTTAATTATTTCTCATACATAGAAAAAAATGTATCCAAACACTCTTAAAATAAGAAGATTTATATCAGGGATTTCAGCTTTTATCTCATCTCCTCTAAATGATAAATTACTGAGATTTTAGCTTGTTTGTAGAATGATCTGTTACTCAGATCGTTTTCATTTTTATTTTTAAGGATAGTTTTAATCGAGTTTTGGAAACATGTTTCTGAAAACATTTTGCCATCTGGTTTATCTCAAATTATTATTTTTTTGCCTCTGTTTATGTATTAATGTTATCCTTAACGTGCTGAAATTTTGGCTCTTTTCTTGAGAGTTAGACATAAAATGTGTTTATCTAATTCTCAATAAATCAAACCAGATAATCTTTTATCAAACTTGGAACAAATGTTTTAAATAATTGTAATAACAGCAAACAAATCTCTGATTAATTCAAAAGTTGTTTAATTGAAATAAAAAATTGACCACTGCTGCACTGAACTCAGTCAAACACTATGAAAAAAAATACTGACAGTAAATAAGCCTTTAGCGTCTGGACCGGACCAAATCTGCCCATGGGAATCTGAAATGCGTCCCTGTGCTGGGGCGCCTCAGTGGTGGCTGCTGTACGAGCGGATCTTCCGGCTCAGGTTGCGGGCGAGTCGGTCCACGGCGCTGCTGATGTGTCCGAGCTCCTTCCTGGACGACAGGCCGTCGATGTTCCCGCTGTACCACAGCACCCATCCGGCCAGAGACGCCACCATGAACAGGGCTCCTGGAGCCAAAGCATCACATTTTCACATCAGTCCTGTGCACACTACAACCCGTAAAATGTGTATTTGCTACCATTATTCCAGGTTTTAAGGTTATTTTACTGTTTTCTCATGCAGATTTATCTCATGTATGGATAAAATAAAACGTGAAAATGCTTTTGCAGAACTCCTGATTTAGAGTTCTCATACAAGTTTGACACATTTCTCCTGTTTTCTGTGTTTTTTTACCACTGATGATCCAGTTGGTGTGGCTTTCATTTAAAGCATTTCTCATAAAACTATTTCAATAAGGGAGACTGATGAAAAGAAAAAAAAAACACTAATAAAAATGGTTTTGCTTCATCTGTTTCCTTATTTCTGTGAGGATGTGCATACCGGTGTAGACCAGCAGGTCTCCAAAGTCTTGTCCTTTGACCTTCAAAGGGGCAAAGACCCCCACCAGCAGGGCGGTCCCTCCCAGCAGATCCATCAGCACGGCGAAGGCCAGCGCCACTTTACAGTGGGACAGGCCGTCGCACAGGCCCATGCTGCGGCTGGAGGGGAGAAAGAGAGCAGAAACCTTTACAGAGGGAAAGTAGGCCCCCAAAAACAAAGCCACAATCACTCTGAAACTAGTCCTTTTGATCAGAATCTTTAGACAATCAGTCATTAAATAAGAAATTGATTTAAACTAACATTAAACTCATTGATAAAAAAAAACCAAAAGCTCTGTTAACTAACGCTTGTTGGCAAACAACAGACCCCCCCCCCCCAAAAAAAAATCTTTAGGCACAAAATTTACCGTAAGAATCTGTTTTTTAGATCTCCTCTTAGCTCTAATCTGATTTCTTGGAGTCTGAGTTTCGCTTTTTTGGGCTCACAGACTCACACACTTACGCCAATGCAGAAGGTCTTGTTAGCTACTTTTGAAAATACAAATTTATGTTATAAAACAGCCAAAGGTTTAACATGTTAAAGATAAGCTGTTCCTCGCCATAATTCGTGTAATAAGCATTAAGTCATATTACTTCAAAAAAGGCGTGCAAAGGCTTAAAAAGAGTAAGCATTATCAGTTTTATGTTTTTATGTTGGTCTGACCATCAAAATACTGGATATCACCACAAAGCTTTTGGGCTTTATGACTGAGTTACGACTTCGTAACCTAAAAAAGATCTAAGATAGTATTTTACAGTTGAAGCACAGTAATTCATTCTTAATTCGGAAAAAGGTGTGAAACCATAAAGACACTTTTACCTTTAACTTACTGATTATTGATGAGATTTCGGTAACATACAGCTCCAAATAGCGCGTTTATCCGGAGATTGTATCGTGGTTTTCCTTCACTTCCCCCCTTTACCTGCCTCACCTTTCCCACCTGGTCCCGCCTACAATGTGACGCATTTCCGGTGGGGATTTGTTGCGTTCAGGATGTTTAATTTAATTTTCTTTCCTAAATAATAACCCAAAAGTATAAAACTCCTGCATATCCCATGCGTTTCACATTCAACAGACAGAAAGATTGTGGGAATACGAAAAATGTTTATTTGGTTATTGTTCATCCGATACAGAATAAACAATCAATTTGTTCTTACGTTTAATTACAAACATTAAACACATGAAAGCAAACGTTATATACTGCATTCATCTATAGGTAAAATGCATCTCAGTCTATCGCCGAGGTACATTGAACTCAGCATCTTCGTTACTCTAACAATTCTGTGTAAAATACAAAATGAGCCCACTCTTCATGTAATTCTCCCAAATACTCAAAAGTTGTGTTTTTCATTGACATGCACCGCCCAACAGGAGAAAGTTGGAGTCCTAGTGGACGTCTTTTTGGGGAGCGGTCGGCGGCTTTGTGCGCATGCGTGACGCCTACAAACCTGAGCGCGGCACAACACCTGTTGAGGCCACTTATAATCAGGTAATTGCTCGTGTGCTCGCGCGACGGTGCAGCAGCGGGTTTCTGGCTGTATTACAGAAGTATAACGGCGCCCAAAACCAACCGGAGACAAATAATAACAGCTTAGTTCGGACATCTGGTTTATTACCCATCAGTAGCGGTTACCTGCCGGAGTCTGCAGCCATGAATCCACCAGACGGCAGACACGAAACAAACCCTCCAGGTAACAAAAGCTGTCATGACTCATTCACCATGTGGCTGCTGGCTCATTCCGTGCACTATTTCACAGCCCGTTATGGCCCAAAATGTTAATTTTTCCATTGGCAGTCGTTAAGATTGTGTAGAAAAGCTGCCCTGCTGTTAAAACACAGAATTATCGACACGCTTTGAATTCCTCCGTCTTGCCCAGCAGCACATCACCCTCTGTGTGTAATTACTGTTTAACTGTTTATTTTGTGCTTAGCTTCCGTGCATGTGGGTTTTTTTGTGTGAAGCAGAAACTGTGTTTGTCTCTGAGCTGAAACAATAGCAACTCAGGGTGAAAAGTGTTACATATTACAGAGCCGGAAGGGTTAAAGACCAACCTTTAAGAAACACACCAGAGGAGGGGAAGAGAGGAAAAAATGTGGATATTGCAGAGTCACGCTTAGTTTGTTTGCTGATTCTGTAGAATTTTCTTTTGCTCCTGTCAGAGCACTACATGCCCCAATCTTCATCATCCTCAGTGGGAGGAGGAGGAGGTGGAGGAGGAGGTGCAGGGAGTGGCTTGTATTTGGATGCATATGAGGTCTCCTTTCCCCTGGAGGAGAGTATAGAGCGCCCGCCAGTCTATCACATGCACCACGGCCAGCAGATGATGGAAGGTGCGTCCCATGGCGTTTATTATGTATCAGTATCAAGTTCATTTCAATGTCTGACGTTTGATCTTGGTCCTGTAAAAAATGTGCGAATAGATTAGCTTTTCACTTAGTTTTTTCTGCATTTCTTTCTTAAATGAACTTAATAACAGACTGCGTTTCCCTGATTTGAAGGCCCTATGCAGAGGGTTCTGGCTCTGTTTGGAAAATTTGGGATGCTCTCTGAGTTTTCGTCTCCATTTTCTCTCTTCTCTTTCTTTAAATTCTGCAGAGCAAGTGGTGCAGGAGCCTCCTCACTCGCAGTACAGCCCTTTCATCCTGATTTCCAACCTGCGGGCGCACCTGTACGTCTCTCTGGAGAAGAACGCCTGGCTGCAGAAGCGCATCGAGGAGCTGGAGGAGGAGCGAAACTTCCTGCGCTGCCAGCTGGACCGCTTCATCGTCAGCATGAGGAGCCCAGACGGTGAGCAGCAGAGAGGGGCGGGCCGGGGCCGGCTGGAGTGGGACTCACTGAGCCGGCTACTGTTGTTGTGCTCAGTGAATGAGTGGTGTGGAGACGCCCACCGCGGCGTGAAAGTCCAGCCCGCCAGCTCCCCACCTCCGCCCTCCCCCATGACCACCAGGTCTGGGATGACCCTGAAGCGCCTGCAGGGCTCGGGCCCTCGGACCCGCCGGAACATTGCCATCCCAGGTGAGGAGCACACCGACAGCTGTGAATGAACACACCAGAAAGGTTAAGGTTTTCGACCCAACTCCTTCACCGAAGTCAGTTCAAAGATTTCCAGCTCTTTTCTTTTCTTTGTTTTTTTTTTTTGGTTGCCACAGTCAAGCAGGAGTTTCATCTTGAAGAAGACAAATATTACACCGAGGACGAGTACGTGGAGGAAGAAGAGGAGGACGAGGAGGAGGAAGACGAGGACTCGGCAGTGGAAAAGGGCTCCAAGAAGAAGGGCAGAGGGCGATCCAGCGGGGAGCCCAGGATGAAGATGAGGAGAATCTTCAGGATCACACACGGGAGGGAGAGACAAAGAGGTAAGGTCACATGACTGAGAACAAACCAAAGCAGCTGAGGTTTTTCTTTCCCACCTACAGGAATTATCTGTCTGTCAAAAGCCTGATTTAGCTCATTTCTCCCCAACAGAAAGCTTTAAAAACACCTCCCTGAGTCATGGAAACAGCTCAAAAAGATCAATAACAGCATTTTAAAAACTTTTTGAGCTGCCGTTCAATTAATATTAATTTATCATGTTTTAAAACAGTTCTTTGTCGTCAGGGACAAATAATATTGGTAATGAAAGGATCTCCTGAAACACTGAAGTCATTTAAAGCTTCCCTGTGTGTTCTCACCCCCCCAGTTAAGGACCCTGATGGGGTTTTGATCCGATATAAGAAGATCCTGACCACATACCAGCGGGTCAGGAGCATGTCCCGGGCCTTCCAGATCCACGGCGTGGACCGAAACACCATGGCCTCCACCTCCCCCATCGCAGAGCTGCTGCTGGTGGCCCCGGAGAAGGTGAGAGGCTCCAGCTTCCACCAGGGGACTCTTTTAGTTATTAATCCTGAGTCAAAAGATCTGAGACAACCTCCTTCTACAAATTTTTTACCCACTATTTTATTTATTCCGATTTCCACAGAATAAAATTAGACAATTGTCACTTTTCATCACCGTTTCCTCACTATTTTCTAAATTTTCTGCCAGTCGTAGCTTCAAAGAAGCTTTTTAAACTCCCACTGCCTACGAACATCTTTAAGAAACAAGGAAAACACTGAGATCAAGCTGTTCTACATGGTTTTTACATCTTTACTTTTACATTAGAGGCATTAATTCAGTATTTTCTGCCTCTTTTGATTGTGGAATTATCTGAGTATTGTTGCCTTAAGTTAAATAACTCCAAATCCAGCTAATTTATATCTTTTTAAAGCATGAATTGACTGGTTGCTCTCCACAGCAGGATGATAAAAAGAAAAACTGTTAAATCTCATTATTTTACTCTGATTTTCCTTCAGGTGACCGAAGTCGGAGAGTTCGAGGCCTCGAAGGAGAAGCTTCTGGATTACGCCCGGCGGTGTTACAAGACCATGGACGATGAGACGCACACCAAAGTCCAGAGCATGAAGAAGACTCACAAGCTGCTGCCTATCTCCTACAGGTTCAGGAACTGAAGGGGGGGTTAAAGGTCAGACAGGGGAGAGGTTTCCTCTACATGTATGCAGGTTTTTCTGCTACATATTTTCATTTTTGCCTTTGAAAAAGAAGAGAAATAGACTTTTTGTGTTTGTGGTTTGCACAGTCTGAAGCTGCTTCTTCTTTAGAAAGTAAATGAGGTCCCACATTGACATAGTTCTGGGATGTACATTTTCATTTTAAAGAGGCTTGAATTTGAAGTTATCCAAGTTTCATTCCACACTGAAAATGTGTTTGAATGTATAGTTTGTCATTCAGAGCACCAGTTTATTTTTTAATAAGTCTGATATTTAAGTTAAAGTAATCTAATTAATTGAAATTGAAGTATTACTGTTGATATGATTGTGAAGGATGGTGTACTGTGACCCTGAATTACCTTAAAAGTGTTTAAAGTTCTTTGGTTGTGAGTGAGTTGTGATGGAAAAGACAATATGTAAAATACATTTTTGCACCCCAAAAAGCTGCTGTTTGCTTTCCGCTCTACATTTAAAAGATTTTAGTGGGTTCCTGGTTCGATTCCCGGCTGGTTCTGTCTGTTCTGAGAAAATGGCGCTAAAAACAATCACTTTTACACATTTGTGTCTACAAATAATCAACATCAATTAGCTATTTGAACAATCACAACAACACAACATATGGTATTGGAAACTGATGGATTCCAAGTATGTTTGCTCATTATTTAGTTCTTTGCTATGTGATTTAAATGAAAGACAAATGTCCTCAAAATGTTACAATAGGGAAACATTTTCCTGTTAAAGCTGCATTCTAAATAAAAACCTTATATCATTTAGTAATTTGCAGGCTGCAGAGCCCTCTAGTGTCACAAAGTAGTAATGCAGAAATGTGGCCTTCGTGATTATTACTCCCTGTTTTCACCTCTATTAAAGCACTGAAGGAACAGCTTCATTACCATTTAAACCTTAAAGGTTAGAAGCAGTGGTTTGAATAAGTCTCTCTCTCTCTCTTTCTCTCTCTCTCTCTATTTATATATAATTGCTTTGTGTTCATAGGTAAACATCCTTTCACTGAACCTGATTGTTATCGCCGTTTGTCAGGCTAGGGATGTTGGAGAATATTTGATCCTGGTGCATTAGAGCAGATGTGTTTCAGTCTAAATGTTGTAGCACAGCCCACGTGGAGCAGAGTTTGAGTTCCTTCACGGCCGAACTTTCATACATAAAAACGGCTTTTATAGGTAAATATTCTGATCTATTGTCTTTTTGCTCAGTTCTTACAGTCTGTGGCGTATTTTGATGTAAGATCACTGCCGTCATGAATATTAAAGGGCTTGATGGGTAGGTTTATATCAGGCAGACAGGGCTCCTATAGCTTGCATATGTACTGTGAGATAAGCAATTCTAAACACATGTTTCTGTACACTACGTGTTGGTGCAGAGCAGCTTACAGGATGAGCTGCAGCGGCCACACACCAGAGGGGTCAGCACACTGAAACCTTTACAGTCCACTCAATAACTGGCTGTTTTTTATTGATCCAAACAGCTTCCACCAGAGAATAAGTAACAACAATAGAGTGTAAATAGGACACATTTATGAAGGTGGGGCAATTCATGTTCAACTCAGAAAGCTAAATTATTAATATTTTCCTTCATAATCACCAAGTTATGTCTCCATGTTGGATTAATGTGAAAACAAAGGGAGGAAGACGTAAAATCAATCTGGTGATGCAGACAGAGTGTTTCTGGTTCAGAGGTCAAAGCTATATGTGACTGGAAATGGCGTGAGACACATTAATCCTCCATTTTAATGGTCAGATTGAAAAAAAGCTAAAGAAAACAGAGAAATTGTTTAAAAAAAATATGTAGTTGGATTTCTACTTTAGTTCTGAGTTTTATTTCTTAAAGTGTTTTACGTTATTTCTCATTTATTTATTATTTGTCCATTTTAATGCTGCATTTTCCAGATAAATTTGACATTTCAAATAATGTTATAATGACAGTGTTACTTTAAACTGCTCATGTTAATGTGTGATTGCTATCAGATGTCAGAAACATGCATGCATCCATTTGCTATTCCATCTTATTTTAAGTAGGGCCACTACGGGGGCTACCCCTTCTTTGGTCTCGGGCCCCTAGGACAGACTGGAAAATGTACATTCTGGTTTGTAAATCAGTATTCCAGATCTTTGTTGGAAAAATATGGATGCAGTGGGCTCTGGATCAGAGACTAAAATGAGCATCCCAGCTGTTCTCAGCAAACAGTCCATAGGAAAGGTTCTGTGATAGGATATATTCCTACAAGGGTTCTTAGCTAAATTTATTCTAGCTTCTGTGACATTGATGAAACATTGACCATTTTTTGTTTCAGTCTAAAAAAACATTCTGCGGCGTGCATAAAATAGCAAACAAAATAATCTGGGTGTATTAATTTCTTGGTACTTTTACAGTCAAAATATCAAATGTTGTGAGAGGGAACCACACCATTCAAAGGATTTTTGGAATTTCTAAAATATCTGAATTCTAATCAAATTGTTCTCTTACTTTCCGACATTTTCTTTTCTTGTCTGTCAAAACTATGAAAAGAAACATGACCTTCAGGGGATATTTTCCTTACATAAAGAAATAACAAATAAATCGATCAATTAATCGCTTTCAAAAACTGACATTTGATGAACTGCACTTCCCAGAGTACCTCACGGTAATCAGGGTAGGAGTGTACTGGATAGTGTTCTGTTAAAGCACAACTCATATTCACCCTTTGACCTTTTCAAGTGATCCAATCATAGCACGAGTTACGCTGGAAGTAGTAAAACCAGTTCCACGTGATTGACAGAAAATATCAGCCAATGGACGCGCGTCATTTTTAATAGTGGACCAATCACTGGGAAAGTAGGCGGGATTCCTGTCCGACAGGGCATCGGAGGAGGAGGTGTTCCTGGTAGCCATCTTGGATGTGCGGACTGATTGTTTGACGAGAAGAATTGACATTAAAAAAAAGAAAATAAGCTTTTACATTGAATCACTGAAGATTTACGGTCGTGTGGCGACTGAGGACACCAGTGTTAACTCGGAAGTATCCAGGTAAATTAGCTGCTGAGCCAGAAGTGATGAATTTACGTGCCTTTCCCCCCTCTCTCTGTCTCCTCTCCCCTTTCCAAATTGAGTCTCCCACATCAAATAGCGCAGCCGGTGGGAAACTGCTGCTCTCGGCTTTGGCATCAACTTGTGGTCTGAGTTGCTGTTATGAAAATGGGCAAAAAGCGTAACTTTTCCTGCTCAAACGTCCGCCGGAGAACCGAGTTTGCTTGAAAGTGCATCTGCTCTCAGGCTGCTGTTGGCACTGGTGAAACCCGCATTGTTTATAAACATCCCGGGGCAGCGACTGAGCGTCCGTGGATGTGGAAGCAAAACAGGACTTTTTGCCCAGACGTGTCCTTTGAGCAGTGCAGTTTTTTATATTTGCATTTAGATGCTGCCGGAAGCTTAAAAACTCTCGGTCCAAACTCAGCAGGACAGCGTGAACGTGTGCGATCGCGACAAGGGAAACTGTGTCCAGATGTGCACACCTGTTCGGAGAAGTAATGCTATATTCGATGTATTTGGTTCGTCCTTTTTAATCAGCTGTTGTCGCCAAACTACTGCAGCTGTCCCCCAAAATCTTCAGGAACGAACTCGTTGCATATAAAGATTCGGCATTCACTTTACGACACACTGTAGTTAACTTGCACAGCTCAACATGGCAGTGACATTCACATTAACACCAGAGGAGTCAAGTTGATATCTTTACACTCATCTATGCTCGCTCATGAACTAATAGTTCTGTTTTCTAACCTCCATAAACCTGTCTGAATTGGCTCATTTTTACCAGAAGAACTGTGAGACAAAAAGAGCTAAACTGTGGAGAAAAATTTACAGTAATACTGTCAATTATCATCTCAGTTTTTATTAGCCGTTTGTAATCACACTATTTTATTTCTGTGTTACACAGAAATCATAATGACTCAGATTTATAAGAGAGAATGTCTAATTTCATCATTTTTAAAGCTGTTAAGAGAATGTTGAGGATAACTGTGGTGTTTTAGTTCCTCTTAGGAACTAAATGTTTCATAGATCTCCAATTGAAAGCACATGCTAAAGTGTATTCTTTATTTAATGTATATTCTTTTCTTAATTGTGTGATTATAACACAATATTTCCATGTAAAGTGAAATTTGTCCTGCTTGTGTACAGATCTTGTAGGTTTTTAGAGTTATTTCTCTTTCTGCATCCGCGTTTTATGTTAATTAATTAATCAATTAATGATATACGACAAAATGTTGCAGCACGTGATGCAGAACGTGTTTAAAAACACGAGGGAAAGCTTATAAGATATTTGAATCCCTGGCAAAACTCAAATGCATTTTGATAAGCATTACATATAGATTAGGGCTTTGCTGTGGTGCAGGATTACACAAACGTTGGATAAGAGTTCTTCTGTGGAAGTGGAAAAAGATAAAACCTCTTCCAAAAGACATCTGAGCAAACTGCTGAGCTAAAAAACATAAAAGACTCTACAACCAGCTGCCCTAGGTGGGGAAATGGGAGGAATCTTGACACTCCATATGTGAGTCAGCTTTGTCACAAACCCATTATGTGTGAGCTTTTGACATATAAGAGGTTTTTCCCACCTGTGCTCCATTCTTTCCTACAGATTTACTTTATGTGACTTTGTTAAACGTAGTTTGGGTCGTTTGGGGTCAAGAGGATCACCAGGCAGCAATTATTACAGTGGAATTATGACTTAAAATCAGAATGAAGACAGAGTAGGAGGAAGACTGAGAGGAGAGGTGTAAAACTCCATCAGAGCAGCATGTGTCTGTGAGCAACTGCTCTTTGACTTTTAATTAAGACTGGCATCATGGTCCAGAGTCCCTCAGTGGAGTTTGTACTCACACCTGAGTTAAAGTTTTTTTTAGAAATGAGACATCTATTCCTCTACAGCTCATTTCTATCTTTTCTGAGATGCTATTAAAACATATCCCGATCAGAGCTGTATCAGATGATTGTTAATTGTTTGACTTAAGAGAAAATCTTCAGGGGAGCTGTAGGATTTCTTTATAGCTGGTACTAGGCAGACTTTAAATATGGAGTCATAAAAAATAAATTTTCAGTGATTAATGTTTTTAATATGGGGGCTGATTCAAAGTTGGCATAGTCGGCATTCTTCTGTATGCTGGGCATCGAGTCTGTGTAAACATTTAAAAAAAAAAAGCAGCTTGATAATAAGAGATAATAAATCAAACCAGTTATTTTCCTTAGTTTATTTTGGATCTTCCTTTACCATCCCTGTGTGCCGCTTGCAGTCAGCCAAATGCATCCAGCGGGTTAGTTAAAGGTCTGGATGGACACTCTCGGGTCTTTGTTGTGACCGTTTGGCTTGCGTTGTGCTTTGATGCACACCAGCAGCCAGTCTCCCGACGCTGCCTGAGGTGGGCTTTTGGCTCCATGCAGTGTCACCGTTTGGGACGATTTTTGTCCTTTTATAAATAGGCTGATTCAATATAAAGAAAACTTGAAAAGCCCCTCAGACTTACTCATTTAATTAAATGATGCTGAACGACAGCTTTGTATTTCAAATCATGTCACTCCTGCTGGATGCAAGTGAAATAATCCCATTATTGCTTCGCTTTGTTCTTAAAACATGAAGATTTCTGTCCCAAAACTCTTTAAACGAGAACTTCAGAAGTCAAAGACCAAAGTAAAAACACCACGTTGGAAACAAATGGAATATGGATGGTGGTTGTAGTAGTTTGGGCCTCTGCATGAAGGACACACGGGGTCCCATCTTATGTTTCCATTTCTATCAGCTATAAATAGCAATGCTTTCATCTGCTGAAATCACTACAAGGAACTTAAGGGGGGAAATGCACACCCAGGAACTGGGTTTTCATGTATGTTCAGCGCCGTTTCATTCAGGACCAGATAAGTCCTCTATAAGGTGAGGAAAGACCCCAGCCGCTTCGTCTGAGAAGCTAATCAAAGATTAAACCTTGTTTTTTGCAGGTGTTGGAGGTTATTTGGCTTCGGGGTGTTGCCCTGTTTCTTATCTTTGAGTGGTCAGTTGACAGAAAAAGGCTCTCATGAAGAAAGCTGAGCACTGACATGATTAATTGGAGCTCTGTTCATCGTTTTCTGCTGATCGTGGCTTCTTCTGGTGCCTCCTATTCCACGCGTTGGACGAGTCGGTTGAGCCAGTTTGGAGCAGGTTTTCCACTCAGATTACCCGGTTTACAAGCTGAAATTCGATCCTTTGTTTTTTTTGTAGATGTGACAACTCCCTGAATAACATCTGGCGCATAATAAGCCGTAACAGAAAGTAATGAGGTGGCAGTTTAAATGCACGTGAGCTCAGTGGAAAGAGCGTCAAACGTTTACAGGAGCAGACATATTCTTTAGGCCTTTTTTCACATTCAGTGGAGTTGGGATGAGATATTCACAATATTTCTAAGAAAACTGTAATAGATCATGGGAAAAATAGCATTTCATTTGCTTTGAATAACAGAAAGTTATTAAAGTCAATAATGCAGGTATGCGAATAACATGAAACGGTCTCTCTGGACATGTCGCTGTGGCTTTAAAAGGACAAATAGTTTCTAAAGTCTTAATATCTTCCCAAGTATCTGAACAACTAATCCTAACCTGTGTTTTCTTTTCCCGCAGTGAAAGAAGGCATGAAGGCATCATCTTAGTCATCAGTCATGGCCGATAAAAGGAAACTTCAAGGTGAGGCCATGTGTGTGTGTGTGTTTGACCCGGCAGCCCGGTGGGTCAGTTCAGCTAAAATTATTATACTGAAGTATTTCCAGATTATTATATCTCTGAATGAGTCAATTACCAGAGAACGAAAGGATGGTCTGGTGGAACGTTTTGTTTAAAAAAACATCCTAATTGTGTAATTGTGTGGTTTACCCCACCTCTCGCCCATTGACTACTGGGATAGGCTCCAGTCCCCCCTGCGAGCTCATTAGGGAATAAGTGGTTGTGATAATGGATGGATGGATATAATCTGTATTCTGACCAAACTTTTACGTGCAGCAGTCAGCTGTTTTCCATTTACAGAACCGTTGAAAAGTGAAGAAATTCACAATTTTGGACTTATTTGGAAAGAAAAGGCTTAATTCTCAGTAAACAAGGTCTAATATTCCATCTATTACAAAAAGAGAAGGGAAAGAAAAAAAGAAAGTTAGATGGCAAAGGTTCATGTTGATGTTGATTTTGTCATCAAACCACATTCATTTGAGTTATTGTTGTTGTTCTGGTTCGATATCAGAATCTAAGAGACCCGGCTTTGCTCTATTTCGGTGACATTTGTTTCTTCCCAATCTTTCGTTTAAAAGAACAAGAAAGCCGGGCCTGTAAACACAAGTCACATGCACTCACGGTAAACTTGTTTATGAAGTTGTGTAAGCCGTCACCCTGCCAGGTCGAAGGTTTTTTGGCTCCAGAAGAGGTCCTGCCGTTTGACAGCCTTCACCTGCTCTGGCAAAAGGACTCCCTTTCAAAACCAGTGATTCACCATTTAAGCTCCACCATCCTGCACACTTTTATCAGATCTTTGATGCGCTCACAGCTGAATGTGTGCGTTTTAGAGCTGTGTGTGTTTGTGAGTTTAAAAAAAAAAGGTATTGAAGTTATTTTTTGTTTGTTCTCTGTTATCACAGTGTTTGTCAGGGCAACTTTGGGCTCTAACTGTCATTTCTCCTCTTAAAAAACTAAAACCGTGACCCGTGTGACGCAACCAGGACCTTTGTCTGGTCACAGAAAAGCTCAAATCTCCACTCGGTCCCACAGAAATTTCCCTTGAGATTTGATTTTCTTCATCAAATGCACACACACATTTCTCCATGCAAAAAGGCCTACACGAGGAAGAAAGGATCAAGCACCAGCTCCACCCCGACTGTCAAATGATGATGTATTATTACAGAGGATGTAGAGTTTCATCTAAAAATAACACCCTGGCACTTTTAGGCTAGATGTGAACTGGAATTCAGTTCAGCTTGATCTGAAGCAGTCAAATGAAAATGAGCAAAATCCGGAATAATCATCTAAACAACAGAAATCAGATGCTCTGGGGCTCTTGGTCTTTTCCCCTCCGGTCTCTCCTCCCCAAAGCTGGTATTTTCCATCCAGGCTCTTCGTTTTTCTCCCCGCTGGCATCTGGTTTATCTTTAATGCCAAGCATGACTTTTTCATGCCACGCCGGCTTCAGGCCTTGTAATGAATTCAGAGGATTCTCATGCATTCAACGCAGCTCAGAGGTGTCGAGGGTGGTGTGTTTTTTGGTTTATCTGCTGCACATTTGTGTCTTTGTGTGTTAATTATCTGCCGCCCCTGGGTTCTTTAATCACCCCCCCTCTGCACGAGCTCTCTGGTTTGTTCAGTCGGCTCCCATTCATCCTTTTTGTGATTTTCTCCTGCTTTCACTCTCGTTTCTGCGTTCATGTGGTTTCAGGTCTATTAAACCTAAGTTTTTGGTACTTGGTATTTTTTTATTGGGATAATAGTTTTAGTATGACTCGGCTCTGCTGGACCGCAGGGAGGATCCCAGAAACGGTAATATCAAACATTTCCTGTCATTTCAAAATGGCCGTGTTCATCACAAGGCTCACTTTCCAACTCCCTGACCGATCAGAGGCCTGCAGTTTCAGGCTTAAGTCGGCTGACTTTGAAACTCGGCACAGCTGGTGCTAAAAATGTTCCACACTTACAGTTTAGTCCACAGAAATGAGAAAGCCACAGTTCTCCAGACCTGGAATGAAATTAAATTAAAACCATTTTCAACAACAATCAAATTATTCACTTAAAGCTATCAGGGTTTTCTAGGGCGCGGGGGGGGGGGGGGGGGGGGGGGGCGGGGGCTGTGGTCCAAACTGTCATCTCTAGTTTTCCTACAAGCAGCGCTCAACCATTACACAATTGTTTAAAGCAAATTTAAAGCTTCATGATATTAAAATGTCAAACTCTCTGATGGTTATGGTTAGCATCAATGTGCATGCACACACATGCACATATATGTATTCTTTTGTCAAACCAGGGAGATTAAAATATATTTAAATCACTATCGGTGTGGATAAAACTGGGTTCAGGATCATTTATCTGTCTTATTATTGATCAAACAGAGCGTTATTGGTTTTATCCTCTTGTGAATAACAAGTATTCATGTGAGATAAAGAGAAACATCTGCATGTCAACAAAACAGTCTGTGTTGTGAGGATGTGATGGGTCTTTCCCTTAATTCTGACCTCGTATTAAAAAGCTCACCTCCTTCTTTTGATCTGGGCTCTTAGATAGGTTTCGGGTTAGTTTCCACGTTTTTTTAAGCTTTTTTTTCTCCTCCAGGTGAAATAGATCGATGTCTGAAAAAAGTAGCGGAGGGCGTGGAGCAGTTTGAGGACATCTGGCAAAAGGTAAGACGTGGTCAGCTCGTCTTTAGGGCGACAAAAAGACAGAGACCTCTGGTCGAACCGTGAAAAATGGGAGGAAACACGCTCGAATGCACCAAACAAAAGCACCGAAATGTTGCAGTGCTGTGGTGTGACCTAAAGCGTTAAAACTAACCCACCTTTATCGACACATATGCATGTTTCTTGCTGCTTCCTCATATTCTCGCTTCCTTTGGGGGGCAGGAAGCTCAGAGATGTCCATTACATGCAACACACAAGAGGTCAGCATCCATCAGGGACACACAGTCTCTAATCAACCGAACCTGTGTGCTTTTGGACGGTGGATCCTGTGGAAAACGCACAAACTAGAAGCTTCATCCCACTAAAACCAGTCCACCAAATGAAAATGAAACCAGTTTGGCTTCCTAAACGTGAGACAGAACGTTTCAGCCTTCCCCGGTTTTCAGTCATCTTTGTCCTTTAATTTTAGACGGAGACGTTAGAAGTGTTTATCTAATCTTCTTAAAGTACTACCGATCCAGGTCCTTTACTCAATGGAACAAGAAAGTCCTGGGTCTGAAATGCTCTTAGGGAAAAGGTAAAATGGATATTTGAGGTAAATGGAAGCCTCCCCGGGTCATCTCCCTCCTCCAAGCCGGCAGTATTCCCATCTTTCTCCTTTTGCCTCTCCAGCCAGTCACGTCCTTTTCTTATAAGGAGTAAAAGGTGCAGATGCTTGTGTGTGTAAAAAATCGTCAGGAACGTAATCGCTCAAAGTATCGATTCCTGAAAGATGGGCCAAGGCGCCTCGTCGGCCGCGTAGAAACGAGGCCGCCCCGATCCTCTGACCCTCTGCTTTCCTTTCCTTTTCAGCTCCACAACGCAGCCAACGCAAACCAGAAGGAGAAATATGAAGCCGACCTTAAGAAAGAGATCAAAAAGCTCCAGGTAAGAGCTTCCTGTTGGCGGGCTGCACCGGTTCTGGCCGTAAAGCCGACCCGCTTGGAGCTTCCAGCCCGGTCCGAAAGTGTTTTAGCGCCCCTCAGGAAAAAACTGAAGTCCGAACGGAAACGTTTGGAGCTTGTTTTGGACGTTAGCTCACACGGAAGCTCAGAGGGCAAACTGTGAAAACACAAAAAGCTGATAATGGGCAGATTGCTCTCGCTTTTTTCTCTGCTTTTGCTTCAGATGTCCTATTATCCGCACCGCCTCTGTGGCCCACTCCGCTTTGTTTACCACCCACACGTTGTCACCCAAAGCCACAGGATATGCACACAAACAACAATAAAACAACCACACAAAGAGTCGCATTATAAATAAACCAGCGGGGCTTCAGATTCTGACCTCTGATGCATTTTGCTACCATTTTTCCTCTTTGTTTGATATTATTTATTTTAAAAAGCTGTGTGGGAGTCGTCACGTGAGGCCATCCAGCGCAGGAATTGGTTGAAGAATGAGTGATTCAGTCACTTTTTGTCAAAATCAACATAAAGAAATGTATTCAATTTAATATCTTTTTGCATCAGAGCACATTTTTATTTTTTTTCCCCCTTTTCATGGAACAAATCTCATAGTAGAAAAGAAACTTTTGATCAACGCGACTGTATTTTGGTGTAAAAAAAAAACTTTTTGCCCTCATATACACACACTTTTTGCCCTCATATACACACTAAATATTATTTTGCTGCTTCATTGTAGTCGTCACATACACACACATTAAAGGGAAATTCAGCAGAATTACCTCACCTGGTGACAAGCTGGCGGTTTGTGGCCAATCAGCGGCGAGCAGACGAGGCAGAAACTGCAGAGTTGGAGCTGAAGGCTCAGAAAAGGAGATGACAGGGCTGATGGGGTTTTCTGACGCTCACAGGTGGAATTGCACCGCTGGGTGGTGTTGAATGTCAAGACGGGTCTCTGCACGTATTGCTGAGGTCTTCATGTCTCACGCTTCTCTGTATAACGCCCCCCCCTGTTCTTTTTGTTCTTTTCCTTCTTTTTCGGGTCCTTCAGCGTCTTCGAGACCAGATCAAGACGTGGGTGGCATCCAACGAGATCAAAGACAAAAGGCAGCTAGTAGAGAACCGCAAACTCATAGAGACGGTGAGTTGTTCCTGCTGAGGCTGCGACCTCTGACCTGTGAGGGAGAAGAGCCGCTGGGCGGCGCTTCCACCACAGATCAGCAGGAGTCGTCCTCCCATTCATCTGCTCCAATTCCTAACCAAAGTTAGTTGGTGGATTAAACAGGATCCACCCGCCGGTCCAGTCGCTCTGAGCCGGCTCTTTCAATCTTTCCAGAGTTTGTGTTGAAAGACAAATTCCAGATCTTTAAGTAACTGCTTTCTATAGAAGAAGACGCTTTAACGGACTTAAATAACAACATTGATCAGCTGAAAGGCTTTATTGGCTGTAATTCTCCTTTTGTTGTGTTGTTTAAGGCTCAGTTCAGCCAGATATGTCACCTATGCACAGTCTGGGCTCCCTTTTTTACACTGAAAATCATCATAAGGGGTATTCGAGATATAGATTTAGCGCTTAAAATGTATAAATCCAGTAATTTAGAGTTTTTTTCTGATTATATCTACAGATTTATTTGTCTTTTGAACGTTAACTCTGCTTGAAGACGATAACATTTCACATTTTTGTCTGCAGCAAATGGAGCGGTTCAAGATAGTTGAGAGGGAAACCAAGACGAAGGCTTACTCAAAGGAAGGGCTCGGCCTTGCCCAGAAGGTGGACCCGGCGCAAAAAGAGAAGGAGGAGGTGGGGACGTGGCTAACGGTGAGCGTCCCGCTAAAGGACCCAGGCTTTTTGTCCACGTCAGAGAGCAAACTGTCACCATTAGTCATTTCCCATCAGCTGAGGGGTAAGAGGAAGAGCTCTCTCTCCAGGGAGTCTTCACTGAGATCGCTTTGAACAAAACGTGGAACTGAGACTCAAGGGAAGAGGAACCAAAAGAGAAATGAGTGAAGATGAAGTCTTCAAGAGGAACGGGTTGATTTTCCGAAGTGGACTGATGTTTTTCCGAGATGACTAGTCACTTACCGAGTTAGCGGACCGTCAGGAGCAGATTGAGTTTAGTTATTAGGCAGAGATGTGATGCGTTCACTGTTGCTCGGACATCACAGCAAGCCCCGTTCCTATTTAAGGCTTTTCAGACAGTTTGACATGACATTTTATTCACTGCATTATTCAACCTTTTCCTTTTATTTATTTAAGGAAAGAGCAAAAGAGAAAACATGAATGTCCTGAGACCTGATTTTGCTTTGCTGCATTGATTCGTTTTTTCTGCCCGGAGTTGCTCGTCATTGTTTCTGCTCCTAAAAATGTGACCCTGTTCCTCTCCTCTGCCTCCAGAACACGATAGACACGCTGAACATGCAGGTGGACCAGTTCGAGAGCGAAGTGGAGTCCCTGTCGGTCCAGACCAGGAAAAAGAAGGGAGACAAGGAGGTTGGTTTCCACCCACCTCAGATTAATTCATTCTTTATTTATTTCATTCTTCTTCTGTCATTCACACGTCTCCCCCCTCTGCCGGGCCTTGGCACCACAGACCTCACCCCCCTCCTTTTGTCTCCCCCTCCTCTGTGCAAACATCAGATGCCACCCAAACTGTAGACTTCCAGTTAATTCCAGTCTCAAACTAACACTTTGAAACATGCAGAGTTCCTCCCTATTCTCTTTGGGGGCCGTATCCTTCTATGTGAGACTGAGACGAGCCCGTGCTTTAGCTTTAAAGCCCAAAATATAAATAATATACAGTGAAACTGGTTTGAACGTGCTGCATAATGCAGCTGTCATCACACGGGACCGGTGTTCCGCATTTTCTTGCTACAGTCGGATAGCAAAGCGTGTAAAATCAGGCAAAGATGCCTTTACATAAGATAAGTTACATATCGAGCACAACGTTCTTGACAACGGTTTCTTGATTAAACTGATCGCTGGACGCGACACCCAAACGCAGCACGTGCTTCGACCTTTAGAGGTTTACGTCTTCCTCTGATTTAATTGAATCTGAGCCGTCCCCTGTTTGCAGGAACAAAAGCGTCCTGTTTTTAGAAGCCAAGCTTTTGAAAGCTTTGCCTCAGAGCTCCTCTACTGATTTCTAACGGGCCTCATCAGCTAAACGTACCACTGCTTTCCCAGCTGGAGGTGCGTTCAAGTTCCCAACAGGACTCTAAATCCTCTGTTTAGGTTTGTCTTATTTTATCTGCTATCGTCCTCATATAACCCAATAGAAAGTGGGCTGTTTGCTGTTTTCCAACCAACAAATCTGTCTGAACAGTGAACAGGTGGCAGTTTATTTTAAACGCCACCACCTGCACAGGCTGCGAGGCAAAAGCCAGCAAAGTGAAATTAGAATAAAGTTCTCCCACATTTTTGAAAACATAAGGACATTTCTTGCATCACGGACCTGCTGTTTTTTACACGATTCATCTCATTCTGGTTTAATGGGAGCATTCTTCATTTAATTTTCTTCATACTCGTTAAGTTTTTAATTGGTACGACACCTGAGACCGAAGCTGGAAAGACTGCGAGCGCCTTTCCGTCGTTTACACCCCCCGCCGGCCGCAGATGAACTTGCTGAGGTGTGACGCAAGAAGCGGTTACATAAACCTGAAAACAGGGATATGCCATTTGCATTTCTAATTACAAAGGTCCACCGAGCAGAGCGGCAAAGCAGCAGCGCGTCCTGCGTTCAGCCAGGAGGAAAATGGTGTTCCCTCAACTGTCTCAGGGGCTTCTGAACAATCCGCCTTAAAGTCATCTTATTATTCATGTATATTTGAAGACCTATAAACTTTCCCCTCACCTGATTGGTCGCCCTGCTTCCATCAGCCAATCGAGGGCCGTCTTTGTTACTTATCTGCTGAACGTAGCTAATTTTATTTGTGTTATGTTTTGTTTTGTTTTGTTCTGAAAAAGTTTGACCTTTTTTTAGGTTAGAAAATGCTTATTTTACCACTAAAAACATTCAAATAGTTAATCTAAAAAAATACCCCCAAAAAACAAAGAAAATCCATCGTACAAGGCTTCATGCTGTGGATGGATTACAAGTCACTGGCTGGTTTATCTTGAGCCCAATGACATCGTGTGCCCCTGTTGTCCAAAAAGCATTCTCACACTTTCATGCACTTCACTGTTGAGCTCACATGCTTCCGCATCAGGATAAGCGCAACACACGCTGTGGTTGGTTCGCAGTGCTGCCCCAAATACCTACTAGAGCACCTAATGTGTGTTAATCTACATGTGAGAGCAGATCTCACACATGTGGAACTCTGTCAGGAAATAATGCAGCTTTTCCTCATTTAAAGGGACACTTAAGACATTTTGACACATCACATTAGTTTGTTTTTGCTCCTAACTAGTAATCTGTGAAGTTACATAATTCTACAGTCATTCTGGGATATTTCTATGATTTTGTTTTACCAGGTTTAAAGCAGATTTTCTGACCTAAAATCCCGTTTTGACCACAGGGAGAGAAAACAGTTTCCGCTGATATGAATACTTCCTGCTGTAAGTTATTTTTTGTTTGATGATAAAAAAGATTTAAGAGGCCAATCCTCTGCTTGGTTCAGATCAGACGAGGCCTCTTGGACATCATGTCTGTGTCCCGGTGAGGCGTTGATAAGTCCACTTAGTTTCACCAGCGATCAAAGTCGCCGCATGCCCACTCTTTTCCTTTGGCTCTTTGTCCACTCCCAGACACTTCTAACCGCTTTTGGACAGAGAAACATTCAGTTTATGACTTGAAATTAAATATTGAAATGTGGAGCGGCGCTCTGCCAGCGCTAATGGATGCATTAAGATGTAAAGTGCACATATAGCAGTGGCTAACGCTCTCATGGTCTTGTGCCACTCGTAGGAGCCTCGCATCTTTGTGTTTTAAAGTTTAACCGCACTCTTTCCTTAATTTGTTAACATGTTCTCCGTCTCAACGCAGCTTTGTTCCTCATTTCCATGAATAATCAACAGAAGTTTGGCGCTGAGTGCAGATCCATACGTTAGGCCTTAAAGCAAAGTGGGAGCCGAAGCTGCAAACTCCCCTGCCCTCCTTTTTTTTTTTTTTTTTACCCCCCTCTTTTTGCTGCCATGCAGAAGCAGGACCGGATCGAGGAGCTGAAGAAGCACATAGAGAAGCATCGGTACCACATCCGGATGCTGGAGACCATACTCAGGATGCTGGACAACGACTCGGTGCAGGTCGAAGCCATCAGGAAGATCAAGGTCTGCCCGGCCCTTCTGAGGCTGTCCGACCTTTCTAAACCTTTTGACTACCTTTTAACACTCCGACTAACCGGAAGGGTTTGCTTCCTCTTCTTTTAAAAGGATGACGTGGAGTATTATCTAGACTCCTCTCAGGATCCGGATTTCGAGGAGAATGAGTTCTTATACGACGACCTGGACCTGGAGGACATTCGTAAGTGCAGGAGATCCTCCTGTGTCTGTTTGCACTGCAAAATACTGAAAAACAGACAGAAAAGCGTAAAAACAATAAGCCAACTGCTGCAGAAAGACACAAAAAGCCTCAGAATGGCTTTTAATTTGGGTGTTTTCCCAGAAGAAAAAGTCAAGAGAAGCATCCGTTAAAAAAAACAAAACACATTTTATAAAAAAATCTGTCTGTTTTTGTCATTCTGATACGATTTCCAGCAAATAGAGCAGAGACGTTCTGAAATAAATCTGCAAATAGACCCAAAGTTTACAGAGTTTTCTTTTAAATTAATTCCAGGCCATAATTTAAAATGGCTCGAGAACACAGTGATTTAAAGGGCTGCCTCTGACTTAAAGCTGACAGCACCTCCCGTCTCTGCTCCCTCCAGCTCAGTCGCTACTCGCCACCTCCCCGCCGGGACACTCTCACCTGGAGGACGAGATCTTCCAGAACTCCAGCAGCACGCCCACCTCCACCACCTCGTCCTCGCCCATTCCCCCGTCGCCCGCCACTTGCACTACGGTGAGGACCCTTTTGTGTTCCCTTTGTGTTCCCTCTGACGGGTTAAACAGAGACCCAGGTGTGAAAATGCTTATTAACCGGCTGGTCTCTTAATCGCCCTGCAGACCTGCTGCTTTCAGTGCTGTGACAGAGAAAATTAAACCAGTTGTTACGTTGACTTTGAGCTCAGAAAGATCTCCATCTGAAATACAAGCAGAGGATAATTGCCTTTGCAACTACACGGAGTGGCCTGCCATCTGCTCTCATATCTGTGCTCCTGTTCGCCCACGTTCAAAATGTGGCGAGCAGTCATTACAGAAAGTTTCACCATGGCGTGAGAGGACGTGCAAAGTGTAGGGTGTTCAGACAGCCTTTTTGTTTCAGAAACAAAAGGGAAACCCAGTGTTAATGGCTGAGGGGGGCCCGGCCTTTAGGCTATATCAGCAACATGGCCGCCATCTTGAAAGCCGCAATATTTGATCGAGGGCAGGTTTTCATGTAACACATCAACCAAGAGCAGAATTGTCTCAGAAATCCGTTTACACACTCAGATTTGTATTATCTCTTGTGGTTGAGAGGTTATCGTCACAGAAAGCTGGAAACGAGGCCTGTGATGCAGCTTTTAGAGGCGTCACAGAGCTGAACCCCTCAAATAGCTGTGCATCACAGGCAAGGAGATCTTTGTCTCTTTGGTTTTCTAGATAGACTCTAGGATACACTTAGATACTTCTGTCCAACACAATGGAAATAATTAGAACGATACTGAGCTCAATCCAACAGAACGAGAGTAAAAATCCATGAAAAAAGACCAAAGACACAAAGTAAGAAACGTAACAGAAGTATTTGCTACTCTTTTTATCAGAATTTTTTACTTGTTTGTAGTGCCAAACAAAAAACTCTGCTCACTTAAGCCAATGTGACGTTGTCTTTTTCAGGAAAACTCAGAAGACGATAAGAAGAGGGGACGATCGACAGACAGCGAAATCAGCCAGGTTGGTTTGGAGACACTTTGAACTGTCTTTAAAGCCGTATACAGGTAGTTGGAGACAAATGATAGTTGCTTTGTCTGAAAGGAGCATTGATTTAGCAAGAGCTAAAGTGAACGTCTTCTCAGGAAAACCAGTTTCCTTCAAAATAAGAAGCTGAAATGACACAGATTACGATTCTATAACGAAAAAATCCCCAAGATTTTTCAGCTTTGAGTCTTTAAGATGGAAAAAATTCCCTCTTTTTCAGCTTTGATTCAGCTGCCTTTAAACCTTTAGTGATTCTCCAAATTTGGAGCTGTTCACTCTGATCTTTGTTCATGTTTGTGTGTCTCTTCCAGTCTCCTGTGAAGAATGGGAACCCCTCTTCTTCCTTATCCTCCTCTTCGTCCTCCTCCTCCTCCTCCTCCTCTTCCTCCTCGTCTTCTTCCGTCTCGGGGCTGACCTCCTCCTCGCTGGTCTCTATGGCGACCATCGCCGGGGGAGGGAGCGGCGGCGGCTCCGGGGTCAGCGGGCACCTCCTCTCCAACACTCTGACCGGCAGCTACAGCAACGCCACCCAGCAGCCGCCGCTCGGCTCGGCGCCGCAGGCCAAAGGCCCCGCCAGCTCCTCCTCGCTGGCGCCCAGCTCCGGCGCCACCAACAGCCTCAGCGCCTCCTTGGCGTCCTCCCCCCCCAACGTCAGCACGCAGGGGCTCTTCACCTCCAACTCGGCGCCCCAGGCGCCGTCGGGGCCGGCGTCCGCCTCCAACAGCCTGGGCCTCAGCCTGGGGCTGTCGCTGGGCAAAAGCTCCATCTCCTCCAGCCCCATGTCGGGTTGCCTCGGCCTGTCAGGGATGCCGGCGTCCCTGAGCACCATGGCGGGCCTCCTGTCCAGCTCCACGCCAGCGCCCTACGCCCAGGCCGCCGCCTCCGGGACGGCCGTCTCAGGCCTCCCGGGCTCGCTCGGAGGCGTCAGCACCACGGCGACCAACAGCGCGGTGGGCGCCATCGGCAGCGGGAGCATCACGGTCGGCGGGCCGACCTCCTCCACGGGAGGCCTGCTGGGCACGGCGCCGGGGGCGGGCGGCGGCGCCCCGGGGATCCTGGGCTTGGGCTCCGGCCCGTCTGGGTTCCAGGGGTCCTCCCTGCTGTCCCAGGGCCCCGCGGGAGGCCTCGCCCCGGGGAGCGGCGTCGGAGTCATCGGGAGCAACGGGAGCAGCTCTCGATCGGCGGAAAGCGGGCTGGTGGGAGGAAGCTCGCCGCTGTCCGTGCAGCCGCCAGGCCGACAGAAGCAGAACGGCAGCAGCAGTACGTATCGGGCCCAGACAAGCCTCCAAAACGGGCTGAGCTGCTGACACATTCACCATTAGGACGCATTTAAAAATGACCAGAACCAACAGGGCTCCCCACCAAAAACAGCTTCAGACATTCCCTCTGAGCCCCGATGCGTTCCTCAATTATACTTTTTAGAGCGTTTACTTGTTTTCATGGATCTGAGGAGCCAGTGGGGGAAAAAAAACACCCTTTTTGGGCATGAAAAAAACTAAAT
>CAJRST010005557.1:9999433-10029442 GCA_907169785.1 Menidia menidia | reverse complement strand
AAGCTGAGAGACGTTGACCTTTTAGCATCGTAAACTCAAACGCGCATGCTGTAACAACCCCCCCCCAACCTCCTTAAGACTTTTCCTCTCAGGTTCCTCAGCTTGCGTAGCTCAAAGCTCAAGTGGACGCCATCTTTGCTTTGACCTACATTCAGCCCTCCTTCTTTTTCACTAAAACAGAGCCTTTCCCCACACACATGTCCAGAACCCCCCCCCCCCCTTCCGACGAGCCCCCAAAGATTCCCGGCGTCTGGGTGGAGGTGGAGGCGGGGAGGCGGATTCAGAGTGACACGGCTGGAGAGTGGGTCTGCACCTCGTGCCGCATCACTCCAGTCTCCGGCCTGACGCTGCGGGGGAAACTCAGCCCTGACTCAGTCGGAGGCCATCACATCAGAGCCGGGGCAGCAGGAGGAAGCAACAAGCTGTCCGGCGGTCGCCCCACGCTCCGCCGGGGCCCAACTAAACAACCACAATGTCAAAGAAAAAGGATCTTAATGTTTGGAAGTCAAAAAGGTATCCACCATTCCAAAAGACCTTGTTGGGAAATCCTTTTAGTTTGTAGTACGAAGTAGGAAAATTGGCTTTATTTATCCTTTTAAGACAATTCCTGCCATTTCCTAACAGGAAACCGACAGGCAGGTGTAAAAAAAATCCCAGAAAGACTCGACAAACCCCAGAAAAACCTGGCAGATGCGTCGGATTGGTCCCAGTTTCTCCTGCAGGATCACAGCGACCCCCAAATCCACAGTCAAACATCACTGAGGGCTACCCTCAGAACTAAAAGGAGGACGAGGGAGCCCTGGAAGTGATGGCTCGGCTCCCCTAAGAGCCCTGCGCTCAACATTATGCAGTCTTTGGGACCACACCGAGAGGCAGAAGGATGTGAGGAAACCTGCGTCCACAAAACATCTGCAGGACGCTTGAAACGACCTACCAGCCGAGCTCCTTCGAACCCCCCAAAAACCCGAAACATTCTCATGAGCTGAAAATTCATGCCGCTAAAGGTTCATTTAAAAGCCATGAATAAAGGAAATGCTCCCTGAGTATCCAACAGAGCCTGCTTTAATCCTTTAATCGAGGTCCAGTCGACACAGAATATTGATCTTGTTACTGTTGAATATCTGTTTTCCCTTTTATTGTTTGGGGAAAAGTTAATAAATCTCCTCCTGTGGCAGGTTTTGACTCAAAGGAGAGATTTATTCATGAAATCACTCCTGTGAATCCAAAGCTGTAGACGGTGGTGAAGCTCTCTGGGGAAAAGCTACTGATTTCCTGTCCAGAGGGGAGTGTGTGTGGGGGGGGGGTTAGAAGAAACCAATCAGGTGTTTGCTGCTGCATCTACAGAGTTTGACCTTCGTTTTCTGCTCAGATCTGCAGAAAATGGTCGATTTCTAAAGCGGGAGCGGATCCCCGAGTGGATAATTCGAGGCTCGTTTCTTCTTGAAATGCCTCTGAATCATTTAGGACTCTGCTCATGTTGGGCTTTTCCTCATTTTTGTTAGACATTCATCTAAAATCTGCCTTATGCCAGAAATGTTGTTCTTTTTTAGATATTGCATAATGGAGAATGGTGTCGTCCTTCCTCTGCTCAGGTCAAAATAAAACCCTGCCGTCCAAAAAAAGCAAACTCTTCATTACTGCAATTTTTTCCAGCTCGTTTTTCAGCTTATAAATGTCTAACTTCTATAAAATTGCTTCTAAGCTTAGTTTCTAAATGCAATTCATAGTTACAAAAGAGACACAAAACAAACATTCATGTTGGAGTTTAACATTACTGCATTTAGAACCCAAGATGAGGAAACACACATCGGTTTAACTGTAATTCATTCAAAATGGAGGTCCATTTTTTAATGGTTGATCGGTCCATGGCGCAGCCTGACTCCAATGAGCTCCAGCAACCCCCACCTCTATTTCTTTGTTTTATTCCACTAGGGTCCCTGACCCTGTAACCTCACAGTTGTTATTGATCCACTGGAATTTTATCACCACCACCATATGATTTTTTTTCATTCTCTCTGGAAATGAAGCGGAGTTTGTTTTTGTCACTGGGAAATATTTGGATGGTGGGGTTCACTTTGAGTTCAGACCCGCGATCAAAAGAAGGAGGATGCGAAGACAGATGTGAAGAGTACAACGTGTTCGACGCAAAGACGTCCGGCTCGCCGGACAAAGCCCCCCCGCCCCCAGCTAAATAGGCCGGAAAAAGCCGGACATCACCACCTAGTGCAGCTGTGGCGGGCATACTTTGATCAATAAATCTATCCCCCCCCTCCCTCGTGCTCCTGCACTGAACAGATGTCCAATTAGATGGAGCTCCAACCAGAGCCCCAAATATGGCCACTCCCATGTAATCTCCTGATTTTGAACCCCATTGACGAAGGTGAACCCCCAAAACCATCTCTTAAATTTAGTCATGTTACATAATACTAAAAGCAGGCATCATGACAATATTTCATTTTCTAAATTTAAATTTTAATCAAAAACTGTCCCCTTAATAATCAACCAAAGCCCCGATTCTGGTTATTTTGGCTCTGAAAAAAGGAGGAAATCCATTGGATTATTTCTCCTTTGCTTTGTTCTCTTGGTGGGGAAATTATAAGAGCAAACGGGGAAGTTTTAGGTTCACGTTTGAGTTTTTCATCTCAGAGGACCAGTGAATATTTAGCGTTCATTATTTATGAATGCAGTAAATGATTAATGGTGGCAAATGACAGCAAATGATTGTTGGGTGGAAGCCTCTTTACGGGCTCAGATGTCATGTTTAATTCAGCCCTTTGCAGGAGAAAGAGAAGCTACCTCTGGCTGAGCTTCAGCTTATTGAAATTATTCATCGGCTGGTGCCTGCACGCTGCTGTAAAGTGGTCCTTGGTGAGGAACCGGCTGGTAAACAGCGGAGCTGACGCATCCCAGCTGTGTTTCTGCACAGGCCGACATGCAGCCTCCACAGGTCAGGTCAGCGCCGGGCGCTCCACTCAAACCCACCGCCTTGGAAATAAAATATTCATCCTCATGAAAATGGAAGATATGGATGAAGGCATCTGGCAGGACTGAGGACAAAGAGGGGAAGAAGAAGATTTGCACTGATTTCACCGAGTAGAATGAGGACAGGGTTTTCTGGAGTTAATGGGATTAAAATTGAATAACTGCATTAGTATGGTGATTTATAATATATTATCTTTAAAATTTTAATGGCAAAAATCAAGCTTCGTGGCTTTGAATAACTCTGTCGGGCACAGAAATAACACAGGACATTGACAATGGGAGGTCTTGTCTTCACATGGGCATCATGATTCATGATTTCCTGGAATTGTACTTGGATTTGTTCTGGTTTGGTGATGGATTTATGCCTTGATTCTTATTTTTGGTTGGATTTATTTGGCGTGATCTCTTTCTTAGCTTCCGTATTCTTTATCCATCTATCTATACTGATATTCCTGTAGGATCATGGGGGGGGGGGCTTAACCCAGCTGTCTCTGGGCAACAGGTGGGGGACACCCCGGTCCACCACAGGGTCATGGTGGGAGTGAAACATGGAGGAGGATCCAGAAGCAAACACGGGGACACAGAAATAACTACAATTAGCTAGAAAAATTCAACGCAAAGCCACAACAAAACAAACATGGAAACGAAAATACAAAGGTATAAAAAACTCAGAGGACCAAACGGAGAACACAGAAAAAGATGGTCAAACAAGCAAACAACTATCAACTAGAACCTGACAGAGAGGGACTGAGTCAGAGAGCTTTTACTCAGAGGAGGTTGAGGGCAGCCACCACAGGTGAGGAGAGACCGGAGGGCTCAATACCGAGGAGACGGGAGGGTGATGGACACGTGGACGGAGGGGACAGGAAACTGACAGCAAATCACATTAAAAAAACAGGAAACATAAACACTCAGGAGGAGAGAAACTAAAGAAGCCTCTGGAAAAAAAAGGAAACTCAAACCAAAGAGAAGGAAACAAACTAAGAACATAGAGACCAGCGAGTAACCAAGAACGTCACTATAACAGAAACAATTATTTGTTTATTTGATAGCGATTTCTATCTTTGTTTAAACAGAACTTTCAGATTTTTCAAATTTTCCTAAATTAAAGATATATCAATTTCACATTGGATTCTTCCTTTAAAATATTATTAAACAAGCAGAATTATATGTATGCATCTTTTAACGTGGTATTTATACAAGTACATCTTATAAATAATGTGACCCAACCACTGTCTGAATTCAGGCTTCAAGCTGTAAGACACAACACAAAGCAGTGAAACTGCCTCTTGGTTTCAATGTCAATACTTCCCATTTGTTTGTATCAGCAATTTCTACAAGATGATCAGAAATCTGATGCTTCTGTTCTTTTAAAGAAAAACTTTGCAGCCGTCTTTGAGATTCAAAAGAGGCAAAACAGAAGTAATTCTAATTAAATGAAAGTTTCCCTTGCTGCTCTGAGCTCCTTTCTCCTCCATCTCTGAACCCTCTCCCAGCAGCTGTGGGTCTTTTCTTTAAGGATTCTCCAGGCTTCTTGAAGGACGTCCCAAAGCTCTTCTCTGGATGCTTCTGGAGGCTGCTACTCTTGCAATCTGAAGAGGATTTCATTCTGCTCCATCTATCAGGGAGAGGACAAAAAAAACGGACTTTTTTCCTTCCTGCCTGTTGGGAGCCTTGCAGTGTCAGAATTAATTCCCATAAACACATATCTCGAACTAAAACCTTAAACATTATTAGGATTTAATGTTTGTTAACCACGACTTGAAAATCTATGTATTATGAAACGAAGTTGCCAGCCCAGTTAGGGCTGCTTTTTCTTAAGGCTGATTACCCTTCATTCAAAAAGTGGTGAAATGTTTTTAGAACCAATGTGCAGATGCTAAACAATCCGTGAAAATGCCATTTTCAAGGGCAACCTACTTACTGTGAGCGCCGGCGTCTCAGCAGCTGCACTCTGCCGGCATCTCAAAGAGGATCAAACGCTGACTGGCAGGGACGCCAAACAACTTGGCTCGGCTGACCTGCGAGCTCCCTTATTTAATCAAAGCGGCTATTTCTTGTTGCCGTGCCTTTAAGCTGGTTACAAACCTGCCCCTGCTGCTATGAATGAAACACTCTGCGTTTTATGTAACAGGATTTGATCAGATTCTTCCCGCCTCTGTCTTTTGCAGATGATTCAAATAAAAGTGCTTTTCTGGTCCGTTAAATCTAAGGGAACGTGTGCAGAGGCTGCCTCTCGATGCCTTCCAGCTTCTTGTACTCGACCACCTTTCGTTGCCGAGGAATACAAGCCAGGACTTGAGGCAGAGTGCTGTAGAGATTTGCATATTATATCCACTCTGCTGTTGTTGCTGTCTGCAGTGAGCGATGGAGGCCCGAGCCACAGAGGCTGGGCCAAGAACGGGGAACAAGACTCCGCTAATTTCCCAGCAAAAATTCATAATTAACATGTTGGATGTAGAGGCTGCAGTTGTCAAGGTAACTGATGACACCGCATTATCACTTGGCGCTTCTGCACCCTCCGTCCTCCCTCTTTCCTCCAATTCATCAAGCTCGCATTGAGCTGCTCCGAGCAGGAAGGAAAAAGGAGGACGAGCCCCCCTAAACTTATTTCAGGATCCTATTTATTCACAAAAGTGAGTTCGCACACTTGTATGACCCGGTCATTAATCTCCCCAGATGGGTCGCCCTAACAAATGATTGTTTGTTACAATGGGGCCTCCAGAGGCCTGCGAGTCATTAATCACCAGATAAACTGAATATTCTCGGCTCTACACAAAATTTTCCCTTTTAGGCCAATTTGGTTGTGTTCATTTAGTAATAAATCTGTTTAGAAAGAGCACGTTCTAATGCCTGTTCCGAAAAGAGTTTAAAATGTCAGACTTTCTGGCTCTGATTTGACATGTCAAAGCAACATTTTTGTACCTTTAAGTAGAAGGTTTCCCATAACCATTTATAGTGATTCTGGATAACCATTTAGTTGGGCCTATCTTCTCACTCACTTCTCGCTTGTATTCTGTTAATGCAACCTCTGATGGGCAACATATGACATATTACAGCATTTTAATCAACCATATTTGACCAAAGCCGAAATAAAATGTAGAAACAGTGAGATTTTACCGCTGGTAGAACCTCCTTTAGCAGCAGTGGGACGAAGAAAATGGTTTTCTGGATGAAGTTGATAACAGACAGATGGCCTTTGACTCTAGAATATTTTGTATCCAGAGGATTTCATGGTGAACTCACAGGTCCCGATGCTGCAGAACCAGCCCAAAAGAGCCATTTATTTTTTTGTGGATTTAAACCAAACATCTCCACTTTGTTCCAGAAATCCAAATGCAGTTTTGTAAACCTAAGACTTTGCCATGATGTTCGGTCGTTTTCCGACTGTACTGTCACGACCTTTAACCTCCATAGCATTGTGCCGACACACCCTGAATGCTCCAGAGCTGCAAACTGAGCAGACCTCTGCTTTTGCACAATTGTCCACACTTAAAAGACAAAAGCATTAAAAAATAGACCATTTGAAGAACTGCATCATAGGAACAGGTCAAATATAATCAAAGTGTGAAAAGAAGAAATTGTCATGATCCAAATATTATCAGTGAAACGTGTGTCATTTCTGGCCACATGTGTGCCTTTACTGGCTGGGTCACTGGTGCTCACTGATTATATCACAGCAGACTAAAAGAGACGGATGAATGATGAAGTACGCATGACTTGATTATTGACTCCACAGATGCAGCAACATGGAGCAGGAATATGCTCCCTGATGTCAACTTGACCTGTATACATTTACTGAGGGGGGGTCTTCACTATGGCACCATGGGTGGGGGAACGTGTGGTCTTTATTTTTAAAAGAAAAAGGTACGCTTAAAAAAAAAAGCCAGCTCCATACGTCGTCCACATTGTTGGCCACTAGTTTTTCGTCTCTCAGTTAGCACATTAATATCCGTAAATGGCACATTTCCAATAAAAGTAAGCAGAGACACGGCTATTCAAAACGACCATCTCCACGTTTGCCTGTTGGATGGATGGTTAGAATTAGCTTCCGCCCTGCTTATCAATCATAGTCCACCATTTGATGGATGTCAGCCATCATTTCTGCCCTGCGCACGAATAAGTCGCTATTTTAACGGTCAGCGCATTAATATTTTCGCATTAACTGTAAACAGTCACAGGTGTGCGAGTGTCGGGAATTCTCCAGCGGTTTCGAACGCGGCCGAGCCAATCGGACGCCACCGTGACGAGCAACCGCTTCAGGATTGGTTAATCATTTCCGGTACTTTGGGAACGCGAACGTGGGTAAATGACATATTATCCAATCGATGACTTGGCCGCGGAGCACAGCAGAGCTGTGCGGGAGTAAATTTCTGTCGGAGGCAGAGAGAAAGCAGCAGCAGAGCCTCGGAGCATCAGGGAGAGAGCACGCAGACGTCCACGGCAACGACAAAACTAACACAACTTAACAGCACTCGAAAGAATTGTGTTAACGCGTCCTCCCGCTAATTTTTTTAACGCCATATTTGGTTTGTTTTTCCTTCTTTTTCGTACTGGAAGGGACTGACGAGCGAGGATTCACTGCGGCTAATCAATTCCCCTCTCCAGACCTGGGAATTACAATGAAAAATGTAGGTGACACATTTCCTTTCACAATCCTGGATTCACAATAGGAGCCCAGAGAGGAAGAAAAAGGTAAAAAACAACAACAAACAAACAATAATGTATCTGATTTCCACCCTCCCCTCCACCCTTTTGAACCCTGCGTGTTTAGGAAATGTTCTTTTTTTTTTTTTTACTGAATGGTATAATGTTTTTTTTATTTTTTTATTTAATCACTGCGTAACTTCAGTCACATTTAATTGGTTTTTGTGTCGTATTTCGGTGTCCTTGTCACCCATTGCTGGCTTATAATTGTTATTAATAGTGTTATTATTAATGATTAAAACCAACTTGAAGGCTTTCCTTGTCAGGGCGCCTGTGCGGCATCTTAGTATTTATCCTCCACTGGTGAGCCTGCTCTGGCTTTAATGTGTGGGGGGGAAATATCCTCTGCATTTTAGATCAATTCATACACGGCATTGTTTTCTTCACGGTCTTTTCAATGGGGGGGTGGCTCGGGGGGGGGGGGGGGGGGGGGGGGGGGGGGGGGGGGACGCATCTATAGGATCAGCATCCTCTCTGTGGAGCCCCTGCTGAAAAGAGAAAAAAGCAACCAAAAAAAAAAAGAAATGCGCGAACAGGTCATTAGCTGCCTCCGCCGTGTTGGTGCTGAGCTGCAGAGACGCGGGCAGGTTTTCATCACCGGGATGTTCTCATCCGCTGCCATGCATGCATACAATACAGTAACGCCTCAGCATAATGCAACAAAACCCTCCCATTTTGTGGCTCTGAATGCAGCAGCATCAGCAACACATGGAGTCACTTCGCAGCTCATAAGGGGGGGGGGGGCTTTTTTTCCCCTTCCTTTTTCCTGCATATGTGTGCTGCTTTGAAGTCATTAAACCAAGGTTGATCACACACTTGCAGAGACGCACACTGGCACACACGGCTGGCTCCAAAGTTGACGTAATTACCTAATGAATGTTAATGCATCATGCGAATGCAAACGCTGCAACCCCCCCCACCCCCTGCGTTGTTGCCTCATGAGCTCACAGGTGCTGCGCTGCCCTCCTGGACTTATTGCACTTTGTGCGAATTTGTGCGTTTGGGTATTCAGGCGTGTAGGTGTGTGTGGAGGTGCCTGTTTGCGGATGATATCACCCATCCTGCACACGGTTGCAGAGCTGTGTGTGTGTGTGTGTGTGTGGTAGAGGATGTGTTTGGACCAGGGGGTTTCAGAGCCGCACGCCTACACCTGTCCCACCTGGTTACTAAGAGGGGGAAGGTATGTTAGAGAAGCGTTTCCCATCCTCCAGGATTCAAACAGAACAAAATACTGAAGCAGAACTTATGTAAAGTCGAACCTGAAGCAATTGAAATCCATGAATTCCAGCTCTTTGTTCTTACGTCTGATTGTGCTTGTTTTATTCAAACAAATAGAAATTGGCTGACAGGGTTTTGTTGTACGCTGATTGCCTGTTTTCTGAAATCAGTGGACTCCTGAGATGTCGACTTAATTTTGTGAAGTGTACAAATCAGAATGTAAACAGTGCAAAAAACGTCTTTTTTTTCTATAACTAAAACAAAGAAAAACCTGAAGCAGATCAAACAAAGTTGACTGCAAGAAGATGAGATTATTCAACCCAAAAAAGAAATTACAGAGACCAAGAACAGGAGTAGACATGGAAATAAGGCTTATAGTTCAGGTACGCTCAGTGATTTGGAGTCCTGTTTTTGCTCCGATATTTCTAAACTACGAGCCCCTGATGTTTAATAAACAAAAACAAAACTGAAGATTGATTAGAAGTCTAATGTTAAGGACCATGAAAATGTATTTACTGCCTCTGAATTAGCCGGTAAATGGCCACCTTGCAGTTTAAATAGGAGCTCTCCCTGTCAACCAGCTCTGTGCAGCTTCGCTCAACCTGCAGAGATAAAGAATTATACAATATTTTCTCTATGTGACTCTGTTTAACAAACAAACATGAAGATACGCAGTGCTTCTATTTTTCCAGCACATGTCTAAAGGTTCAGTGGGCACTGATTATTTTTCCTTTAAATATATTAATTCATTCTCTTAAAACCAGCCTGTAATGACGACTCCTCCAGTGCTATGAAGGGTTCGAAGCTAGCTACAGCTAGCCGAGTGAGTGGGTCTTTGGTGTGAGTCTGCGCACAGCAGGTAGTGTGTGTACGTCCCCTCTGCTGTCGACCCACAGCCGCTTGCTCTGTGTCGCCTCCACCCTCCTAACTGCACTTCACAACCCTCCAGATGAAGTCCTAAACGTTCTTATTTTTGTCTTCTCTGGCTGTGGTTCCAGCCGATTGACCTGATTGGTCCTCGGCCTCGAGCTGCCTACCTTTGGGTGCTATAAGAGAGCTGCCACCCACCTTCTGGGGGCCGTTGAAAAGCATTTAGGGAAACGTTGGGAATCACTGAGGTGGAAACAGGTGAAAAAAAGCGTAGAGCAGCTGGATGACAGAAGCATTGCACATCACAAAGGGATGATGTAAGTCAGCCGTAGAATCAGAGTGAGGGCGTTTAAACCGGTTATATTTATCTCTGCTACAGTTTAGTATCTTAAAAGGCAGTCAAGGATTCAAAATGACTTTTCTTGCTCTCTTGATGGGCGACTGAAGCTCCTTGAGGGATGTGGAGTGGAGCAGCTCGTTCACCCGGTTGTGCAGGAGGTGGGTCGTCTGCTGCTTCACCCGCCATCATGGAGCTGTGAGTCAGTGCTGATTAATCTGATTGGTGGTGCCCCCAGCTGTAAATGGGCCTTTTTCTCAGACAGCCCCCCCCCCCCCCCCAGGCCGGACGTTGGGCTTGCGGAGTCTCTCAGGTGTGCGCGTCATCGGCGGAGACGTGGGTGCGTTTTCCTCACACAGGAAGCAAACGCTGTTTTCTGACTGACGCCCCCACCGATCTTTAGATGACAGCGGCCATAAAAACATCTATGCAATCCAGTAGCGCCTTTCCTGTTCTGACAGACTCATTTTTAATCCATTTGGGGAAAATACAAACAGCGTTTCCTCTGTGATGTCACGTTGGAGCTGAGTGGGTACGAGCGTGGGACCCGTGGCAAAAACAGGCCTGAGCTCAGGTGCTGTGGGCCACACTGACGGTGCACCACCTTCTTTTTTTTACAGGTTTTTTTTTCAGATTTCCTTTCTCTGAAAAGCTGCACCTAAACTCATTACTCACAGAAAAGCTTCTCCATCCTTTATGCTAATTTCTGCAGCATCAGCGATGGAGCAGTTAATGCGGCTCAGAAGCCCCTAAATATTCTGTTATTGTCCATAGCAGAGTGTTTAATCTCTGTGTGTGTTTGGTACTAAACGATTACTGTGAGCTCCTCGTTTGGAAGATTTATGTCTTATCTCTCTTTAAAACACGTGCTACAAATGACTGAAACCAAGTAAATACATGTTTAGCACCTGTTGTGGCAGTATTCCTTGAATATTAAAGTGCAAATCACAAATTCTCATTAACGGCAAGTTTGACCTGAGGTGGTGGTTGTCAGGCGTAGCTTCAAATGACCACGGAGGAGAGGATATCGATCTAATCGTCAGCTTTCTAAGGAGAAATTCACCTTTGAGAAGTGGATCCTGTCAACACTGCACTTTAATTATTCCGAGGTGTGAAACTTGGTGGAGAAGTGTTTTCTTTTTTTAAAATTAGATATACTGGGAGCTCAAAACATGCCGTCGACTTGCATCTAGACATGAATGGGCTCTTGTGAATCGGAGCAGCCACATGGCGTCGGCTCCGAAATGGCTCCGCTGCTGTTGCTTTTCCTGAGTATGAGACTGGACGCCGGGCTGTGAAGGGAGGCCGACATGTCAGATCGGTGATGTAGTCTGTGTTCAGCACTCCGGGCCGACCCCGCCGGCGCGCTGGAACTGACAGCTGGTCCTCTGCCAGCTTGTCCGTTAGTAGCTTTTGCTGCCAGGGCAAAAGTATGCTGTCATAAACAAAATCGTGACAGTTATTGTTGGCTTGCGAAGTGTAATGAACAAATCCATAGCGAGCCAGATGCCACTTGTCCAGCGGTTTTGGGCAGAAACGTCTCGTTTCACCTCAGTGTGAGTGCGTTTGGGGTCAGCCGCATCCCTTATGCAAAGAGGAGACGGAACACGGCCCACTCATTCCCACTCCAGTGGCTTTACTTCTTGAAATTGAAGTGACCCAGATGCGTTTTTTTCAGAATGCTGGATGTGACAGGAGCAGTGAATGGAAAAGCAAGCCGCCCCGGTTCTGGATGCGGACCGTCTGACACACTGTCCCGGTTCCATCTGTGTCCAGTTTTCTGTGAATGAAAGCAGCCGCGTGCAGTTTTACAGGCCAGCGAGGGGGACGATAAGTCATATTTAATGAATGACTGAATTAGTTACTGTCACACTAAATCAAACCAACGTTAACAGAGATGTCAGCCAATAAGCCAACAGAATGGCCTGTTGTTCTAACCGGGCCGCGTCAGAGGGAGAAAATCTGATCAGACTGCATTAACTGATGGCTATCTTGATGATTAAATGTTTAGTGCTGTCAATTTCCAAAGTATAAACATAAAGATGACAATCTAAAACAAATGTTAGAGCTTTATGGTTCTAATTGTTTAAAAAATCTGTAAGCATTCAGCTCAGTAAATTTAAAAAGCATTTATTCAATGACTGAAACGGTTAATACCTGTAATGTTTGATGCTCAAACATCATTTCTTATTCAGACATCAAATGGTCGGGGTTCATACAGCGGCTGCTGCCATCTGAGTGTTTCATAAGAACCGGACATACAGGAGCAGTGGGAAAGAGATTCTGATGTCCTGAGGCACAAATTAAGACCGAGGAGGAGGATAAGTGTCCTGTCAATCACAGAGCAACCCTGTCCAAAAGAATTCCCGGCTTTATTGTCCTAATAGTGTAAATGTTACAAACAATGGACGCTGTGCAAAGCTTTAAGTCTCAGCCGTCTCGTTTTTCCTGGAATCTGCTGGGCAGTGGAATGGGATTGTTGCCACAAACGGTGTTTGTTGACCTGTTTTTTTGGTGCTGCGGCTCCAGTGAAGCCGGGCGGCCACTGCCTGCCGCAGCTCTGCCAGTAATTATTTACCAAAGGAGTTAGTCAGCGGGCCGCAGCTCCGCCGGCACCATGGGAGCTGAAAATGCCCCTCGCCCGGGCTGACGCCTTCCAGTTGGCTGTGAGGGAGGCTGAAATCTGACAAGGCCACTTCTGCTTCTATTGGTCAGACGGGTCCAGCTCCTTCCTGCTGCTCTGTGACAAACAGCCCTCTGCCGTCCGCCATGTTTCATTTACACCCTCTGAAGCTGTCGCAAAGAGCTTGCCCCCCTCCCCCCCCACCACTACCACCACACACAGAAAGGGACTAATTATCACTTGCAACTGATTGGCTGATCACACAGCGGATGTACTTTTGAAAGAAACACTCGGAGTGGTTTCACAGGTTTGTAGTTTTGGGACACACAGAGAAAAAAATCTGTCGGATGTCTCACAGTTGTCCTCATTCACGGCGGCTGCCAAGATCTGCTTCACACTTATGAGGAGAGCATGTGTTGTGGTAAACTCAACTGAAACCTGCTTTTCGGTTCACATAGTAAGTTCGCTCGGACTTTGGCCTGTTAACTCAACACCTCCTGTGCACTGGTCTGAACATGTATTATATTTCTAAAAAAACACAACAGCTTTGATGATGTCCGACTCGCCGTTCGGCAGGGCAGCGCTTTCCTCCTTTGTGGTGCCGGTGGACTGGAAAAAGCCCACTAGAGGAATTTTGCTCCTTTTGTGAATTAACTAATTTTAAGGGAAGTATGGCTTCAGTTTAGCAGAGCCCAACGCGTAGCATGAGGCTGTGGCTCCGTAACCGTAACCCCCCCCCCCAGCGTTCTGTCCAGGCCCAGGCTGGTGCACAGACGTAGTGTATGATCACATTTGGGTGTGATCACAAAAACCCAGAGCTCCGCAGCCCGAATGCAGCCAGCGGGGGAAGAAGATTGATCCAGAAATCACACAGATAATGAACGAGCGCACAAATTCATCAGTCATGCACACAGCAGGCGATTGTGTTCCAGCAAATCTGATTCCTGCTTTAAAGTTTGTGCCAAACTAGATGGAGTAGAGTAACCCAGAGCTGGCGTTTACAAAGCTGTGAGACGACTGAACGGCGGCCGTCTGGAAATGATGGAGAAATGATTTGATGTCTGCGTCTCAACAGATGGAAAAGGACCAGGACAACATAATTCCCCTTTGGGGGTAAATTAAGTATTTTTCAGTTAATTCTTTTGCCTTTTTGGTCTTACTTTCTCCTTGTTTGTGTCAGAGAACTCCAGCTTCCTCGCAGAGTCAAAGCCATGGACGTTGGTTTAACTCTTGCCTCAAAATTACATACAGACGAATGAAGTTGTACGACTTGATATTAAAAGTGAAACTTATCATGTTCGTTTTGGTGCGTTCAACCACTCTCTCTGGACCCTGGTTTTCCGGCCAGCGCTAACGCAGACAAACGCATTCCAGCCCAGCAGGTGGCAGTAATGCGCTCAAAGTTTTTTCCTCCAGTTGCGAAGACTGAAGGTCGGCGAGCAGATGGAGGATGACTCCTGTGGCGTCAGATCTTCGTCAGGTGTGAAGTAGCTGGTGCTCGCTCAGCTGGTTCCACCATGCCGTTCACTGACGGGCTGGTGTCCTCTAAAGGTGACCCACTCCTGTCCAGCATGTCCAGTTTCGCAGGAAAACGCAGCTGAAGAAACCCCTGGAGAGGAAGGTTTATGTTTTCAGTCATCAGTTAAACATGTTTCCTCCACTTCATAAATGAGGTGGAACACTTGGGTGGGGGCAGGCAACATGTTTTCTGCATTTTAAATAACCTGCATTTGAATATTTAATCTGGTTGTGGGTTCCTCTTGAGGACAAAAGCGAGCATTAAGTATGTTTGTCTTTTGATTCCTTTCTGCTCACCCCACACTGCAGTAAAAAGAAAAGGTGGTGGTGGCAGGGGGGGTATGTTCCTTTTATGGCATTATTTAGACCATGCATGAATTATTCAATGAAACAAAGTCGTAAATATCACTGAGCTCAGTTTGCTTTGATTGTGTGTCCCAAAAAGCAGGTTAATCAAATTCAAAGTAAATAGATTCTAAAAAACAGTTGCTGCAGATTTTTCCCTCTGAAGAGAGTTAGTAGAGGGGGGGGGGGGGGCTCCACTGGTCATGGTATCCTTTGAAAACTAGGATACATTAATGGATTTTCATTTTCAACCCCGTTTCATCCCACCACTGCGGTGGTGAGCCTCACAAGGGCGGTGCAGTGACCTTTATGGCCAGAGTTCAGCACACTGCCGGCCTCGCCTCTGTCCACATCTGCTGCTGCTGTGGCTCTTTTCCCAGCATGCTTCAGAGGGTGGAGGTGGGGGGCGGGAAGCTCGAGTAGAGATGAGAGGAGGCAGCGAAGGGTCAAGCATGGGGGTAATGAAGTGGGGAAGCGCCGGGAGGGAAGAGGAAAGCGGAGTGGGAAGCTGGTGAATTCGATTCATCAACTCCGAAAGCAAAGGCACGACTCGGAGGTGACAGCTGAGTGGCGCTGATCATATGGACGCAGGCCAGCATGAGTCACTGACACCGTTTGTGTCCTGCTTCGCAGAAAGACGGACATACGAAAAAATCCAGATCACAGCAGAAATTTCTCCCCTCTTCCCCATTGGCTTATTTTTCGCTCTTTTCTTTTTTCCCCAACGCGGTGGCGCTATTCTCAGAGAGACACTCAGCCCACGCACCACCGGGGGGTGGGGGTGAATGGATGGAGGGATGGAGTGTGTCAGTGTGTGTGTGTGTGCGCGCGTGCGTGTGTGTGGGGGGGCCGCTTGCTGCTACTGTGACTTTATGTGCACGTGAGCATCAGGCTAGCACGAGGCTCCACCAGCCTCCTGTTTCCAAGCACAGCTCTGTCATCGGTTATCAGTTGTGTTTTGGCTAGCTCAGACTACAGGAAAGCCCAAAAACATTCAGTCAGGATGACGAAAGGTGAAACTTTCAGCAGCTGTTAACAGATTACAGCCGTCGTTGTCTAGTTGGCAGCAGCGAAGTATGAACTTCTCTTCTGGTATTGATTTGTGTTTGCGTCACATAATCAGCTTGAATACAGACGGGAAAATGTCGGTGTGACGGCGCTGTGAACACCGAGTCGCTCCCAGAGCTTGAATCCCTCGTGGACCGCAGGTCATCTGCTCCACAAGCGCTCTCTGATCTACAAGTTGTCGGGGTCCTTGTAAACGAAGCACAATATTGGAGATAGTCAGCAAACTGGCGCTGCGTTTTCGCGGGGTTTGAATCACTAGAGGAGAGATTACTCACGCTCAGGTTTTGTAACTCACGGTGCTTAAAATAACTGCATTTTTGAAGTGGCTGTTTTCATGATCAGTGCAGTTTGTGTGACTTACTACAGACGAGCACAGATGCAGCCGTTCTGTTTCTCCGTTGAGCACCAGCGAAATTAATCCACGCCTGATTTTCAGAACGCGTTAAACAGAAGATAAAGAGAAGAGTGTCCAGCGTAGCTAAAGCGTTTTACATCGAAGGTTGTCTATTGTATAATGTTTGCACCTCTAAAGAATGAGCTACAAACAAAGTCCTGGTCTGACTAAAGCCTCCACAGAAGTCTCACAAAGCCGGCTCCAAGCCTCCTGATGGAGTCATGAAGTCCCACTTCTCACCTTTTCATTTGTGTAAATGAGTTTTTATCGTAGAGGGGTGCGAATGGCTGTACAGTACAGCATTTCTCCTTTTTAGTTAAGTTTTAGTGGAATACTAAAACACTTATATGAGTGAGATCTAATCAGGCACCATTTGTAAAATTAGGTTTTAAAACTTGAGATCAACCAGACCCACGTCAGAAGTATCTCCAGACAACAAACCGATTCTTGTTTGTTTTTTTTCGGCTGTGTGCATAGTGGCTCCATTCACGCCGCAGGACAAAATGGCCAGAGTCCATCTGCTTCTGCCCATTTGTGACCCAAAACCGACTGTTTCTATCACAGCCTGAACCGCACAAGTCTGACGCTCCTTTTTCCAGCCTGGCCCCCTTTTCAAATCAGATGCATGTCTGACCTCCGACCTCGGTTTGAGCACTCATGTCACATTTCATCCGACGTCTACCTCCCTGAAGTGAGACAGACGTCACAGCTCTGCGCCAGCGGAGGCTCGTAGCTGACATGTAGCGTCCACATCTGTAGGTTACAGCGCTCACAGCGGAGTCTGAAGGAGGTCACATCCAAATTACAACGTAAACAACGAGGCACAAAAGAACAGGACCAAGCTTTTCGGGGCCGCTTGATCCATCAGCTCGACAGAATATTCCAGAGGCAAATGTTTGCTCTCCCCGGTTGCGGGCGGCCATCTTTGCAGAGACTGCTCCTAGAGCTCTAGATGTGTCTGATGCGTGGCATGCACGGTTACAGCCTGCCGCCGGCAGGAAGGAGGCCGGCGGAGGCTCATGCAGACGGACAGAGGGTCCACGCTCACCAGGAACCAGCACACGCCCGCAGGGACACACCGACGGCTGCAGGCGTGCACCACATGTGGGCGGCCCCCGCAGCTGTTTCCAGATGCTTTTGCTTTCTATCAAATCCTTGTAAAATAACATCGGATCTGCGATGCAGAATAAGTGGGAGCAGAACCTTTTAACAAAAGGGTCCAGCTGGAAGGAAGAGCCTCCTTACTCGGATGAGCGGCGTGGTGCCGGCCTCCTCCGGTTAACCCTGACATTCGAACACTTGCTTTTGTGTGAGCGTACTCACAATATTTATCGAATTAATTCACTCTCTGCCTAGAAAGCCAGTGGAAGTTCAGCTCTCCGTCAGCAGGGGCTTCTTAATTACGACATCGGAGGAAGCGGGTCGGAAAAGCCCCCGGAGGGTGGAGGCACACTGATGTGAAGCCAAGCTGTCAGGGCAGCAGAGCGCCCAGAACCTTCCAGCCGAAAGGACCCAGTTATTTAGCTGACCGCGATTCAGGACACAGTTCCCACCAGCCTCCACTCCAAACGTCCTGTTCTCATTTTCTCCTTTTCCTTTTGATCGTCACTCGTCTGTTCTCTTTTCCTGCTGCTTTTGCTTCCCTCTCTGCTCACGTCCGGCTGCCGGGGCCACAGCTCCTACCGCTCTCTTGTTTGTTCTGGGGAGCAGCAGATGGGTCCCAGAAACAGAAAGCGTCAACTGCAACCGCGGGGTGGATGAATCCACCCGTCAGTCCCCGCATCCGTCACCCGCCGGAGACTGCAGGAGAAGGCAGAGCGAGGCTTAAATAGGCTGAGTTTTATGTTGATCTGTGCACCTGAGGAGTGTAAGAGGGACACGAATCCACATGAAACACTGCTGAGCTGCGTCTTCCCAGTTGAAAAACAGCACAAAGTAGCCAGTGAGTGTCTTTTGTGCCCATTTGTGTCACTTTCCGGAGGATCGACCTGCAGTCTTGGTTACAGGGCCCGAATCTCTTATTTCCCTCATAAAGTCTGAGAAGCCGCTTGTTTCGTGCAACTCATTTCCACCTCCAAAGCACTGTAGGTATTAATTAAGGAGAAGTAAATGAGGCTTTCTTGACAGCAGTGCGATGCGGGGCCCCTCCCTCTCGCAGCGCTGCGGGGCTCGCTCCACAGACAGGACACACTCACATCTGTGATCCCCGTTCCTCTGTCCGTCTGTCAGAGGAGTCCATATGGCATCCGTCATGTAGCCTGCTCGTCCTCCACAAAGTCGGATCTCCTCCATCAGCTGCCGTTTCTCATGTGTGTGTGTGTGTGTGTGTGTGTGTGTGTTATAGGGAAGGATGGACAGTTCCCATGAGCAGGCTTCTGTTTCTATAAGCTGCCCCTAAAGCCCCTCAAGGCAAGCGCATATAGAAATGTACCCCGGTGCTTCCTGCCTGCGTTACACAGTTTCTAATAACTAACATCCTGCAGGAGATCTTTCCCTGGAAATTACATTTTGCTGCTTTGTTTGTGGATTTGTTTCGGTGGGAAATATCCAGGCAAAAGCGGTGCGATATAACAAGCTTTCTGCAACGTTTATTTGATCTAATTCTTTTCTTTGTGAGCAATGCGACTGTCGAGGAATTGTTTGTGTTTGTGGATGTCTTTGCACAGTTTTTTTTTCTTCTTGGCGTACAAATAATGTGATAACGTGTCGAAAAATGTAATTTAACCTGGAAGAAAATAGCCTTTTAAAGTCTGTTTGTCCTGGCAGAAGCTCCAACACATCAGCTAAAGAAATTGGAACTAATGATGTGTATTTGAGACAGGCTGCTGCTAACAAAGAGCCTAAAGATCCTCATTAAACTGCAGCTTTGTTGTAGGACACTGGCTCATCCCTTGAGTTAGGGGTCTTTACTGTGATTTAATGACTCATCTGTCAATGTTGAGTGGCTTAAACAAACAAAAAAACTCTGAATATAAACTAGAGGAACTGCAAATGACTTAAAGAAGCATCCAGCTTCCAAAGGAAAACGTGTCTTTGGACATCTCCGGCTGCTTTGAATTGAAATATAAAGAAACTGGGGGTGTCGGAGCTTTTCTCAGAAAAGTGTTTTTCTTCTCTTTCAGGTGAAGGACTGAACAGCTGGATGTGAACCTGTGAGAGGAGTGAGGTGTCTGACGAGGACCATCTGCAGGAGTTTTCACAGCCTCTCCGCTTCCAAAGCCCAGGCTCCACACCAGCCATTCCTACCACTTCCCCACTAGTGGACTTTCTTTGTTTTGGATCAAAGTTTCAGACCTCTTATCATCTGATTTTTTTCTTTCTTTCTTTTTTTTTTTTACGTGAGACCAAATCCAGAAGCCTACCTGACTGTGTTAAAAAAATAAGCAAAAAAAACAAAAGTAAATCCAAATCCTCACATAGTTGATTTCCACGCCGTTTGCTGGCTTAAGGATCAGCTGTTCCGCTCCCCTGCGCCCCTCCCTGCATTAGTCGCATCGCCTCTACCTTAAACGTTTCTATGCGTAATCTCGGCTCAGTCTTTGCTGCTCGTGACGCCGGAACAGACCATGATCAGTGCATTACTGCTTCAAAGTGCTTTACTAACAAATCCTCCGGCTGATGCGAGGGGGGACGCGCGTGGCGAGCAGTGATAGCGCCCCGATGCCGTCCGAGCGTTCCAGCGGGATGGCGTTTGACTGACGGGCGATGCCAGCCGCCGCCGCGCCGATAGACGGGCGCCGCCGCTACTTCTGCTGCTATCAAAGGCTTAAAGGCGCTCCGTCCCTGCAGCCCGCGCCCTGAAACACTGTCGACACTTTGCCTATCTCCTTCTTCCAGCTGTTTGCGTTCCAGGCCTGCCGCCCGTCGCCCCCTTTTGCCTGCCCCCGCTGACCTTTTGCGTTCTTCCGCGCCCTCTGCTGAAATCGTGAAACTCCGTCCCGTTTTTCGCTAAAAGGAGACCAAATTTGGAAAGAAAAGAGAGAGAAGCAAACCCAACCTAAAGCCATACCGAACACCAGCCATACAGACCGCTTAGCTCCTCCTCCTCCTCCTCACGCCGGCGCGCACACGCATTCAGGGAACCAGTGAGGACGCCTTCAGACGAGGGGAGGCGTTCTGTCTCTGCGGTTTTGATCCGTGCAGCTCTCGTCCTCGGCCCGTTTTCCCCCCTGCGCTGACGGATGAATCCGGACATTTTCATGTCTGTTCTGCGGGCAGAACCTCGCTGCCCTGCTCGAACCGGGCCCAAGCCCTCCTTCGTTCTCTTCTGTTGGGCCAAGCTAAACTCCGAGCAAAGACACTCGCGCGAGGGGATCGTACGCACACAGACCCGCTAACCGTCCAGAAGTCTCTTTCTGAGCTCGGTCACCAGCTCGCTGCTCCAGATGACTCCTCTGTGAATGCCTTTGCCTGCTCGTCTGATGTCCCCGTCCCCTCTGGGGGAGCTTTTGTGTTAGTTTGTCAAACTCATGGCCCCCAACGTTTAACTCGCACTATTATTTAAACCAAACTTTAAGCATCTTGACCTTTACCGAGTCTCTTCCCGTAAGACCTTTGATGCAAGTTCCCCCTTCAAGCTCGTGCCAAACAGACTTCCCTTCAGCTGGTTCACCGAACAAAGCCGAGATCATCATCTGACTCCAGAAGCTTTGCTTTGTGTCAGCCATCGGTCTCCCATACAGGACAACAGAAGTGCCGAACTCCCCGACAACACTGAGCATCTGCTCAGGCTCATCAAGCATACGACGCAAAGTTTACACACAGCGCTAAATGTTTACAGACCACACTTTCCGCGCCGCAGTTTCTTAGGCGAATCGTAACGACCGTGCCAAGCGCAGCTCTCAGAACAGCTCTGCCAGAAATAGAAGTCTCTCCTCTGCAGATATTTAGAGTTTACAGTTCTCTCAAACTCATATTGTTTACAGACACCGTCAAAATACTGCCAATATTAGAGATTCAGAATTTTGGCCAAGGACCCTAAAAAGATTAGTAATCAAATAAACTCTCCACCAGAGCCTGTGTGCAGGTGACCCAGAGCAGGTTATTACATCACGCTTCATATAGGGCCTCAAACCGCTTCAAGACCTCAGTGTTTACACAAGCTGCTTATGGAGAGGTTTGTATTCAGAGAAATGTTTACATTCAGATGAAGGAGTGCGATGCCAAACCAGTTCATGGAACAGCTGCTGAACTCCAGGGCACACCCATGTACCTGAGCCCAGGAGGGAATCTCCCATCCCACTGAAGTAGAAGCTTTTTAGAAGCGAAGAGGCCTCCTCTCAGAGAAAGACCCCGATAAGGAACTGTTTGCGTACTTTTTTTATTTTTTATTTCAAAAGCAGCTTGAGGCCAGAACAATGAAGCCTTCTGTTTCCAGAGGGGTGCTTTCTTGGCCCCCCCTCTTCCTGCTGTTCTCCTGCCTGGCTGCCCCCACGCTGACCGTGGAGGCAGACCGTGGTAGGAGCTCCGCTAGTGGGAAAAGCGGCGCCACCCTGTTCCTCCTGACCGGCTACAAGCCGCCGCTGCCTGGAGGACCCAAAGTGGCGCCAAAAGCAGCCGAGATGGAGGACGCGGACGACCCCCCCGCCGTGGCCGAACTGCCCCCAAAGCCCCTCCCTCAGACCATGTTGCCAAGGAACATGACGGCCGACGCCCTGAAGCCTCCGCTGGGCGCCGCCCAGGTGGCTCCTCCTCCCAGACAGCTGGTGGATGTGGACGTTTGCAGGTACAGTTGAACCTCTATATGCAAATTGAATTAGTTCCGGGACCTACTTGCTATGTTAAAATATTTGTATGTTGCTTCAAATATTCCCATCAGAATACACTGTAATTTCTATAATTCGTTCCACAGCCCAAAAACCTACAATAACCCCTTAATAAATACTGCAGATAATTACCGTACACAGAGCAATAAAACAAATGCATTATATAAGAGAGATGTAAAAGGAAATAAATGATAAAGACATAATCAATAAAAAGGGTCTAACTTTAATTACGTGAACTTTAAACTAACTCAGCATATTTATTTTTATTACATTTTTATATATATATTTTTTTTCTATGACTCCGAGGTATGTTGGAAATTTACTTCGTGTGTCGAGTCGAATATTTGATCAAATTTCACTTCAGATGTTGGAAAATTCGTATGTCTAGGCAATCGTAAGTAGAGTTTCTACTGTATTCCTAAAACTCATCGAGCGCGATGCAAGTGACACGAAAATGTTGAGAGAAACGTTTAGAAAATGTCCGACGCTGAATGTTGGTACTCAGTCACCCAGATGACTGCGACATCCGGGACATGATGCAGGATGGATAAAAGGCCAAACCTCCACACACTGACCTCATGTTTAACCTGGGGCAGATGGACAAGAAGGGATAAATCATCTAAAACAAGAGTACAAAAACAGAAGCTTAAACACGTGAAACTCCAGCCAGCTGAAAGAGAGCAGTCATGTGCAGGCCGAGCTGCATCGTGGTGCCGTCCACGTCAGCCCGTCGCATCCTAGGGGGTGAAAAAAGTCACTCCCAATCTAGAAAATAACAGAGGTGAGCAGACACACCAGCAATAAGCACGGGGATGGGATTTGAATGTGGAAATGTGTTTTTTGGGATGCGAACCCTCTTTGTTTGGACAAATGAGATGAGTGGTGTAAGAGCTGAGCCTCTGCAGGTTTCCGGCTCCCAGGTTTAAAGCTGTTGCTCCTCTTTGGCTTTTGAAATTCATCCGCGAGTGTCGAACGTGTTGATCTCACAGCGGCTTTCATCAAAGCTTACATTTCCCACTGAGAGGCGTCTCGCTGTTGCTAGGAAACGAGTCATCAGGTCTGAATCTGCTGTCAAACTGCGTCCCGCCGCTGCGAACAGCATTTACATCAGAAACTTGCACGCAGATGCTTGAGAAGTGTTCATGTGGCGCCCATCCTCCCCGTGTGTAAGGAGAGGATGTCCCGTTAGGCGCGGGTGGGCTTTAAAGGGGCCGCAGAGCTCCCAGCAGCCTCACTCACGGCTCTTCTCCGTTGGCAGGGGTTACTTTGACGTGATGGGCCACTTCGACAGCACCTTCAACTGCTCCCAGGGGAGTTACATCTACTGCTGCGGCACCTGCCACTATCGCTTCTGCTGCGAGCACCAGAGGGACCGGCTGGACCAGGAGGCCTGCAACAACTACAAGTCCCCCGTGTGGGCCGACCCGCAGGTCACCGTCACCGTGCCCACCGGCAACAAGCCCGACCCGGGTTTCGAGACGCTGCAGCAGCAGAGCAGCAGGTCAGACCGGGGCAGAGGAGCACACAACCTCTGACCACTCAGCCTTCTTTAAGGGGGAGAAACGGGTCACTTTTGCTTTTTTGTTTGTTTGGCTTTGAACACAGTTTTTAAATCTGTTGGAAAATGGTTTTGTTCTAAAGCATTTCTGTGAGTAATTAGATGATATTGCATCTACTTCCCCCAAATATCAGGTCCTGAGCTCCTCTTTACCGTCACCGATCCTTCTTTCTGTTCCTATTGACCAAATTGAGTTTTTTTGGAAGCAGCACGGCGTACGTGATCGGGGGGGTGATTTCCTTCACTCTGGTGGTGGCCGTTGGCGTGAGAGTTGCCTTCAGCAAAGTGGCCCGTCGGCCACGCAACAGGGACATCAACATGCCCCGGTGAGCTCAGCACACTCCCACTAATGTTCACAGCACCGGCTCACTGCTTGTTCAGGGAGTTTAAACTGAGGCTGAACATACTGATGGTCCCTAAATGCATCGCAAGCAGAATGGCCACAACAAACTGACAAAAAGTAGCTTTTTCATTTCTGAGAGAATAAATTAATCGAACTACAGCTGCTGTAACTTCACATGAAGCCTGTGGGAGTAATAGTAGAATTTCATGTCACAGTCTAGATGCTGAGCTCGGTGAGGTGCCCCCCCCGCCTCCTCCTCCTCCAGCATCATCACAAAGCTGCAGATGCTGCTGCCGCCAAACAAAGAAAGATCTGTTTGAGCTGTTTTGTTACTTGTGGCTTTATCGGAGGGCTAATTAACGTTTTTTCTTACACCTGTCAACTACAGATTATTATTATTATGGTTAACTGATCAGATTCATACCATGAGACAAAGGATATCTTTTAATTGTAATGAAATTAGCTACTTTCAGACACTTCTTTTGAATCAGTTGGCCAGAAATCAAGGGGCTTTATAATAAGATTTCCAGTACTGCCCTGCAACATCTGCATCCTCCTCCGGCAGCTGGAATGCCTGCATCACCTCTGCAGGCTTGCTTCAGAGTCTGACAGCAGAAACAATTAACTGTGGGAACGGCTGCACCTTTGTGGTGAATTGGGCCCCGTTTGTTTTCCACATGTGTGAGAAAAGCGAGCAGGAGCAGATTGGGCCTCCTGGGCTCCTGAATATGGTAATTACTGTGTGCTGTAGTGGCGTCTAGTGTGTTATTTGTCAGGGTTTGTGGAGGAAGTGGACCTAAATGCAGGTTTTAGAGGAGTGAAAGGCAGTCAGCAGATGGGCCTTGAGACGTATTCATGAGCAACTGAATAACCGTAACAGGGGATGTAAAACCCTGCAGATGATGCCATCAAACTGCGGGTTTTTCTGGAAAGCGTCAGATTTCAGGACCGGAAGCGGTATTAATCTTAACGCCTCTCTCTTCACCGCCCCCGTTTCTCTGCGTCAGGTCGCTGGTGGACATCCTGCGGCACCAGTCCAGCCCCGCGCAGCAGGGAGAGCGGAACAACGCCACCGTGCTGACCACCTCCGACGGACGGACCTCCAAAAACCTCTACACCCCCATCCTGCAGCTGAAGGACAACCGCAGTAAGTGCGCTCAGGCCGAGCGGGGCGTCAGAGGCTGCCGCTCAGGTTGAACGAGCCTTTAAATCTGAGCTGCTTGCCGTGTCCCCACTGACACGGATTGTAATTATCACGGCTTGTTCTTTTCTCTATCGAATCTCACTTCAGCCTCCGTGCCAGTAACACACTTCACACCTCAGGTGGAAACATTTGCTGCGGCTGAATTGTTTACGGAAGCGGCAGTTTTACAGAAAAAACACAGTAAAATATGTCTGATGTTGTTATCGCTGCTTATTCTATAGTCCAAAATTTCTCACTTCATGTTTTATGGACTCAAATTGAAACATTTGAATTGACATTTAATTGGTTTATAAACCAAATCATTGTTAAATATTCATAACCATTTTTTTTCTTTGTGGTTCATTCTGTCTCATGGTGATAGTTTAGTAAAAAAACACTTCTTCATTTGTGAAAGGATTTCTTACTTTTAAATGCCTCAGATGAAGAATGAACTCTCGTATGTTTCTGTCTGAATTAAAACGGCAAGAAGGTGTAATATTATTCTTAAAGGAGTCATTAAATGGAAAGTAGATATTTTTAAATGGTTGTCAAAATGTTTTTTAGGGTTTGAAACGTTTCTCGTGCTCATGTGGCTCACATTCATATGAGAACACTTTTCTCTTTACTTCTGCTGTCTTTCATTACTTTCTCTCCAGGATTTATATTTATATTAGATTTCTGTCATCAAAGCTGTATTTCACCCGTCAGTTTTTGTCAATTTTATTTGACAAATACAGAATCTGATGAACATGGCTTTAAAAAATGTCCACTTAATGAAACGAGGTAGCACAGAGAAACCAACCAAAGTGACGCCTTCAAATCAAATCAGAGCAGAAGTGTCCTCTTTTCTTAAGCTGAATTTATTTCTGTATTTATATTCTGGACGTCGACATGGTGACTGCATGAAATGCAGCCGGTAACATGCAATTACGGCCCCCTCACACTGGATTCACGATGGGTTTGCAGAGCAATTCGATGAAGTCTTATTCAAACAAAAAGCAAAAATAATTCCTGGAGGGACTGTCTCTCTTCCTCTCTGTCCTCTGCTGTCCCTCTCTGTCTCTTTACTGACACAAATGCTGAGTCGACGCGCTCCTCTTGTGCCTCTCGAGTGGTCGTCCATCAGTTTGTTGGCTCTGCTCTCTTTGCAGCTGGGAACTTGCACCACCCCTTTAACCAGCAGGGGTCTGCTTCCAGCCCCAAACACTCTGCTACCATCGGTAAGCCTCGGGGCCAGCAGCAGGGCCCAGCACAGGCCAGAACCGGCTGGACTCTCAGCCTCCCACTGCACTGTCTGTCTGTCTCTGTCAGTATGACGGCCCGCCGCACCGCGCTCTTTGCACAGCTGTGCCAGGGTCAACACGGGAGTTTGCTTAAATGTAGACATCCTCTCTTTGTGCCGGAGTCGTGTTGAAAATGACACAGCTTCCATAAGAGTGTGCGCTTAAAGTCATCTGGCCTGCCCCCCCCACTGCCACTACAAGCCTGCTTCTGACTGTGCCCGTCCCTCTCCTTCTCCTTTATCTCTGTGACACACAACACCAGTCTGTTTTCCCAGGAGCTGCACCAAAAAAAACCCAAAAAGCAATGCTAGTGAGGAAGCTCCCAAAAGCCGGCCACAGTCGCTGCAACCTAAAGGCTTCCACCCAGCGCTCAGCGTGGCCATGACAGCAATCTGAACCAGGTTGCCATGGAAATGCGATGATAATGGAGCTCTGTGTGATTTCCAGTGAACTTTTGAAGTTTCAGTGCCAGTTATTCTGAGCTTTTACTCCTACACGTGTCCCTCGTGGAATGAATTACACAAGAAGCCAACAAATAAAGCCTATTGAGAGTACAGTTGGTTAAACTGAGAGGTTAAACATTCCTGTCAGCTGAAAAACGAAGTTACGTTTTTTAACGGAGCACTAATTGATTTTTAATTCTCTGTATCAATAAAACTAGACTATTTTTTTTTTTTTTTTTTAAGACATGAGACATCTTGTAGTTCATCTGTGCTTTGTCATTTTTGACCATGTAAAGCTGTTGGATGACAAAGCAACAATGCTCTTAGTTTAACTTAACGTAGTTTAATTTAAGCAGGAATTGAGCTCCATGTTCACACGTCCTTACTTTGTTTCTATCAGTGTTTTTACTTCTCAGTTTTTTTTCCTTTATCTGTCATGTATAACGACTTCAGAACCTGAACTAGCATTGCTTTTTCCGTGTGTGTATGTATGTGTGTGCGTAAATCACTGTACAGAAGTCAATGTGGTGCGTTCCCTGGGTTGCTCTTAACAGAGGCATCACTGGCCATTACTGCCCATTACTGTCAGTGGTCAATGAGCAGTGTGTGTCCCGCAGTCATCCTAACAGGATCGCAGCCCATAACCATCATCACCCCGAACGGATTCGCCTTTGATATCGTCTGTGTCACAGGCAGGAAACGGCAAAAAGTCACAGTTGTTCAGCCTTTAATTGCTGCTTTTCCTTCCTGCCCTCTCGCCCCCCCCCCTCAGCAGCACGCGTTTGTGGCTCCCGATGTGAGCCGCCGTCCCTGCTTGTTGTGACCCTGTCGGGCCGCACGGCGAGCCGCCTGTTTGCTTGTTTGGAACATATGAATGTGCCCGTGCACCTCCTGATGTAACCGGTGTCGGTTTACAGTGCCCCCCCCCCCCAGCCCTGCCGGTCTTACATAAGACGAGTGGTTCCTGGGCTGATCGATGTGCTGCGTTTGCGCTTTGCATAAATGTGAATGTTTGTGTGTGTGTGTGTGCGCACATGGAGTCCTCCCGAAGCTGTTGCTGTTCTTCTTTGTGTTTACATGTTTCTGGTATGTTGGCATTGAAGCCGAGGACGAACAGAGCAGAGATGTATTTATAGATGGTCACCATGGAGCTAAGAGACACTTCCTGTGTTCTCTCATAGCTAAACAGATTGCTGTATTCTTCTCGCCTTCCTTTTTCAAATTTTTTTGTTTCTCCATCATTTCCTTTCTCCCGCTCTTCATCTTCAATATCTCCTTATTTCTTTGACCCCCCCCCCTCTTATTGAGCTTGTATTTGATTTCTTGGTCTCCCTCTCACTGCCTTGTTCTTCTCCCTGCTGTCGGTGCTTTCCTGTCTTTCTCCAGAACGCGGAGCCCGTATGAACAACACCCCTCAGCTCTCTTCCGGCCTCCTCTCGGGCGTTGGGAAGGGCCTGGGAGGTGCTGGAGGCGGCAGCATCATGGGAGGCACCATGAGGCACAACAGCAGCCACCCGTCTTTCTCCCACTCCTTCCACAACCTGGCCCAGCTGCCGCCGTCCTACGAGGCCGTCATGAAACCTGAGATGAACCGCTACAGCTCCCTGAAGAAGCTGGGTGAGCCCCAGGGAGGAGGAGGCACAGAGAGGAATGTAGGGGAGCGGGGGGGATACAGGAAGTGGGACTAATTGAATGTTTGGGCCCCCCCGAGAGCTGCCAGGTGGCAACGCAACAGCCAGCAGCCATATTTAAAGTTCAGTTCTCTCTTTAGAGTTGGAGCACATTATATTTCAAAGGTGTAAAGATGTCAGGTTGTTACAATAATCTATCATCACAAAAAGTCAGGACTAAAAGAAAATGGACAAAATACTAAAAGAATATATACATTTTTAAAAGGTTTAAGGAAAAGTTGTCAGATTTTAAACTGATGAGTATGTTTCTTACACGGATGTCGTAATTTTCTAGCTAATCAAAATAATTGTCAGCTTCTGTTTTGTTGCATCTTCACCATATGCTTTATTTAATCTGTTAGCAAAAACACATACAGTGTTAGCCTTTCCTCTGTGATGAGACATGTCTTAAAAGACAACAGTACATTTTCATGTGTCTGCCTCACGAGAAAATTTTAGTATTAAAAAAGAAACCTGGTAAACTGATCCACAACGTTCAAAGCAAGCAGTCAGACACGCAGTGACAGAGGAGTCGTGAGGAAAAAGAGCGGCAAAAAGTGCAAAAATGTGACTTTTTCAGAAATCACATGTCATCCATGTAACACAAAAACAAAACAAATGTTTGGTTTAGTGTTTCTACGTTCTCCATCTCTCCAAAACTCCTAAAACTCCTACTGCTTTCTGCTGGAAGCAGAGAGCAATAGATGGGCTGCACGGTTTGTGCGGGTTGTGTGGAGCTCGACATGCACGTGTGTAGTAACAGTTTTGGATGAACAGACCGGATTCTGCAGAGCCTGTCGGTGAAATGCGATATCTGCCAGATGAATGAGCAGAGGGAGGGAGGGAGGGAGGGAGGGGAATGATGGCATCTGATGGGGTAAAAAAGGGAATCAAAGGAAGAGAGGAAAGGCACATAGGAGGTAAAGGAGAAAATATGCACAGGCATGAAGAGAAGGGAGGACGACAGGGTACATAAAGATCAAGCAAATGAAAGGAATGAGAGAAAGAAGGGATCCGTATGGGGGAGGGGCGCATATTGGCTGGTCTGCAGATGCCTGGCTGCCTCTCCCCGGCTGTCTACCTCCTTTGCCCTGTGATGGCTGAGGACTGCAGGGGGAGGGGACTCGCCTCTGCAATCCCGTGATGGATGGCTACTACGTGAGAGGTGCAAGCGGCACAGCAGTGGAGGCAATAAGGGGCACCAGACGAGGCTTTTTCCCATTTCCATTCAGAGAGGAGTGGAAAACGTTTCTCTGCAGAAAGGAGAACACATCTCCTCATCACACTCCAGTCGGAGCCCGTGAAAAATGTGTCAGCAAATGGATTCTGCTCCCCAGAAATCTCCTCTTCTTTCCGCCTTTTGTTTTTCTCTCTGTTTGATCCCTTTTTTTTTTCCTCTTTTGTTATCAAATGACTGAGAAACTCGGCTACATTTCAGCAGCATTGTTGCTGACTTCAGAAACAACAGATGAAATAAATCCTGTAATTTTTAGAAATCCACCAGCTGATTTTGTGCAGGGAGGCAAGGAGGCACCGGAGGGGAGGCGAGGCAGGTGTCAGAGGGGATCCGCTCGGTGGCTGCAGCAATCAAGCGAGTTCCATTGACTCTTATCAGTGAAATAATCCGATTCGCTCATCTGGATGTGGCCCGTCCAGCAAACGGACGCCCCCCCCCCCCCCCCCCCCCCCCCCCCCCCCCCCC
>CAJRST010005557.1:9956683-9999333 GCA_907169785.1 Menidia menidia | reverse complement strand
CCCCCCCCCCCCCCCCCCCCCAATAGTCCCGGGAAGATTCAATGAGACGCATCTACATTAGGAGCACTGCAGAAGAAGTTCCTCTGATTCCATCCATCCATTATCGTAATAGTTTAATGTAACCGCTTATTCCATAATGGGGAGACTGGAGACTATCCCAGTGGTCAATGGGCAAGGTACACCCTGGACGGTCCAGTCCATCGCAAGGCCACACAGAGACACGCAAGGACGAACAACCACTCACTCCTACGGGGAATTTGGAATGTCCAATCATTTGGACGGTGGGAGGAGGCCGGAGAACCCGGAGAGAACCCACACGGACACAGGGAGAACATACAGGCTCCACACAGTCTCCTGGTTCCCCCGGGGACTCGAACCCAGAACCCTCTGGTTCTGAGGCGACGGTGCTAACCACCGCCCGTTTCTCAGATTTTCTAAATCAAAATAATGTTGAATATTAAATCAAATTGTCCTTTAAAGGCAGATATGAGTAAACATGAAGCTGATACAACAATTTAAAGGCCAGATGCGGACTGGATTTATTTTGATGTGATTTTAGGTTTTCCACAAAGGATGGCAGTGATATTGAAATGCTCCCCAAAGTGGGAGTGAAATGTTGTCGGTATAACCCCTGGAGAAGGAATACTGCCTCTCTCCAGCGAGTCTTTGAAACCTGGCGCTTTTGATGTGGTTTCCCACAGAAAGGGCAGCGATAAAGGCCTCTTTGTCTGCGGCCGCAGAGAAAACCTTGAGATAATTTGGCCTTACCGAAAGGGAGCAAACAAGGAGAGGAGGGGAGAGGCCGAGCAAGACGCAGAGAGAAAACCCCAGGAGCTGCTGGGAAGGGGAAATGAGGAGAACAGTGGCAACAAAGGAACAAACAGAAGGAGGGGAAAAGACCTGAGAGGGAGAGAAAAGAAGAGATGAGATGGGAGGAAGAGGTGGCGAGGTGGCTGCTGAAAGGTCGGGTTTAAATTGGCTCTTGGGGAGCTGCATCCATGGAGATGCTTTGAAGATTAAAGCAAACCGTCTGTGGAGAGAAAAGCAATGAAACTATTAACAAATCTGTGTTTTCCCCCCCCATCTCCTCCACTTCTTTATGCCACCACCATCGTTTATCATTATTTCTATCTGAATATACGTTAAGTACACAGCATCTTTCGTCAACCCCTTTTGTCTCCAATTCGTCTTTTCACACTCCTGAGTTGTGGATCTGCTGATGTCTTTCCTCCCGAGCAACAAACTTCTGCTTTTGAAGGCTAATTGAATCTGATTATTTTAATTTGGCTGCGGCTTTTTCTCTCCGTTTCAGCATGCAGCTTTGGTATTTTAATGGATAATAACACTGTAGTATGCCACGTGTTGTTGGTCTGTGGCTGTTTGATTTAGTTTGAAGACCTGGAATGGAACAAAGATTTTGTCCTGATATGTAAAATCTTCTTCTTCGTCCTCACAGACCAAACACTTGATTCAGACATCATCAACATGAGTCAATATTACATTTATATTTACATGATATTTGCTCGTTTTGTCTCCATCTGTTTATGAACAGAGAAAGAACTGGATGAGTACTCCAACTACTACTCCACAAAGCGTCGCTCCAACAATGCTGCGCCCTCCTTCCACTCCTCCCAGCACCACCTGCCCTGGGGCGGGGACTACACGCTGGGGTCCAGGGGCACCCTGCCTCTGCACGGCTCCAGGCCACACCTGCACATGCCCGCCGCCACCCCCAACCCCTACCCGCTGCCCTCCCAGCCCCCCTACGCCAGCTCCACCTTCGACAGGCCGCCGCGCCGCGTCCGCTCCCAGGACCAGCTGCTGGCCCTGGGGGAGGGCAACACCCTGTCCCGCCTGTCCAAGAACCAGCAGCACCAGTACTACAAAGCAACCATGAGCACCAGCAGGAGCACCACGTCCCAGACGCTCCGCAGGTCAGTTCCCAGCCGGATTAGGGGGAGGGGGAGGAGGAAGGGAGGGGTGGTCTGAACTCGACCGAGTCAGAGCGTCCTCAGCTCAGGGCGCCGCAGACAGGATAACCAGTCTATACTTCCAGGTCCCACGAAAGGCTGCTGGTCTCCCCGGACCGCCTGGAGGACCGGCTGATGACCATGGGCATGATGGCCGGAGCCGGAGGAGTGGACAGGGGAGCGGGAAGCGGGATGGTGCCCACCATGGGCCGGCTCAGCCACCACCAGAAGGCCCAGTCCCAGCAGAACATCTGCGTCACGCCCTCCCTGGACCGCCACCACATGATCAAGATGAACTCCCACCCGACGCCCGGCCACGACCACGAGCGCGGCCCCGCTGGCGTGCCCAGCATGGGCGTGCCCATGCACGGCATGGGCGTGCATGGCGGCTGGGACCCCCACGGGGCCCACAGCGGGACTATCGGGGGCCACCCCAGCGCCCGGCGGATGGCTTTTGCCAGCAAGAGGCAGAACACCATCGAACAGCTGCACTTCCTCCCCGGGGGGGGAGGAGGAGCAGGAGCAGGAGGAGGACAGGGACTGCGGACTGGGAGTAAGAACGAGGTGACCGTGTGAGAGGAGGAGAAACGGAGGCAGAGAAGAACTGATGAAGGACAGAAGTTGGTGAAGAAGCTGAGGCTGCGTTGGCTTTCGAGGGGAAAGTGAGGAGCCGGGCAGGAAAAGGCTCAGACCCCAGCCGGCTGCCTCACAGGGGCCACAGTCAGCCCCCCCCCCTTAAAACACTCAAACACGGTGCATGACACCTTTATTCTCGTAGTGAGTAAAGCCAGCCGATTCTCTCCTTTCACTCTGTTTTAAAAGAGAATATTCAGCCATTCTTTAGAGAGGGGAGGTCGAGCGCCCTTGTAAAAAGAGCAAAAAATGCAGCTGGGAGGCTGCTGGGTATTCGCTGTGACTTTTATTGAAGGATATCCGTCGAGTTGTTGAGTTGTCCTTGAGTTTTATTGCGCCGTCGTCGAGCGCTCTGACAGACACTCGTCTGTCTTTGAATCCTCCGAGGATGATGGAGAGCGCCGAGCCGGAGGCGGGCAAGTTTGCTTGTTGTTGTATTTATAAAGTTATTTAAAACCAAACAAGTTACTTTTATATGAAGCTAACTTGCTATCGATGATATTAGCGGTACTGAGCCCTGTAGGATTTTGTGTATTCTTAGCCGAAAACGTATTTAACTCTTAAGCCAAGCCGGTTTGTGGGTGAAGGGCTCGACGTCCGATCGGCCCGTCGTCGCTTTTCTCTTGTCGTGGTCGGACTATCAAAAAAAGCAAGAACGCTCGAGATGAAGATTCGGTGGGTTCACGGCTCTGTTTACTTTCAAATTTAGGTCAGAAATGACCAGCTGAGGATCAAACCCATACCTCCGTCGGGCCCAGTCACACCAGCTCTGCGCAGAGAAAGCCGCCAGGTCCAGTTTCCTGTCCCACTGATGCATCTAGCAGGCCCAGCTTCGTATGGAGGAGGCCGTTTGTAGCTTATTGGCATTTGTCTCGTCCTCCAAAGTGAACAAAGAAAGGGTGAAATACCTGAAAAATGTGCGACTGACCTGCTAACTAATCAGACTGCAGATGCCAGCCCCACATCTCAGGCCTGAGCATAAAAAAAGAGATTATTCTCTCTGTTTCTTCCGTTTTTTGGCCCTGAAAATCCACCGTCAGGTCGGAGGATTTGCGGGAAAAATGGACTTTGTTTAAAAAAACGATAGGTTGCTTTGGAAAGAAAATGCTTGTACATCAACTTTGATGAGCAAACCCAGATGTTTGCAGCTGTTTTGTGTGTTTGCGCGTGTTTCTCAGAGCGTTTACTTTCCCTGAGAACCGCAGTCCTCTGTGTTCCTGCTGTGCCTGGGCCTCCAAAGTGACATTTACCAGGTAGTTTGACTCGTTTTAGCCAACTTGAAGCCTTGTAAAGTGAATTTTTAGCGAGCGCGGTCACCTGCGGAAACACGGCGCCTCGTTTGGAGCGGCGCCCCGTCGAGAGGAGCCAAACCGGTGGACACCATGGCAGCGTTTGGGCCGGCTCGGAGGAGGTCGGGGGCTTTCCTCCCGCCTCCAGCCGCCGCCCAGCTCACCCTCCCGCACGTCCGCCACGCCACGCGCTACCTGCAAGTCCAGCTGCTCGCCTCGCTTAAAGGGCCGGGGGGCGGTGGTGGTGGTGGGGGGGGGGGGGGTGGAATGGACACTTCACACCAAGGGCTAACCCAATTATCTTTGTGTGTCTGCGCTCCGAGCAGCGCCCTGCTTCTGGTTTTCACCTTCTCTCGCCGTCGTGGGGGGGGGGGGGCTTCTTCTTCCCACCCCCACCCGGTCCTTTTTTTTTTTTTGTTTCGAGAGCAAATATTTACATGCAAGGAGCCACTTTTTGTGTGAGATGTGAAAACACTTGTTTTGGTTGTTGTGGAGGGGGGGGGACCATGATGATGTCATATTTTGTACATTCTTCTGTTTCTCGGGCAGCGGGACGCTGGCTGGGTTTTATCCCTCACGGGGGGCCGTTTACAAGGCCTTCACTTCCCCTCTGAGATGTTCAGACACGATTTGATGTTGGAGGAAAACTTCCTGCCAGCTCTCGCCTGTTCCTGGTTAGAAAAAGAAACCCACCCCTAAACGAGACGGCGAGCACTCTCTATCACCATCTTTTTCTCTTTGTCTTTTACTTGAACGTGTGTTTTCTTTTATTTTTTTATCTGTGAATTTTAAGGTGTAATCCTGTATTTCCTGTAATTCAAATGCTTGTTGGTGGAGTCTGAAAAAGGAAACGGAAAAGACTCCTCGCACCGGCGGGAGCTCAAAAAGAGCCGAGGCAGTCAGAGGGAAAATATGATGTCACAAGCCTGTGGCGGTGGCCGGTGACGTCTCGGCGTGCGTGTGCGTGCGTGTGTGTCCATCTGTGTGTCGCATCATTCAGGCCCAAGCTTCCGTCGCTCTGCATCCATATCAGCCCCAAAGAAAGCCCAAAGGTCCTCTCTGCTTTTTCCTCTCCTCCTTTCAGAGGTGCGCGAGGACCCGTCAGACGTCTGAAATGTGTGAAACGCTAGAAGTTTTTATGAAATCCCTGACTGGCCGCCATCTGAAGGTAACACATCTGCAAAGAGCGCTCGTTTTTTTCAACCAGCCTCCTGATTTGTGCTGGTTTTGAGCAGAATTCAGAGGGAAAAGCGCCACATCTGGGTGTCTTTGTTCGTTTCTTTTGGCAGCAGATGATGTTTCTGAAGAGGAGGAGGGCCTACTGTGACTTTAACTGGTTAATTCTTTGTTTTCAAAGAGCTGAGGCAAAAAAAAGGGGGGGGGTGTAAAGGTTGAGTTGTACTTTAGATGTCCTGCTCATTCCTCCTTCAAAGGTCTTCTTACTGTTGTTGTAATCCATGTTGAGTTAAGTGCTCCCCTGAGAAAACTGTGTGGCTGTGTGTATGCGTGAGCGTGATAACCACGGGGGGCGGGGGGGCATGGGCATATTTGTACTCTGAAAGCTACTCTGCATACCTCAAACTGTATGATACATTTATTTATAACATCCCCTTAAATGTCTATTTCCAAGAATATCCCAACAAAGGTCTGGCAGATGTGCAACCCTTTTGTTATCGGTGATCAATTCTTGCGTTTGTAGAAATCATACTGTTTAAATGATGATAATAATAAAACAATTACACTTAAAGCTGTCCGTCTGCTTTGTGACCTGTAGAATAATCTTATTCAGCGTTTGATAAGTGAACTGTCATCTTCTCCCAGCTCTTCTTTTTCCACAGACTAATGGCCCCTTTTCCCACTTTTCCTCCAGTTCAATGTCATTTGTTTCAACATCACAACAAGAAACAATCCAGTTCATTAGATTTCAATCAGAATCTAATCAATTCCAGTTCACTGAATTCTATATTTGCCCGATTTACACAGACAATTGAAGAAACCCGTGTGTTCTAGCTGAAGAAACCAGGAGGAATATTCTATCCTAAGTGTGCACGATATGACCGTGGAAAGAAAAACCCCTTTTTAACAGGAGGAATTGTACATCAGAACCAGCTCTGATCACAGCTTCTTGGCAGATCTATGGGGGCAGAACCCACTCGGTGCCACTCGTTTTCCACCAGGTAGCAGCTCCTTTTAGTTCAGCGGCGATGCCTCTGATTGGACAAGGACTGACATCACTGGATCCCTCATTCTGTCCTTTTCTGTTGCGTGAAAGGTGAAAGACGGCCCAAAAATCAACGCCCTCACCGGGGGACATAATCAGGTCATTACTCCAGGGTTAAAAAAAATCCTGCTTTAAGTTCAAAAGTAGGACAAACTGCTTCAAAATAAGATTTTATCTTTGGGCTGTAAGACTCCCAAACAGACTCTACAATGGCAAATATGCTCAGTACTGCACGTGACTGGTGATCATTGCTGAATGCTCACACACCTGAACACATTCTATACATCATTAATTGCTTACCGTCCCAAAAAAAGGTGGTGTTCGGTTTCATGTGCAACAACAAAAAAGTAATGATAATGCACTCAAAGCAACAGGACAAAGGCACAGATTAAATTGATAATTATTCAAAAAGTTGTGTTTGTAAAGTTATTTAAAGCCAGACGAGTTACTTTATTTATGAGGAGTACAGAGACCAGTGGAATTTCGTTTAGGATCAGAGATGATTCATTTAGGGAAACTGACTGTCAGCTCATAATATCCACATTTAACCCCAAAGTCTTTTCCTCTTAATTTTCACTTACTAACTTTTAAATAGGACTTCAATTATGCCTCCCCCCCATAAATATGGGACTTTTTAGGCATGCCAGTGATCAGCTCCGGGTGGCTCAAGCTTCTCTAAAACATGCCTAAAAACGCTCTTGGCAAGAAACACAAGAAGGACACATTTATTATTATTTGTTGTCAACCAATTGGCAAAATATTCCCCAAACGCGCTGTATTAAACACACTTTGCAATGTTATGCAGCACGCGCCTTAATGCCATCTTTAATTGACTAATTAACATGTTACACCGTCGGTGTGAAAACGCGCGCTCGCTCGTGGGGACTTTAATGACATGCGGTGTCAGAAAGCACAGTTATCTTTTAACCGGAGCCAAACCTCGCGTGCGTGCGTGCATGCATGCACGTACACACACGCTCGCGCGGAGACACGCGCGCACACGCAGTTTATCTATCCACGAGCATCATGCCGGAGAGGCTCCGTGTTGTGCAACCCGTGGGGTAGAGGTGGCGGCGGTGGGGTCGCGGCCGGACGGACGGACCAAAGCAGTGCCCGGCTCTACCCGGAACCATTATGCAGACAGGAAACTACCATTTCGCCGCTAGCAGCTCCGGTGGAGCCGTCGTATACGGAGGGGGACACCTCAACCTGAAACGGGGCGGAGAGCGGGCAGCCGAGGAGAAAAGCAGCAAAAACACGAGCGGAGCAAAAACAAAGACGAGGCGTGGGTGAAAGCGAGCCGAGCCGAGCCGAGCCGAGCCGCCGGAGCCGGAGTCAGACAATGGACCAGTCGGGCCAGGCCAGCGGAAACGGGTTTTGTTAGCGAGTGAAAAGCAGCCCTCCCGGGCCGATGGAGATCCAGGCCTTCCACTGTGTTTTTCCACGGATGGAGGAGAAAAGGCCCCGCTGACAGGCAGAGGGGACCCCGCTTCCACAGCGCACGTCCACCTCCATGCGCTCGCTGCTACGCCGTGTTGTTTCTGGACGCTTTAGGGTCACGGAGGTCGTTTGCAACGAGGTAAAAACGCGAAAACAAACGCCGCTTCCAGCGGGACTCTGTTTGCTAATTTGATAGCCGCCATGCTAACGGCTCTGCTAAGCTGCTAGCGCTGCTAGCTTTCGGCTAGAAAACTGGGATGCGTCCATTAGCGTTAGCTATTTCACTTACTCCTTGCATTACACGTCAATATACACTTTATATCAATTTGAAAGTAATCTAGCATTCAAGGGTCTCACTTTGGTTAGATTTGTACGCATTTTCTCATGTTTTGAAGCGGTTAAATAGCATTTTCGCAGAGAATGTTAGCTAGCAGGGTGATTGATGGGCGCTAGCAGGGAGTCGTTAGCCTGGTCTGATCGATGCTCCTTTTTTGTTATATTCTCTGTTTATTTAGTTTGTCGAGCTGAGGTCTCCGGGAGCCGGTGCACAGATTGGAGCGTTGTTCCCCAAAAGCAGAGGCCCTGCAGCGGGTTCGGACCTGTGGAGCTGCCGGTAAGGTGCAAACAGCGTGCAGCCACACTGCTGTCAGATCTCAGGGAGTCTGGCTATTGACTTTTTCGTTGTCATCCACTTTGAAAGTGAGAACTGAAAGGGAGATTGAGGAGGAAATCTTGGTTTTTTAAGTAGTGCACGAGTCTGAACATTAGTTGCATGCTTTTCCCTGCAAATAATACTGGAGCGCCTTCTCAGAACAAGTCACAACAATCAAGAGGAGAGAATTTTTATATAAAGGTTCAGTCCTCTTCTGTCTTTCTTTCGTATCTTTTAAAGAAACATGATGCAACAAGTGCACTTGAAGACACAGCTAATGCAGAGTAATGCACCCAAAAAACTCTTATTTCAAGCATCTGATCTTTTAAGATAAACTTTTTGACATGTTTGAGGAACTCCACTTAATTTTTTTACCTGTGGTTGGCGGATGCATTTCTAAGTTTTTATAGTTGTTTCAAATGAAGCAAGTTTTTGCCTCATTTCTGTTAAATTCATCCAGCCGGAGTGGGTCTTTCCCCCTTTATTTATAGGGTGTTTGTGATAAACTAATAAAAGGACAACTCAATCATGAGAAAACTACTCTCAAAACTTTCAGATCTACTATTATTCTCAGTTTATCATGAATTGCATTTATAACACGTTTGTTATGATGCGTCTGACAACTAAAACCACTAATACGTTGCCTCTCAGCCTCTATGATTTTAAAACTAAACAATCTCATAAGGTAAAACAGCCTCTGATGGCAGGCAATCTAAATTTTTAGGACTGAATATGTGTTTTCTTTAAAATAAAGACCTGCCAGATGCATCAAAATGATTCAAATGCTTCTGTAGGTTGAACATACATCTTCTGTGGAATAATTCTATACATTCATCCAACAATTAGTCCTAAAATAGAAGGATTTAAATGATAAATATGTTACTCTGAAGTTAATTTGTAACTCTGTGTGGAATTTCAGTTGTAAATTAAGATAATGATACAGGTGCACCAGGTTAAATGATAAGGTGTTGTAATGTTTAACGGTAGGCTCACTGTCTCTAATGGGTACTCAGAGAGTGAGCAGTCATCATATTTTGCTCTCTTCTTTGCCAGCGTCTTCACTTACATCTTTGAAGCTGGATTAATCTCATTGCTCAGCCTCTAATTTACAATCTGCCTCCTTAAAAGTGTCCTCTTTAGCCCACACTACAGATGTGCTGAGCAGATGTGGAAGTGGACTTGAGGCTGATAGCATCTAGGCTGAGGTTGTTTTTGGTGGCAGCTGTGGCCTCGTTGGTGTCGGTGCGCTCAGAGGAACCACGTGCACTCAGTCAGGATTTAAAGGTCCTCTCAGGCTCTCAGACGGGCTGAAACTTTACAAACAGTCCTCAATTATGGAAATATTTCCCCCCTCTATTTTGGGGGTTTTCGCTTCCATTTTAGTGGTTGTTCTCATGTTTCTGATAAGCACAAAAAGCAGGTCTGTGTACGTGCAGATCCAAGCGTGGAGGCAGTGCTGGATTTAAAAGAGAGAAGATGTGCAGGTTTCAAAATCTGCAAACATGTGGCTGCTCACACGATGAGAGACTCATCCATGTCCATCATTTCTGCAGAAAGCCAGACAAAAGAGCCAGTTTCATTTCCATGTGTCCCTCAGAAAGGAAAAAACAGCACACAAAAAGCAGTGACTTCAATCATTTATATACAATTTGGAGAGAAAAAAGCAGGTCTTACCCCCTTGTGAAACAAAAGAGAGATGTAAGTTGTCAGCTGGAAGAGATAATTACGTCTGTGATTAGAGAGTAGGGTTCATTTAGTCAGATAAGGGGCGGGGGGTGTTTAGAAAATCTAAATTAATTTGGGCTCTTATGATAGATTTGTTTTTTTCTTTTCCTACACATCCTGACAACTGGGGCAGCATGCATCATTTGTCTGTGCGTAACTCACATTTAAAGCACTAAAACAGACTTAAAGAGACAGTGACAAATAAAGGTCAGAGGTTTAAAAGCAGTGGTAGCTGGAAAAGTGTCTCCTTCGTCTTTGATTGTCAAAGTCTGTGCTTTGAAGGAATGAAGATGTATAGACTGTTGGCTTAAAGGGATTCAGGGTTTTTCCCTCTGGACCTGATCAGCTCTGACACCCAGCTGTCTCTCATTCTTGAGATAAAGTGCTTAAATTCCTACCTGTGTGTGCTGTCACATGTTTGTTTTCACACTGTAAACCTGTAGCAGAGATTTACGGCCACATTTGCATATCTCTGGCTCCTGTTGAGCAGGTTTTGCTCGGTGCTCACTGTCAGGGCTTCTTATCGTGACTTCGCTGAAGCGTTTCCATACTTTCTGCATTGCTTTTATCGCTTTAGGTGAAACCGAACCAGATCAGTCGGCTGCAAAAAATAGTTTAGACTCATCATATTGTAATTAAACGATAATAAAGTAAATTAAACTGGAGGCAGTGAACAGTGACTTTGACTCTCTTTAGAAAGACAAACAAATGTAATGCCAACATTTCCAGAGTTGAACAGAAATAGTGGCTAACCGAGCTGTCTGCTGATTTGGGCTTTGGACGAAACACCTGAATGTCCCTTAAAGGCAGATTTATGATGCGAAATCACTAAGAAATAGAGCTACACCAACAACTAATGGGGCGAAAAAGGATCTTCAATGGATAAAATCATCATTTCTAGAAATCAATGCTAAAAATCTGTCGTGGTTAAAGCAAAAGCTGCCGCCCAGATTTGTTCCTGTCAGGAGCTCGTTTTCAGGCTCTCTTACAGCTCATTTGATCAGCAGGAAGTGGCAGAATCCTCACCAGCATTGTGGCTTTTCTTTGTTTCCCTACAGGCTTCCCAAAGGACTCCATGACGGCGCAGACGACCGCTGAAGCGACCCTCCACATCGCGGGACTGCTTGGACCTCTTTGGAAGATGGAACACTTTAAAGAAACACTACAGACTCGCTTTTGTATTTGACACATTTTAGCTACATGTCCTATTTATGACCCGCCTGGCAGCATCCCGCAGCGGCACTTCCCGGCCTCGGTCCTGACCGAGGAGCCACATTGATGTGAGGAAAATCGCCTTCTCGGTGGACTGCGGTGGCTCCTCGGACGTTTGGAGCCACAGCAGGACGGTGAGAATCGGACACCTGTCCGCAAAGGGCTCCCAGCTTTTTCTATCTACCACAGACCTAGTGCACGGGGCTCCTCCGCCCCCGGGACACTCTGCCACAGCCATTTTTGGAGATGTTCCAGTTTAGCAAGTACCCCATGGACATCCTGGAGATGCTGAGTGGACACCAAGCCCACCAGTTCAAAGGGCTGGGGCTGGAGCGGCAGCTGAGCCACCAGCAGCAGGTGCAGCTGCAGCACCAGCAGCAGCTCCAGCAGCAGCACCAGCCCTCCGCCGACACCTCCGGGAGCCTCCTGTCGGGCCTCGGCCTGGGCTCCCTCCAGAGCTCGCGGAGCAACGCCTTCGCCGACTCCTCCTCGCTGTTTGCCAAAATGAGCGCCCCGCCCCCCGCCATCTCCCACCAGAGCCAGTCCTCCTCCTCGTCCCACAGCTCCAGGAAGTCCAGCAAGATGAGCGGCGGCGGCGGGGGCGGGGCGTCCTCGTCGGGGTACCCCCAGTTCCTGCGGCCGTTCCACCCGGCCGAGGCGGCGCTGGCCCAGGAGCAGCTCCACTCGGGGATGGGCCGCTTCGACTTCGGCGGCGGCGGTGGCGGGGGGGGTGCCGGGGTGATCGGGGTCACTCCCGCTCCCCCGCCTCCCCCGCTGCACCCGGGTCTCTCTGTGCCCCAGCCCTCCCCCGGCCCCTCCTCCTCCTCCCCCTCCCCCTCCACCTCCGCTTCAGCCTCCAACAACCCCTCGGGCAGCACTGCGGTGCCCCTGGTGGGCCAGTCGGACCCCCGCAGCCTCCACCAGCAGTTCAGCTGCATGCTGGCGGCCAACCAGTACTTCCTGTCCGGCGTCCCCACTAACAGCAGCCTGGAGCAGTTCCTCGTGCAGCAGGGCACCCACAATCATCTGGGCCTGGGCCTGGGCCAGGGGGCCGGCGACTCCAACTCGGGCCTGGCCCCGCCGCCGGCCCTCCACTCGTCCCACGGCCACGGCCATACGGCTCCGCAGCCTCAGCAGCAGCAGCAGCAGCTGACCCCTCACGCCTTATCTCACCCACACAGCCACACCCACCACCCGCACCCCCTCCACCCGGCCCCCCAGCCGGCCCCATTGGGCGGCTTTGATTTCCAAGGCATTCCCGTGCTGTCCTCCAATCAGATCGCCTCGCTGATGCAGCAGGAGGCCGGGCTGCCCCTCCCCCTGCCGCTGCACCTGTCGCTAACGAAGGACGACGGGGCGAAGTCGGGAGACGGCTCGTCGACGTCGACCTCCAGCGGCGGCAGCAGGAGGAAGAAGGCCATGGCGGGCTACCTCCCCCAGAGGAAAACGGACGGCAGCAGCCACAGCGGCGGCAGCTGCCACAGCAGCAGCTCCAGCGGCCACAGCCAGAGCTCCTCCTCCGGCCTGGTGGGGGGAGGCTCGGGGGGGCTGGGTGGCATCGGGGGCGAGCCGCAGCACTCCTCCCTGCTGGCGTCCTCCGCCCAGCAGCAGCAGCAGCCGTCTTCCAGCGTGTCCTCGTCCTCATCGGTCCCCACCTCCTCAAACTCCACATCTGTGCTGGTAGCCAACGGCAACCAGCAGCTGGCCAAGTCGCAGGAAAGCCACAGCAACGGCTCGTCCGGGCAGGCGGAGCCAGAGCCGCTGTACCACTGCGGCGAATGCGGGAAGACCTTCACCCACCTCTCCAGCCTCCGGCGCCACCTGCGCAGCCACGGCCTGACCCCCGAGAGCCAGAGCCGCAAGTCGGACTGCAACTCGCCCAGCCCCGAGCGGATATTCTGCTGCGGCGAGTGCGGCAAGCGGTTCAAGAAGAGGGGCCACCTCATCCAGCACAGCGTGACGCACTCGGAGAACCGGCCCTTCGTCTGCAGCATCTGCCAGAAGTCCTTCAACCGCCGCGAGTCGCTCACCCGCCACGAGAAGATCCACGACGAGAAGCCCTTCCGCTGCCCGGCGTGCGGCCGCTGCTTCCGTGAGAGCACCTCGCTGCTAAACCACGCAGCCTCCGGCGCCTGTGGCAAGCCGCCCCGCAGCTCCAAAAGCCGGGCCGCCGCGGGGGGCGGGGGCACGCCGTCCGACCCGAGCAGCAGCAAGATGGGCGGCGGCGGTGACGGCGGCGTCGGGCTTTCCAATGACGGGGCGGGATTAGGAAACGACAAGTATGCAGCGGACTACTCCAGAAACCGCTACCAGAACCCGGCGGCGTACAGCGGCGGGGTGGACGACTACAGGCGGCCCCCCCCCTCCTCGCTCTACCCGTCGGACGGCGCCCTGTCCAACGACTTGAGCAGCCAGACGCTGCGCAAGGCTCCACTGGCGCCGACCCTCCACCCCCACCCGCAGAGCCAGCAGCACCACCACCACCCCCAGCAGCCCCAGCAGCAGCCCCACCTCCCCCTCTCCTCCCTGCTGGACGACTCGGAGGACGAGGTCACCAGCAGCGCCATGTCGGCCATCGCAGCCGCCGCCGCCGCCTCCTGCGACCTCAACACCGAGAGCCGGGAGGGAGAGAGGAGGGACATCATCGGGGGGCTGCTGGGAGGGCTGGGCTTCGGCAACATGGGCGGGCCCTCGTCCACCACGCCCGGCCTCAACGGCGCCACCATGCCGCTGACCCACCCCAGCCAGCCCCACGCCAAGCCGCGGCGGCCACGCAAGCCCAGGGAGAAGCGGGACCCCAACGCCGTCGTGCGGCGGCGGAGGAGCCCCGCCCCCCCCGGCGACGGCTCGGAGCGGCCGTACGGCTGCCAGATCTGCGGCAAGCGCTTCCGGCGGGCGGAGACGCTGCGGCGCCACAACCGTGTCCACACGGGCGAGAAGCCGCACGCCTGCGACGTCTGCGGCAAGACGTTCCGCGAGCCCTTCCACCTGACCAAGCACCTGACCGTCCACTCCGGCCAGAAGAACTACAAGTGCAACCTGTGCGGGAAGATGTTTGCCTACGCGCAGAGCCTGGTGCGCCACGGGAAGCTTCACCGGAAGGGCGAGATCGACAGCCAGGGCCGCCGCATCAAGGGCGGCGCCGCCGCCGCCATCGCTCAGGTGGCCGGCTCGGCCGGCTCCGACTACTTCTCCTCGTGCTCCCAGGAGGAGAAGTCTCCCACGTCGGGCACGCCGTCCCAGAGGCTGTACACCTGCACGGCGTGCTGGAAGTCCTTCCGCCACTACTTCCACCTGACGGCGCACCAGCAGACGGTGCACGGCGGCGGCGTGGGGCTGGAGAAGGCCTTCCGCTGCGAGGTCTGCGGCAAAGCTTTCGCCTACTCCAACAGCCTGGTGCGCCACAAGCTGTCGCAGCACGGCATCGACCGCGCCGGCCAGCGCGCCGGCCAGCCCGCCGGCTACTCGCCGCTCTTCTACGACGCCGGCTCGGGCGCCGGCTACGCCGCGGCGTCCCACATGCCGGCGGCGGCGTCCGAGCAGCAGCAGCCGCCACAGCCGGCGCCGCCACAGCCCCCGCCCCCGCCACAGCCGCCGGCTCAGCAGCAGAACGCCTTTCAGTTCCACGCCAAAGGCTTCCCGAAGCAGCCGGGCCCGCCGCGGAAGGCGAGGAGGAGGAAGCGGCGGCTGGTGATCCACAGCATCATGCGGGACGGGCGGCTGGTGGGCGTGCCCCTCAGCGAGGACACCCGCCGGAAGCTCATGGTCCTGCGGAGGAAGCGGGGCCGGCTGCAGGCGCAGTTCAACAAGAAGAAGCTGCTGGCCCAGCTGAAGCTGAAGGGCGGCGGCGTGCGGGTCAAGACCTGGTGCGGCGGCGCCGTCCGGGTCACTGGGCTCACCTCCATGGACGTCCCCCTGAAGCGCTTCCCCTGCCCCATCTGCCCCAGCACCACCTACGCCAAACTGGGCTCCCTGCTGGTCCACCACGCCGTCCGGCACCCCCCCAGGGACTCGGGCCGCTCGGCCCGCCGGCGCTGCCAGGTGTGCGGGAGGCGCAGCGCCTCGCTGCACAGAGCCCTGAGACACCGCGGCCAGCACCTCCGACAGGCTGCCTTCCAGTGCCACAGATGCCCCCACCGCTTCTGGAGCCCCCAGCTGCTGGCCCGCCACAAGTTTTCCTGCCGGGGGGCCACCGGGAACTGGGGGCTGATGAAGATGAGGTCGCCGCTGTCCCGCGACCCTTCGGACGGTGAGCTCTCGCCGGTCCGGTTGGCGGTTCCGGCTCTGGTCCAACCCGAGAGGTCGACAGTTCTGACTGAGTTCAGCCAGTGAACACAAACAGTTTTCTAGACTAGATCCTTTCTGATGTTTATTTTTATCTAATAATCTGAGAAGCAGGCACGAGCTGGCACGTTTTTAACAGCAGAAGAAGAAGCCGGGCGGGTGGGGACGGCTCAGTCTAACTACCACATCGTCCCCGCCACCGCCCACAGTCCCACCGCTCCCCAGCAGAGGTGGTGCGCTCCTGCGGACTTTAAAAGGCCCAGAATCCAAACTACCATCAGTGTCCTTCTTCCCCAAAAAGGGAAGAGAGTCGTGATCTTTGTAGCATCTGTTTGAAACGCAAAAAACCCAGGTTTCCGTTCTGTTTTGACTTCCTGTTTGAGGTGTTTGTGCTCCATCAGCCGTCGGCCACTTAGCATAGAGGAAAGGTACTGTCAAGCTGTCCAACAACTCCCTTTTTATACCAGCCTTTTCCCCAAAAGATGATTTAATCTTTTACGAAAAATAAAATTGGGTCCTGATACTACGAGGCTCCCAAAGCGAGGGCCTCAATTCTCGTTGTCCTGAGTGACAGAAAATGGACGGTAAAGAGGAATTAGGACAAAAAGAGAAGTGTTTGCCGTGTTTTTCAATGTACACTACTTTGTCATTTTTTATTTTTTTAAGAGGCGTGGATGAGGTGAAAACACGACTCGAGCTGTTAATGTATTCAGGATTTGAAAAGGACAACGGAAATAACATGTACTGTACAATTAGTATTATATTTTATTATACATTATTTGCTGTTTTTTACTCCACGTATCATTTCTTCTATCATCGTCGGTATTGTGAGGGTGGGTGGGAAGGAGGTGGGGCTGTCTTTGTAAAACAGAGGGATGAGTATATGTATCAATGTAATATCCCCCCCAGTTTTCCCTGTTTACCCACTCCCTCATGGCCACATGTATGCCCCAGTTTTGTAACAAGCGTGTGCACATAGTTCATTACATAGGTCCTGTCCAGATGTGCGTTTCTTTATCATTATTTTTTTTTTCTTTTGTAAAACAAAATCATGTAATATTATTATTACTGAAAAACTATCCACTTATTTGGCTGAAAGTGAGTTGTTGAAAACCCTCAAATCCAATTAAAAAAAAAGAAAAGAGAAACTTCAAATTGAAAGTGTTGGCGGAAATTTGAGTGAATTAAAAGTGTCTTTGCTAACGAGGACTCGCAAGCGTCAGACTGGTGGGATGATTTGTAACGCAACTCCAAAAACAACAAAAAACTCCCCTCTACTGGCCAATTGTGTTAATATGGTTAAAAAACAGTTGAACTGCCTGTTTTTTTTTTTTTAAGTTTTTCTTTTTTTCTTGACAATTAATTAACAAAAATCCAAACGATTCATGCCTGATTAATTAAAGAAGCTGCCTTAGAAATTAGACCTGTATTTAGAACATGGGTGCTTTGGGTTGGAAAACAAAGCCGCCTTTGTTTATGAAGCTCCTATGAAACACCAATTCCCACCCTGGGAGGGAAAATGAAGGCAGGCTGGGAGGCCCCGGTTGTAAAACTTCAACACTAAAGTGTGTTTAAAGGAGGTCTTGCCAAGTTTTATTTGTGCCATGGTTATCAATTTTCAACACATTAGCAGATGCTCCACACATTGAGTTGACTGAAATTGTAAATCCTGTTTGTAAGCTATTGAAAATAACTGATTATACATCAAGAAAAGGTTTAAATGATCAGCATAAAGTATTCGTAGTTTGCTTATTTCTCAACTAACGTTTGCTTTATTTAAATACAATCGTGCCGTAAAGCAGGCCAAAAGACATGAAACTATCCACATGCCATCTGGTTAAAGACCAAATCAGTCAGCTCTGTCTGCTCTTGGTGCCTAAAAAGTAGCTTCAGGTTATTTATGCGCGGACTGTATTTAATATCACCCATCAGAAATGTTTACATGCCCCCACAGAGCAGTTTTAGCTGGATTTTTAGGGGTTCGTTTGCAGCCAGGGTGCCAATCTCCTGCTGCACTGCCAGTAAATGGCCACTAGATGGTGCCGTTCCCCTCCCTCCGGAAGATGGTTTCTTCAGAAGTGTGGATTGCAAGGACCAGGGGAGGATTATTTCTCATAATTTGACGCTAAGACAACGTAGAGCCGGAGTAAAGACGCCCCAGGTGTTTCAGCGCTGCGGTGGGGCAGATGTTTGAGGCCTCGCGGCTGCCGTTGGGGGGCCCTCCACTCACATTTACCGGGTTACAGCAGTGCATGACACCAGATAGCACAGGTCTTTCTAAGAATGGGGCTCCGCAGCAGCAGCTGATTCATGGCCTGTCAGATGAGGGATGAGTATCCACTGGAAAGTCAACATGCTCCTCTGGTTGGTTCACAAGCTGTTCCTGAAGTAACGTGTGCCATTTCAGCAGGTTTATGGGCAGAGGGACGGCTAAAATCCCATTTCACATGAAACAAAATGTACCAACTCAGAGGGAATGTACCAGGCCTTTGTTTCTAATCCCTAAACGCCCACAGTACAAGAACTATTAACCTGCAATATGTATATACAACATGAAATAAGATAAATATCTGCTTTAAAATGACCAAACTTACTAAACCAGTAGTAGTAGTACTAATACTAGTAAAAGTACAAACAAATAAACATGTCATAACTTAGATTCAGTTAGTTTAGTACAATGCAGCTATCAAAAATAGTTTTTTTGTTTAAAATATATAATTTACAACTGGAGAGAATCTTGTTCTTTCATATGTGAGTGATTTCTCTTTAAATTTGCACTAAAACCGGATTTACTACGACGAAGTAAACAGGATAAATCGATCCCTCAGATGTGAAACGCCAAACAAACCCTGTCCCACTCCACCTCACGCGGCACTAGCATGGGGAAACCTGTGGGCGGAGACTCTGACCTATTTTTAGCCAATCGGAGGCCGGGAAGAACAGCCGGTGACCCAGATACGGCCAATCGCAGCGCGGCACAGTCGCCGGTAGGCAGCAGTCGGCGCGTGCGAGGGACATGTGCTTCCTTGGAGTTGAGAGCGCGAGCGGCGAGCAGGGACTGTTGCTATTCTTCCACCAAATGCTGTTTCACTCCTCTAAATACTGTTGTTTTAGGAATAGACGGCGGGTAATAGTTTAAGGAGCAATGTCTGTATGGTTTCTTACAGACATGGAGATAATATTCTAATTTTTGAACGTGTCATCTTTCCATACTTCATTTTTATGTACCATAATGCCCTTAATGCTTAGTCAAAATAGCTTATTGGAGTGTTTTACGACTGGTAGAAATCTTCTGTAATTGCTCTGATTATTAGGAGGTAAAATGAGAAACACAAGCGCACATCCGGAGTTTGTGCGTTTAATTTCTTCTCAGTCAGTGGTCTTTGTCTCTGCTTTGGTCTTCTAATGTTTACATGACAGCGTGAGAGAAGATCAGAGGGGCGGGGTTTCGCTCAAGGTCCATCCGGGATGGAGATCCGCTCCAGCACCGTGATTTGGTGCTCAGCACTCCCGGGACAAGCTCGCTATTGGCTGAAACCGGAGGGCGGAGTCATGTTGATGTGTTCATCATGCTGCATTCAGGAAACAGTGGAGAAAACATTCCCGTTTGACACAAAAGCTCACAGACGGTGAAACAATTTTTTTTTCGTACTGAAAATTAACAATAAAAGCTTCAAATAATACATTTTATTTGCATGTTAAATCTTTCTGTGGCCTAAATGACTCTCGGAAATAGGCACAGGGATGATTTAAGGGTTTAATTCTTCCTTAAAAATCTCTGAATATCCCTTTAGGTCATAGCCATGGTGAAAGAGCCCAAAACTATTTAGAATGGATCAGTCCACAAGGCATCAGTGCCTGAACATGAATTCATCCAACGCAAACAATACCAGAAATGACCACAAAAATGACCACAGAAATGTGGTCATTTCTATCCATGAACTGGAGTGATTAGCTGGAGGTTTCAGGGATGCCAAGAAAAAGTTGGTAAAGAAAAAAAAAAAGTCATCATAAGATGCTGGTTTGCTTGTCCCGATCACTTTGCTCAGCTTGTCAAAACATTTCTGATTCTCCAAAGTTGGCAGGATCTGACAGCAGGGAAGACCCCCATACTGTAGCAAAACCAATAATCTGTTTGGGATGTTCTCTGCCGCCACCCTCTGAGGAAATTAAACAAACCCTGAACACACCGCAAACATGTTGTCCAGCTGGGGTCCAGGTGGTTGTAATTTACACCTGAGCAGGCATTCATAGTTTGCCTCTGCAGAAGAGGCCAACAAAGCATACGTTACACAATAAAGGGAAATAGAAGACCAAGTAGATAGGGAGGCATGTGCTTTGTTATGTCCTCGTTAAACAGCTCTCTTTCTTGAATCTGAAGTGTTAGCTGGTCTAAATTGTCTCCAACATGGCTGCGTGGTTGTAAAAGTGTCACTTGTTTTGGGGAAATACAGACGGCAAATCAGAGCAGATCGTTTCTGACATTTTAAATGAGCCGTTAGCTTTCTGTCGTCTAAGCTGCCTCCTTCTCATACGCTCCATCCAACAGAGAAGACGCCAGTTCTTTGAGTTGAGTTGGCTGCAAAAAGACGCCGATGCCAAGGGCAACAGGGAGCACCCCCCCCCCCCCCCCAAAAAAAAGACAGACGCCTTAGATAACAAAGGGAAAACATGCTCATATGATATAATATTTCAAAAGCAAAGTTCTCTAGAAAAGACATTCAGCATGTATATTCCAAAGTAGGCTTAAACTGGCATAAGTGCTCCGGAACCTGGAGCACTTCCCAACCCGGCCTTTGATCCAGAAATAACACAAGTTGCTAGCAGGCCCCACAGAAGAAGAAGAAACCACCTACAACGGAGAATAGTTGTGCAGGATAGAAGATAGAATAGAGCACTAAGGTTATTTTACAATGCTGCAAAAATGTCAAACAACAGCCTTCATTAAACTGTTTGTGAATCGACCTGAAGTCCAATAACCCAAAAACATGGGAAATGAAAGTTAGTCAGGTTTAAGTTTTACTGTAGCTTTAATCAACTATACATTTAAACATATTAAGTGTTCACACTTCCAACTTTTGTATTAAAAAGTATTGAAAACCCCAGGAAACTGTGATTTATTCCACCGTCTACAAAGTTTAATGACTTTAGGTGCTCTGAAAACGAATATTAAATTATGAACATGAAATATTTACTGAAGTTGAAGTGAACTCCATTTAAACGCCTCACATCTACCACCTTTCCTGCGAACCCTGAACGCACCGCAGTGGATCGGAGGGCCTGGTGGGCGTGGCGTTGCTCTGTGGTGGGCGTGGCGTCCCATGCAAATAATCCACGCCCCCGGGCGCCTTTCCCCCGTGAGCGGTGACGTCACGCGAGCGGCCCGTGTTGGTTCCAGCTGACAGGCTGAGAGAGAGAGGGCCAGAAAACATCGAAAATAGAGAGATGCGCGCGCGCGAGCGTATGTGTGTGCGTGCGTGCGTGTGAGTTGGCGCGCTCGCGCGTGTTTGCGCGAAGGAGGGAGGGAGATAAGAGCCACCATCTCTCCGACTCCCATACTACTGGATTTGATTCTTTTTTTTTTGCGGGGGTTCTCGGTATTTCTTTCACCTGCCATTATTCCGCTCGCTGTCAGCCTCGTCGTCGCGTGACTTGGAGACTTCCCACCGCCGCGTCTCGACCCGGTTCTGCTCTTTTTAAAAAAAAAAAATCCTCGCTCATTGCACGACAGCACAGAAACCAGCCTTCATCCCAGCTTTTATTTCTTTTTCTTTTTAACTGTTTCTGGGGGGAGCGTCGCTGCTCCAAATTGTCGCCTGACAGCCCGGACCTGCCGGACCGGGACCGGGACCGGGACCGGGCAGCCTGCCGCCTCTTTCCCTGCACCGCCTCCACCGATTCGGTTCCGATCTGGTCGCGTGTGTCGGTGTTTGTCAGAGTTTGTGTCGGAGAGAGGAGCCCTGACAGCAACTCCGGAGAGGATGACACAGAGCCGCTCATCATGCTGACATTTCGGAGATAAACCCCCCCCCCCCCCCCCCCCCCCCCCCCCCCCCCCCCCCCCCCCCCCCCCTTCCCCCCCCCCCCCCTCCCTCCCCACACCCCCGCACCCACCCCCCTTTTTTGTTCTGTGTTCGCTTCTTTTGCACATTTCCTGCATGGGACGCGCGGAAAAGCGGGACTTCAGGTGGACATCTCCAGCGCGTGCACGCGTCACCTGTCCGCGCGCCGTTTGACAGCTCCCGTCTCTTAAGTGGATTATTTTGATCTCGGGCTCGGACGCTCTGCAGGGTTCGCTCCGCTCCACCTCCGGCCCCCCCCTGCGCCCCCCCCTCGTCTCCCCCCCCCTCCATCCTCCTCTTCCTCCTGCCCAGAAGTTATGTCGAGGCCCCTCGCGCAGCTCCTGCCGCCGGACCTCCCCGCCGGGGCCGCCAGCCCGCAGTTCGGGGCCAGCAACCCGGCCGGAAGTGGCCCCCAGGGCGGCCACCTGACCTCCATGACCAGCCTCAAGTCCCTGCTGCAGCTGCCCATCAAGGCCGACCAGAGGGGCCCCAAGGACTGTTGCGAGATGAAGGGTGAGTGTTGGGCACGTGTGTGCGCGCGCGCGCGCGCGCGCGCGCGCCAAAGAAGGGGGTATCCTATAGGCATAAAAGTTGTTGAAGGGAAACGCCCCCCAGCTGGAAGCCCTCACAGGAGCAGGCTTTTGGCCGGACCGTGGCCAGAACTGTGCTGCGACACAGCACGCTGCGTTTAGGTGTCACACTCACCGTTGGAATATGTTTAAAGATGTATTTCTAAAGTGCAACAGAGATGATTCAGAACGGCCATACACACATTGAACATTTTAAACACAACAAAAGGAGCAGAAACTAAAATTTCCCCACGCATTGACCACTTCTCCCAGCTCTTTAAACGTAAACTTGGCTGCCTTTCAATTGATTTGTCCATTTTGGCACCTTGACAGAATAGCTGAAGTTTAAAGGAGCTTTTTTTGTGTGTGCAAACGTGTCCCTGTTTTCTGATATTTAAAGCCCTGATTATCAAAATGATCCCCTGTTTTAGCTGCGATCCAAACACACGGCAGTCGTTGCAGGGCTTTGAGTCTCCCACAGGAATATTACTGGGATTGTTCACGGGGTGTGCGTGTGTGTGCATGTGACTGAGTGGGTATGTGTGATTGTAGAATACAGAGGAGCTGCTTACCCAACACACTCACATGCACAGTGTTTTGACTTGATTCCTCCAGCTGGCCCGCTGGGTTTGTAATATTAATCACTTCCTATTTGTATTTGGTGCTGGAATGAATTGATCTGAAGGATGAGGAGGGGGGGGTTGGTTGTTAAAAACCCCTAGAAAAGAGGCCGGATCTGGAGTGGAGGCCGTGGAAATTCAGCCAAAGTGGGCAGCGGCGGCTGTCTGTGTGTAATCAGGTTCTTTGGGCTGTTTGAATAAAGGGCTGCAGAGTGGGCCTGAATTGTTTTCCATTCACCAGCTGCCACGACAAATATTAACCAGGCTGCCTCTCCTTCCTCTCCGACTGTGGGGATGTCACAACTCCAAGTCAGCTGCTGTCTCTGTCTCACTCGCTCACACACGCACACGCACACACACACACATACACACACACACACCCTCGGGACTTTGGGGACCCTGCTTTGCTTTGCATGGGCTCGTGCCTCATCCCTGGAGCAGCCTGGTCTTTATAAACCTGTCAAGAGCCCTCACCAGAGGGGTGGAGAGCCCATTCTCACCAGTGTCCATCAGCTGAGCCGGTGCACGCTTTGTGGACTCGGAGGAGGAAGGGGGGGGAGGAGGGGGGGCAAAAGGAGCTGCTCTTGTGTGGCTGCTCTCTGCCGGTTGGCGGCCCCTGGTGGGTTTTCCGTGCACCGGTTGGCGGCCCCTGGTGGGTTTTCCGTGCACGTTCGGCTCCTTCCCCCGGATCCCTCTCCGCGCTGCGCTCGGGGAGGAGCGGGGGGTGACGGTGAGCGGAGCTGACAGCCTCTCCCAGGAGCCGGAGCGCGCCCTGAAGGCCCCGCCTGGCCTGGCTGTCGGCACAGGCCGCCTTCTGCAGCTGATACGCGATGCGTTCAGGGGCGCCGGCCCGGTTTGTGTTGGATTTTCTTTTACTGCTTTGCCTCTGGTCCTCGTTGCCCCCTTCCTCCACCCTCCTCCTCCCTCCTCCCCCCCTCCCCCCTGTTCTTGCACCTCGCAGAGTGGATGATACTCCCTCGCGCTCCTGCTTTTTTCTCCCCTGGCTAGCTTTGTTTGACGCCCTCGCAAACACCCACTCCATCTCGCACATCTCCCTCCCTCACGCGTTCTCTCTCTCTCTCTCTCTCTCTCTCTCGAGCGTTGTGGAGTTTTTCCTCTCACACTTCCCCGTCTTGCTGTCTTTCTGTCAGATCGCTGCGTCTTCCACTCTCTCCCTCTGCTGGTTTATGTGTTTCTCCAGGTTTGTCTCGCCCCCCTGCGTCCTCTTTAAGGTGCACGCTGGCGTTTCAGGCTCCTCTTCCAAAGCCATTTTCTTCCTTTCTTGCATCTCTCTCCCACAGATCTCCCCCGTTTTCCAGTCTCTCTCCCTCTCTGGCCTGTGAATCATTTCCTTCTCTGTGGTCAGTTCACAGTCTGTCACTCTAAATGACTTGTCCACTTTGCTTCAAACTGTCACCCTCTGTTAAATTAAGCAATGTCACTTCCACTCTTTCCTGCCACCCATTTCCCCTCCTCGCTCCTCTCATCTCTCCGTCTCTTTTCATGCCCTCATGCCAAATATTTATTTTGCACATTCAGGCTCTGGAGTCTCTTTAGCAGGCTATTTTTTGCATGTGTTTGAGCATCTATATGCCCAAAATCCCAAAAGAATCCCAAAAAAGAAAAGCTTAGAAAAATCTAAGTTTGTGTCACTGTGACATTTTCTCCTTTTAAAAGACTGTTTATGCCGTCCTGACAGCACAGCCTCTGAAATGATCACAACCCTCTGAGCACCATAAGAGGCCAATCAAAAGTAGAGAGGCGAACTCAAACTCCACGTCCTGCCACAAGGTCTCCTTTGTGTCCACGTGGAGATCCCAGGGTGAATCCCTTCAGTATTAGAAGTCCTTATCCCCACCAAGGCTGAAAAATGCATTAAGGAAAAAGATGCTTTTCCATCAGCGTGGAGGAAATTAGGAAGGAAACAGGAAACCGTCCATTAGAGCAAACTGTGAAAATTGGAGGACTCCATAGCTGCAGGAAACATCCATTGTATTCCTTCCTGTTGTATGGAATCCATAATGCAATCCATGTGACTTCACACGGTTCCGGTCATATTTATTTTTCTTTTATGAAAAAATTGCTCCGGAGGGATCGGATATTGCTCCAGTCAACCCCAAAAAATGTAAAAGTGTATCTGGTGCTCGAGTTATGATGAAGCCTGGTTCTTCTTTGGGTTTGATCGGACGTGACTCCGCATCAGGGCCTCTGGACGGGTGGTTCCCTTTACGCTCGGCAGAGCTGAATCCGTTCCAGGTAGCTGTCAAACGCCATGACATCAGCACATCTGCGCCGCTGGACTCACTGCGTTCGTACTCTAAACAGCTGCTGTAACTACTGAGAGAAGCGCCGGCCAGAGACATGACGTCATGTTTATCAGAGGCTTTTTGGCTGATATCAGGAGCCATGTAGGAAGAACACAGAGCGCCTCCTTCGGTTTTGGAGAATCTAGCGAACCCCTCCACAACGAGGGCGGCTCTTCTGTTGTTGAACTCGCCCAATCGTGCGCCTCACATGAAGTTAAAAATAGATGGGGAAGCGATGGGCCGGCTGAGACCAAAACAAATGGCCGGCCTGCCAATTTAGCAGCTCTCCTCCATTGCTGAGGTAGAAAAATAGCTTAAGGATCTCTGTGTCCGCTGCCCTTACTCAACCATTTTCAGAGTAGATGAGGGCATTTCCGTATCTTAAGGCACGTTCGGTTATCAGGGCACGTCTTTCTATGTTTTTCAGACGATCACAACATAAAATGAGCAATACTCATTTAAATACTCAGTCATTTTCTGTGCCCACTCGATCCTACTAGGGGTGTTGGGATACTGGAGCCTGCACCAGCTGCTGTCAGGTGAAAGGTGAGGTACAGCCTGGAGCACATCTGTGGTCGTGGTGAAGGGTAAAAGCTGTGTTCACAGGCAAAAAGAAAGCATTTTTGACTCCTAAAGTAAAAAAGATTATCAAGAAGTCTTGATTTGCTATTTGATTTGCCAAGCAGGTGAAAACACTAAACTAAGCTAAACAAAGCTAAACTAAACCCAGCTTGGAGAGTTGAAGAATTGGAGAGCCCGTTCCTTCCCAGTCTCAAAATATTGGCGACTCATCGTTTATCATTTGTTTGGTTTTTCGATGCTGTGCAGCGGATGCAGGCTAAACAAAAACAAATAAAAAACACAGCAGATAGACGAGAAAGACGCTGCTGCTGAGAGATTTCATAAATGCGATCCACTCCTCCCTCCTCCCTCTTTCTGTCCCGCCACATCTGGTTTCCCGTTGTAATCTCTCATGTGTTTATAGTCTTTAGTTTCGGGCCTCTCTGATAATCTTCCACACTTTCCCCGGCTGGCTCCATCCCTCCCATCGCTCTCCCTCCGCTGGATATTCTCTTTTATCGCTATTTCATAAGGCTCCATCATTCATCCCGCCATGTATTCAGCATCCGCGCGGCATGGGAATTCTTTAGAAAAACATTATTAAAGGACCATAACAATCTCTGACCCTGTTTTTTTTTCCCATGGTGCTGCATTGGAATTAATGAATTCCTCCTTAATTTGCAAGATTTCTTTGAGTTTTTTCCCCCTGTGCTGATGGTTTATTGATGACTCAAGTCCATATCTATCTTTCCATCTGACTCGCTGCCACCATGTGAGGTCAGAGTGCGAGGTCAGTCAACTTAACTTTATTTATAGAGGCCTTTTAATGACTGCAGCTAAGTGCTTTACAGAGAGCTGAGGACACACGTGATAGCAGAGGCACAAAACACCGACCTGGGCTCGGTTTTATCTCCCGAGCTTTATTTCTCACAAAGTAAAGCGTGATTATGATTTTTAGTCACCACCGGCTTATTTGCTCATTAAAAGCCATGAAGCCTCACAAACCTGCATCACTACTGAAACATACCCCTCCCATGGTACCATAGCCAGTCTTCACCGGACATTTTATTTAAAAACAGCCGAATCAGCTTGTAAGGCTAAATGTTAAATTCAGAATGAGTTCAAAGACCTCTTTATTGCTTGGCAGCTTAAATGTCTTTTCAAAGGACCTGCTGTTAAGTTGAATCGAGAAAATATGATAATCATTGCATATTTCTGTATATTTTGGTGTCTATGAGGTGAATTAGATGTCACAGGACATTGTTTTATTTCATAAATGAAAGGGACAAATAGGAGCAGGAAATAGCTGAGGGTTTTTCTAATTTCTGTGTTCTGTTTTGAATCACAAAAGACATAATAAATCTGATTGTGTCATCCGATTTCTGATACAATTTTGGTCCTTTAGGATGGTTGCCGTGTTCCAGACATGGCCTAGAGGATCACCCATTACCTGCTTCTATATGTCATTTACCCTTTGACCTGTGACTTATCGCTCACTCCGTATATATTTATTCCCATCTAAAATTACACAAATGTGAAAAAATGGGTTTGAATTCATGCTATGTTGACTTTAACAGCCTATCTCTTTTGCACGTGGAGGGGAATCAATGTACTAACTAAGCATGGCTTTAGAAATGCTGCTTTTACTAAATTAGGATTTTATTAGAGCAGAGTACCAACCTTTAAGAGTGGATGAAGTCTTAAGAAGCCCATTTTCAGGCCCATTTTCTGTCGAAATTCATGTCAATCTAAGCATCTTTTTGGGGACGTCATCTGTTAGTAAACACAGCTAAGAATACTATTTATGCACCTTTGGAGCTTCTGCAAAGTACTTAAGCCCATTTGTGTCCAGGTGATTAGACGTCCAGACACTATCTGGTTGTGCTTGTCCAGCTTTGAGAAGGTTAGTTTAATGAGATTTCAGTCAGAATGATGTGTGTTTGTCTATTTTAAAAGTCCCCTTTTCATTGGGCTACACAGAGATGAATAAAAAAGAAAAGAAAAGAGCCTGTCTGTTTGCTCCACTTCTGTGTAGCAGGTAGTTTTTCTAGATGGTCAGAACACGTAGATCTGTTGACTTATTTTAAGTTTATTCAAGCTGTTTAAGTGCATCTTCAATCGCATAAGCTGGGACTTGGATAATAGCCTCAAAATTTGTGATGGAAGTCTTACAGGTTTTTGTGTTTCAGGACCACGGACAGCGTACAGAAATGAAGCAATGAGTTATTATGGTTCAAAGTTTGGCAGTGAGACAAATGAGAACACATGATCACACCTAATCTCGCCCTGGTCTTATTCTGCTGATGCCACAAGGCGCCATCCGTCTTTCTACGGACTCTTTAAACATTTCAGTCTCAAAGCCCAGACTCTGCAGACTCCATTCTGAGTTGGTGGTTTTTGTTGCAGAATGCTTTTTTTGCCATCATCAATTCCAATTTTAAAGGAGTCTATTTGACATTTTTGAGAGTCTTTGGAGAACTAGTGTGGATACGTGCAGTTTCAGATAAGATCTGCTGGATGGGCACAGAAGAAAAGCTTCTCCATCCTTTTGCAGAATTTTTAGGTGGATGAGAGCATGTGCGACTCCCACCATCTGATCCGACTTCCTTCTGGCTCTCATGAATACATGAATGCAGTGAAGTAAAATAATCAGGCAGATACTCAGCTTCCCAAATGCGATTGGACAACATGGGCTATTCTGATAATACAGCTCCTAAATGAGCTGAGGCCCAGAGGAAACGGCAGCGTGCTCACTCACAGCTTCTTCTCTGCACGGTGGAGCCTTAACCTGAATTTGTGTCCACAGACAGGGATTTCTAGAGGTCTCCCTGAGCCCTTTTGGTGGATTCCAGCACAAGTTCTGCTCTGTTTTTAATGCAGAGCCTATAGATCAGTCTCCAGGCCAAAAACAAACCATTGATACTTGAAGGGGTGACCCTTCCCGGGCTGTTGTTGTAGCAGAACATTTCTCATGAATCATTAAAATGTCTAGCTGAAAACGTTCGATATGTTTTCTGTTTGTTTATCTGCTGGTTTGTTTTTATTGACATTTCACATATCAGCCACATATCTGGCTAAATATGAGCCGACCATTGTTTGCAGTCTCATTTAATGCTAGTTATTCATTGCCGTCTTGGTTTGCAGGCCCTTAAAGTGCAGTTTGGGCTTCACACATTGCTCCACCTTCATGGTCTTTTCTCACCTGTTCTGAATGGGTTTTTGGTCCTTTGAGGACCCTCTTTGTCGGGGTCCGATGTCACCACACGGTTTCTGTTCATCAAGTGAGTCTTATCCTTCTTCCTCCCCAGACAAAGACAAGCCCCTGGACTCGGACGAAGACTCGGTGGGCATCAGCGCCGGCGGGCCCGGCGGGGTCGGGGGCGCCGGCTCTGGCTCGCTGAGACCCAACTCCCAGTCGGCGTTCCTGGGCCCGCTGCTGTGGGAGAGGACCCTGCCCTGTGACGGGGGCCTCTTCCAGCTGCAGTACATGGACCTGGAGGAGTTCCTGACCGAAAACGGGATGGGGATGCACAGCAACGGGCCCAGCTCCGCCAGCGCCCAGATCCCCTCCCAGGTAGTGGTGGTTTAAACCGGAACCCCCCCCTCCTCCGACTCATGAACTCCATCCAAAGCTCGTTTCTTTGATAATCTTTGGGGATTCATAGAAGAGGAGGGGCAGTCATCCAGATTAGCAGCAATAGAAAATCTGCCCTATTGAACAGGCCACACCAAACGCCCTTCGAAAAAGGAAAGTTTTAGGAGGGATTTGAAGAAGTGAAGAGAGGCCGTGTGCAGCAGCTGGAGTTACATAAGGTGCAGGCTGTGGGGGAAAAGACCTGATCTCCTTTTGTCTCTGCGATCCAGAGATAGCCAGAGGGGCTCTACTAACTATCTCTGTGGTCAGGAGGACACATGTGAATATGTTCAGATGTGAATATGTTATCTTGATTAAGCAAAGAAATTTAAATAAATCACCTAAATCCATTTTTTCCCCCAATTTCAGACTCGGGTTGCAAGCGTCTTCTCAAGGCTGCATGCTAACCCGTAGCCACTTTCAAAGCATTCACGGGATGCTGCTGCTTAGATGACAAAACCTTCATCCATTAAAACAATTTAAGATACAGAGTCGGCCACAGTGTGAGTAATACTGCTGACATGTGAGCTAACAAGCCGGAAAGCTCTCAGCTACGTCTGGCTCGTCTTAATTAAGCCTCCAGTATCATAAAAGTTACAAAACGAGCTTAATGTGCTTTCTATAAATAAAGCTGTAACTAGCTTCTGTTTACTGTCACACAGACAGAGCAACATAGTAAGAAGAAAAGTGACTTACTAACCCCTTTTTTTATAGAAAGTGAAAGACAATTTTCACATCAGTTGTTTTTTTTGTTGCTAATTTCATTAGTTAATATGTAAAACCCCAAAACATCAGATGTGTGGATCAGTGATAAAACTGTCATCTTTCTTAGTTTAGCACGAAACTGATCCTAATATGTCCTTTACTTCACTACATGTGAATAAACTGTTTTAGATTTACCTCTTTCTGAAACCATTTGGACCCATTTCTTCGGGATCCGACAGGAAATTAGCACCTCCAGCTGTTTGTTTGAACAAAGCAGCTCAGGGAGGAGTCGTTTGTTTTGCCGATCCGAGCAAAAAACTGGATGGAAACAAAGCGTTTTGGCTGCTCCGCTAAAAGTCTGCCGCGTCTCGGTAACGCGGCTGCCACACGTGAGGCTCTGCAGGTTCAAATCCGTGTGGCTCAATCATGTTTCCAGCTCCCCGCAGCACCTCCAGGCAGAGCAGCTGCTCACAGCCGACTTCCCCAGCAGCGCCTGTCCCCCGTCAGACCTAAAGAGCTGAACGTTTACACTTCCGACAGATAATCTGAGCATTTTGAGGAAAAAGACGAATATTTAGGAAGTGCAAACCTACCATCGTGGCCTTTAGATGACCTTTAAACAACTAAAGTCGGCAAAGCATGATAGAATATTGATGCCCTTTTGGAGGAGTTTCCATCAGCTTTCTTCATGTTTAACCAACATATTGCATAAACATCCTGTTGCTGTTTCATCACAGCTTGCTGACTAGTTAATTTCCAAGCTAACGTGTTCAATTGCCAAAATAATTTATGCATTTGGGAGCGTTAACGATGATGCAGCTGTTGCTTTAGCACACTGTGAAGGTTGATATGGATTTTTGTCCATTTTGAACTAAAATAAAAACACGCATGTGGACATTTGGGAATTTCAGGAAAAAGATGCCAGACACCAGTGTTTAGTTTTAAGTGACTTTTAAAAACATGCAGCCCTGATCTCAGACAGGCCCATTTGATTTTTTCAGAGCTCCCAGTCCGCCGTGCCCAACCAGAGCTCCCAGTGCCCTCCCACGTCTCCTCCACCCTGTTCGTCCTCTTCATCCTCCATGTCCTCCTCATCCTCCTCTTCCTCACTCCTCGGATTGGAGACCGTCCAGCCACAGCCACCCCCGCCCCCACCTCAGCAGCAGCAGCAGCAGCAGCAGCAGCAGAGCATTATGGGAGGCCCAGAGTGTCTACACGGTGAGTGACCTCTGATTTTAAAAGACTGCGACAGAAGAAAGTTGAGTTTAATTGAATTTAAACTTTTGTAACGCGCAGATCGGCTTTGGATTTTCCTCCATCAGTTGGAACTCAGTCATCTTGGACATTTTAATGTAAAAAGATTGCTAAGTTAGTCAAGAAAATAATCTGCATATGAATAAGTGTGAAAAATCAGGGAATGAAAGGTAAATTATTTGAATCTCTTTGCATATTTATTCATTTTAACCTGCTGAAAAAGCCCATTTCGACCACTTAACCTCCATCCATCAGCGATTTGTGTGATTTACCATCGTAATTTGAGACTTTTAAAGGTAGGAAATGGGTGAAAAAAGGGTGAATAGAAAACATTTTCTACAGCTCTCGAGAAATCAACAGAAGGATTAGCGCCTATATGTTCGCGTGGGAGCAGAACATTCAAATTCCTCCATCGGCTAATTCTCTCAGATGTCTATGAAGCCATTTATGTGGAGGTCATGATGCGATCTGGCACTAATGAGGACTCAGGCCCATGATACATCACACTAACTGATACAATTCAGCCATTTGGCGCTCCAACAGATTCCAAAGTAGGATTTCTTCCAATTATTTGTGCAACAAAGGGATGACTCTGTTCTCTAGCCCTCCTCGACTGTCTTCAGCGGCCTGTTTTCACCATCTACATATTCATAATTTATTGTTTCCTCTCTAGGACGCCTTTCATCTGAACCAGAACTGCCAGAATATCAGACGGGCATTTCTTTCTTGTCTCTGTTGCATTTATTTCCTTTGTATTTAGGAGATTTCACAAATCTGACAACTACCAATTCTGACTAATTGATTCCACGAAGGCATCCTTCGTGATTCTGATGACATATCTCTGAAAACTCTCCCAGAGAATCGTCATTGCTAATGTTGGGATGGTTTATTCTTAATAGACGCGTCGATGTATGGACGTTTAAAGGAAAGCGGATCGTCTTTGTGTGCTCTGCATTTTAATCGTTGCTTTTCTAAACGAAAAGTGCGGAAGTCTCTTTATTTTTGGCTAACATGTCAAAAAGTTTCTTCTTTAGTTGTTATCTGTTCACTTCACTAAGGTTGTTGTCTTTAAAATGTCAAATTTTTTATCTCTTGGTGCGATGTCTGGAACACGGCGGCCATTTTGAAAGCCACCATATTGGCTCAGGTTTTCCCAATGGGAAAGTGGTCATGTAGCATATCAAAGAAGACTACAATTGACTCAGAAATCAATTGCTGCAATCAGATTGTCCGCAACTCTTGCGATTAAAAAGTTATCGACTCTGAAAGTTACAAAAACAGCCTTCAGGCTCACCTATGGTACTGTGCCCAGCTCCTTTGGTTTTAGAGCCTTACCTCTGAAAACAGAAGCACAGAAGGGCAGCACATGTTAAAGATGAAACGGAGAGGGGGTTTTGAAGTTTGAGAACCACTGCAAATCATGGGGCTTCTGTCAGGCTGTTTGGGGACCTTGTGGAATAGTAGCTGAATGATATCTGCCCTCACCTCATAATGACATTTTAAGTGACTTAAATTAAAAAGTACAGCTAAAGCACAGGAAACAATTATGACATCAGAGTCTGCTAGAGGCAGTGTGCATAAAGATTTTTGTGCTGGTTGATTGCGGTCCTTGAGACATATCAGAAAAAGTGAAAGATGAACCTTGTTCTAGTATTTTGATAAGATTTGAAGGCGTGACTTTGCATTGGGTGCGAACTACACCTGAAGAGGCACAACATGGCATATCTTTTAAAGTTCAAAACACTGAGCTTGTACAGGTCGATCCACTGTCACCAATCTCAAAATGTTGTGTTGAAAAAGCTTCCCAGGCTTTAGGAGAGGGCCGCTGTGTAAATATGCCTTCCCTTTTTTATTCAGTCGGCTGTCACGAGCCCGAATGGGAAGCATCTCCACGCAGAGGGAGAAGAAGGGAAAGAGTGACGTGGTGCTCAGCACGATCGGATTCTGAGAAATCTGCTCGGGACATTGTGTTTGTCTTTTCCCTCTGAGTCAGGAACAATAGGGGAGGAGATGCTTCACGGCGAAAACCAGCTGCAGAGTCCTTAGCACAAAAAACAGCTAGAAAGAGGGAAAAAGAAGGAGGGATGCATGAAAGACAGCAGCAGAGGTTCAGCCAGGCCAGAGCAGCTGCTACAAAGGAGAGAAAACAAATCTTCTTTGAGAGCCGAACATTCCCCATCAGCGTGTGTTTGTGCCTTCGTGAATGCCTGTTTACCTTTTTTCTGCGTGCTCCGTGCAGAACTTGTGCTCATGAGAGTGTCCTCTTTGTTTCGGCATTTGCATGCCCCTGTGCAAGCTGTAATGGGAGCGTGCTTTCATCTTTCTGTGTATGTGTGTGCTTTTTATTCTGAATTATGAACACGTGACCGGGTTGAGCTCGATGCATCCAGCCAGAAATCCCTCAGGTCGTCGGGGAGCTGAAGTGTTACTACATAGCTGCACAGAGAGAGTCAGCCGGAGAAATAGATGGAAAATAGACTGGAAATAATAATCTCATCCATATGTACGCTCTTTATTTTGATTCTAAGTCATGTTTGGCTAAATAGAGAGCAGCCCGGGGGGAGGCAGAGCTCCAAAACAGGCGTGCAGCTGTGGTTTTATATGGCAATGTGGGGATATATTTCACCTGCTGCTTTTCAGAGCGCCGCAAATAAAAAAAAGAGTGACTTTCTGAAGGGAAAAGAACAACGATTATAAAATGGATGAAACGACCACCCCGATCCGGTGGTCAAAGTGACCAAACCTTTTGGATGACAGAATCTGTGCCCCTGCCGAGCCCTTCAGGAGCTTGGTCACCACCATTCACAGTGAATGCAACACTTGTAGAGACATTTCTGACATAAGGCCCAAAGAAATGGATCTTTAAGGATGAAATTCAGCTGAATTCATGTTATAGATTTATCAAAGATGAAACCAAATGGATCTTATTAACAGGTACTGTTTAAAAGGGCTATTCCTGTAGTTATCTATCCTTTAAAATATCCTCTGCTTTTCATTTGAAATTGTACATTTTTCAAAGTTTCTGCTAAACCTAAACATTTCCCCTCATTCGGTAGTCAGAGCAGGTAGTAAGTAAGCGAGGACACAGCGAGGAGCAAATGGGGACGAATGGCTGCCGATTCGGTTTGGGTCGAATCCTGACAGCTAGCGGGAAGCTAGCCAGAGGAATCCTGGTGGTTGGCTCTCATTAACTCCAGTGGGCCCGGATTCGTGGCTCCGGTTGGATTCCCCCTTGCAGCTTTGTGCTGGCTTCATATTTTATTTCACAGCTCATTTAGATAAGCTCCGAATCCCGGCCGGGGGCCCTGTAGCTTGCTTCTTCTCCCCGTGTGGGCTCTCTCTGGGTACTGCTGGGTTAATTGGTGACTCTAATGTTTTGCTCATCTCTGTGTGGCCCTGTGATGGTACCGGCCACCTGTCCAGGGTCCAGCCCCCCACCCTCTCCTGTGACCGTTCTAGTAAAAAGCGCATATAGAAAATGGATGGACGGATTTAGATAAGCTGCGCCTCTCATTTTTCCAGAGTTGTTTTCTTCCAGTATTTTAATTTGAACACACAGGCTTCAACTTTCTAAGTCTGTCTATGATGTTCTGCAGCTTTCAAAGCCGAAACGGACACTAGCATCACTGGGGGCAGATTACACTCCCGATGTGCCTTTAAAGCATTAAAAAAACATCCTAAGCACAAGTCAACGAGGTTTGAACCTTCATTTCTGCCACGCGGGGACTTTCAGAAATGCACTTTGTGGGATATTTTAAGCAAAGCTTCCAGACATTGAGACTTTTTTCTGTTTGAAAACCAGAAACAGAGCCTTGCACCTGTACTGAGAAGTTGGATTAGAGGCTTAGCGGGGTGATTTGAGGTTCAGCTCTGGATTTTCAGCGTCATGTAGCTGCTTCATATCTTACCTAGGCCTGTCGCCATGGCAACTGATGCAGGAATTCCTAGGGTTGCTGCGCAAGATCTTTCATCGACATGCATTAAGATGAAAGAGATCAACACACAAAAGTGATACCTCCTGATCATCAGCTCTCACAGAAAATTCAGCTGGATTCAACACAAATGCATCACTTTTGAGGACTTCTTACTGGCTTTCATTATTTTAGTGATTAAAGTGGCCTTCTCAAACGTATGAACGTGCAGCTTGTTAAGCATCTAAAGAAAAAAATCCCTTTAGCTAATAAGCTGGTTTTGATGTTTTTTTTTTCCTGATGCATATTAAAGCACTGATGCATGTAACAGACTAAGAATGAAGCACGCTCATAAGCCTTGACAATCCTTTGGAGCACATTCATTTGATTAAACACTCAATGATAGATTTTCTGGTTTGCTTGTGCAGTTGTTCACCGAGGCTTTCTCCCAGTCTGAGTTCCTCTGGTCAGCTTTCTTTCCTCCTTTGGAAGCTTGTAATTTATAAGATTTGATTTGATTTATTGTCATTGCACATGTCACAAATACAAGCAAGGGAAAGCAAATCCAACTAGGAGTGCAAATGGAATATATACATAGGGCAGTGTACGATAAATGTAATCTTATAGTCTTTGTCATCATCCAAACTCAGAGTCGGATTGAAAACTGCTCTCATTGCAGCAGACAGCAGCACTAAAGCAAAATCCAATAAGGATCACAGTAAATACTTATTTTTCTGCAAAACACTCTCTTTCCTCTGTTTCTCTCTCTCTGTGAAGAGCGTCTCTTTTCTTTGCTTCCCTCCAGAAAATGATAATGAATCACAGTCATTTGTAGTTCACAAAAGGCTGCCGCTTAATTACTTCCAGGTCATTTAATAAAGTCAGAAAGCTCACATATAACAGACCTTGCTGGAGAAAGCATGAAATCATTAAGAACGTGCAGCTCAAAATGTCCTTCTTCAACGCAGCAGATCTCAGCACTTTCACTGGAATATTTCCCTTCAAATGTGGTTCGTTTGTCGTCATCTTGTCACATCTGACGCCGTGACAACTAAGTGAGCTTTGAGGGACACCTGTTAGAGAGTGGAAAATCCAAATGTGGCAAACCACCCACGTGTAATCAGTAGTTCTTTTGCTGGAGGCCGATGTGTTCATGGGAACCTGCTCAGTTCTAAATCAGGCTGGCAGACGGCTGCAGACTGAGGCAGTCACATCGACATGACAGGAACACATAAAAGCACAAACACAAACATTTGAATCTACTCATTTAAAACATTCCTAGAACTTGATGAAGCTGTGCGAGCCGTTTTTTTAAGCCAGCGTTTTTACTTGTTTATTTTCTATTAATCAGTGGACTAAACTTTAGACCCGTTCCCCCTGTTTGACAGGCCTAGTTTATAGCTGGTTTTAGGTGTGAGTGGTCCGTTAGGCCACAGACTGTTTCTGATTTACTCTGATTAAACTCTTACATGAAGTAAACAGGGCTGTTTAAAAAGGGGGGGGGAGGTAAACATTAACACAGCTACTTCTGCAGCATTCAAAGAAAAGTTGACTGAGTTTGAAGTTCAAGTTAAACTCTTCCACTTTTTTTAATCTACTCTGGAAAATATGCACATTAGGGTCAGAAAACGCATAAAAAAGTATACAGATACAGATCCTCAGAATGGAGAACCTAACTTCTTAGATGTAGCAAAACAGGAAGAAACCATTCTTTCAGGAGTATAGCAGCTGATTATAGACATAAGAATTTAAATTTGTACACAGCATGGTCTTGATAACATCTTTAGGTCTGATTATCGTCATTCTTGTGGGAGAAAAGTCTGCTGTTTTCATCACACCATGCACTGTCACAGGACTGGTGTAGAAATAATCTGACATAAATCAGACGATTGCTAAATTCAAGATGTAAAACCACTGCATGGGTTTGAGAAACTGGGTTTCACCCCTTTCATTGATCTGGAGTTGGGACTCTTTTATCCGGTTGAAATATGAACTTAAAGGACCTCCTTTCCACTCATCCCTTGGCGAATGTAAATAACAGTTTTAGGCATCTGGTAGATCAGTGTTGCTTCAGATGTTTCCCAGCTTCGATACATTGAGCTTAAAGCAGCGGGTTGACATCCAGCTTCAGCAGAGATTAATGACGAGCCGATGAGGAGATCCATGTGACTGGATCTCTTCACTTTGGAGCAAAAGAAGCAGAGGACCCTGTATGTTGGCTCTATCTTTTTTATTTACCCATCTCTTTTGAAAATCATTTATTGCAGCCAACCTGCACACGTGACATTTTACTGCCAGATTCAGTTTTAAACCTCTGAAATTCAAACGAAATCTCTGCCAAAACCAAACAGAGCTGGTTAAACACAGAGAGAGCCAGACTGCTGTCTCTTTAAAAGAGGGGAGAGCAGGATAATGTAGTGATTTAACATTCTGGGCTGTGATTATTCCCGGGGAGGGAAGGGTTAAAGAAGACACTGACTCTGCACTCTGTAACACAGCACAGACAGAGAGAGCTGTGCTGGAGGGAGGGAGGGAGGGAGGCAGGCCGGGAGGGAGGGAGGGGGGAGAGAGGCCGCTTTGCATGTTTTGAAATCTCTCTCGCTCTCTACTCTCTGTGTCTCACACGCCCGGGCCATGTGCGGCCGCCGCGTCACGTGCCGCTGCAGAGATCATCCAAGCGGGAAGGCAGCATGCGAGAGAGCAGCAGATAGGAGGGGAGGGGAGGGGAAGGGAGGGGAAGGGAGGGGCGGGAGGAGGAAGCAGGGAGCAGAGGGAGAGGAAGCAGTGGAGATTACAGCAGCATAAACACTGAGCGAACCAGGGGCTTTAGAAAAGGAGATTTTTTGGGGGGATTGCAGAGTGATTCATAATAATCAGCCTTTAAAATACCCCCCCCTTCCCCAACACAGAATGCATCCACGACATGTCTTACCTTTAAAAAGATTACACATTTCCCAGTGCACTCCAAAAAGCATGGAGAATGGAGCAAAATTATTCACATGACCTTCGCTTTAATCGCCCGCCTCTCACGGTGCCCACTCCTCCCCTCCAAAGGCCATTTTTCCATAGAACTGTGTGCCTGTGAAATGTTAAAAACGATGTTTAAAATTCACTGGTTCAGAGCAAACAAACAATAGAAAATCTTCTGCGTGAATCTGTGAGAATGTGGAGCCGAATAACAAAGCAGAGGAAATAGATGATTTATTAAAACAAACTGCCTTGGAAACACAAGAAAGAAACAGAGGAATATTCAAGAATTGGTTTTAGGTTGAGTTTGATTGGGTTATTTGGTGGTTAAGAAGTTTTCTTTCTTTTTTTGTGTTTTTTTCTCCTGCTTCTTGGCTTGCTTTCCTTCATATTTCATGTGCTTGCTCTTGGTTCTGTTTGGTTTCTGATTTCCAGACAGCTTTCCTTGTCCTTGTCTATTTTGAATGGTTGATTTCCCTTTTGTTTCTTTGTTTGCCTGCGTTTCCTTTTATTTTTTTAATTAAAACGCGTCCCCGTCCCTGATGGTCTGCCTTAAGAAAAGACAAATGGAGGTTCTGCGAATTTAACTGAAAGTACTGAGGAATGTGCAGAAAATGGGGCTGATCATTGCTCATTGAACCTTTGAGGAGGAAGGCGAGTTGGTCCAGTCTGTACTCGAGATAGATGTTGGCAGAATGGGTTACTCCTCTGGTCACCTGACTGGTATTTTTTATATTTAAAATCACAACTCGCCGGTGTGTGTAACTTTTACCGTGTGGCTTCAAACCTGAGAGTGTGTCTTCTCATCCAGCTGCAAGCGTTCAGGACTGGCTGTGTTTCATTAAGGCTCTTTTTGCCCGGGTCAAACCTCTTACCAACACCCACCAGCATCTGGCTCTTGAGAGCGACGTGAAACGCTGGAACCAGTATTCAGAGTCCTCTGCGCGGCTCTCATAGCGTTAAAGAACCATGCACACGGGAGGCGATGCTAATTTCTCACGCAGGAGTGGGTGTAGCTCACATTTCTCCATAGAATCACATGTGAAACTGACATGGATAGAAAAGGGTTCTTCTTTTTTTTTTAAACCAATCGCTTAGATAGCTGGATGCCGTTTTGCCGTTGCTTTGTGTCCTCAGGGCGACAGAGCTGGACCAGCATGTTGTGTCCACTCAACCGTTAGAGATCAACAGCTCCGGATTTAGTACAAACAGATTTAATTTGGGTGCAAAAGTCTGAGTCATTGCTGTGTTTTCTAACCGAAACCCCTGAAGTCAGCTTCTGTAGGAGGGACTGACCACACCAAAGCAGACAGACAACTCAAATGTCTCGTAAACTTTAAAAAGAAATTAAGACGGCGGACATTTTCATGCCCCTTTTTTTAGGACTGGAAGTGTGTGGTGGCCTCAGGATCCATCTTGACTCTTGGTGAGAAGAAACTAGCATGAACTTCTGTTCTGTCATTTTTAAAAGATTCCTCGCAGTCAGCTAGAATTGTATGTGGCCGTTGAACAGGTAGATATGTCTGATACTCAGGAGTCGGTAGCGGCTGTTTGTGCATTCAGAGTCAAATCTGATCAGCTCGTTTTCTTGACAGACACTCGAATGGTTTCCCAGCCAGAAACCGAACGGCTGGGACTTCCCCGATGGGCCGGTTCCTGCTGTGTTTACTGTAACGTTTCTGGGCGCGCCGTGTCGGAGCGCATCTGCTTTGAAAAGGAAGCTTCCGAGAGGGAAACCTCTCCTTATCTGAAATGCGAACGCAGAGCAGATGCTGCTTTCAGTCGGCAGCAGCGAACCCGGCGTCTTTTTACGCGTCCAGTCATGTGATGCTCCCGGGGGCCCAGTCGCCCTGCAATAATCTGATCTAACCGTTGGCAGGGCCTCGGTGGTGATTTGGAAGGACGACAGCGACAGGAGGAGGGGGAGGGCCCTCTGCTCTCCACGATGCTGTGACATAACTCGCAGTGAGTGTGTTGACATTAGGTACAACACTCCTGGGGTGTGTCACCTGGACTGAATCATTCCTTGTGGGTGTGTGTGAGTGAGATAGTGTGTTCTAGTATTTTTGCACACTCGTGTGAACATGCACGTGCCGGCTCGTGTTTATTTAACCGTGCGGCAGCGAGTCCAAGCCTGCCAGGGTGTGTGTGTGTGTGCGTGTGTGTGTGTGTGTGTGCGTGTGTGTGTGTGTGTGTGTGTGCGTACAGTATCTGACAGTGAAGTGAGATTACACTGAGACACGAACCAGATGTGAGAGACTCTGTGCCGAGAGAACAGTTTATCTGGATCTGATTGAAGTTAACAGGTGCTCACGTGAAATCAGGAGCAAAACAGGTTTTTCTTTTCTGTTTTTTTTTTTTCACGGGAATCTGAAAAAGTTCAGACTTCCAATCTTAAATGTGTCCGCACAGGTTTTGGCGTGTGTTCATCTAAAAGAAATACATTACAGTCACTGAAATAAAGCTTTGATGAAATGATTAAAGGACAAAAATGGTGAAAAAAGTGAGTTACAATAGAGATGAGATCAGATTGAATAAATTTAAGAAACAGGAAACAACAAAAAGGTTTTTCTCAGAAGCCTTAAAGGTTTAATCATTTGCTCAAATTCTTTCTCCTTAGTTTTTTTTCATTTTTTAATCATTGTATCCCAACTTTTTTTTGCCTTTGAACAACAGCAAATGTTTGATCATTTCTAAAAGTTTTAGTTTTTTAGTTTTATTTCAGATGTTTCCAGCCTTCTGTTCAGTCAAACCTGTAGCTGATTGTAGCACATGTGTGTCCTTTTAATGCTTACTGATTAATGAAACATATCAGCAGATTGATTACAGATGATAACGCCTGTTATCGTCAGGACCAAATGATTAAATGGTTCTGATAAGAGGCCGCCGGTACGCTTTCAAGCACAGAAGCTAAATCTAAACGTGGCAGCAGACAGAAAGGGGAGTTGCCCTGATGTTTACATTAAATGCAGGCGAGCCCTCTTTATGTAACACACTCCTCAGATCACATTCCACGTCTGCATTGTCTCTCCAGCTTATGTTTGTGAATGAAAAAGCAGCTGCTGGCAGAGCTCACAGTTCATCTCTGTGTCTACTGTGACAGAAATGAGTGAATGGGAGCCTAAACGCTGCTCTCCATCTTCATATGATCAATGCTACTGACCGTGGAGTGAATGCGACCTCGGCTGGGGTTGGGCTCATGGTGCTAAAATCTAACTAAAACTTTACTTTTCCTTAAGCTACTTCAGTCATCTCTCCTTCTAATTCTGCTAAATCGAAATGGCTATGATAGAGACTAAGAAGACTGCTTTTACAGTACTGCTTCATTTTAAATGATTTCCTGACTGGAAAACAGCTGTTTTTTGGGTTAATCTGTCCGTTTTGAAACTGCTATCTTGTGACTAACTTTTGAATCACAAGAGTTGTTGCAAATCTGACTGCGGCAATCAATTTCTGAGAAATGTATACTCTTTTTCGATATGCTACATGACCACCTTCCCATTAGCAATTCTGCCCCTGAACCAATATGGCGGCTTTCAAGATGGCGGCCATGTTTTGGACCTATTTGTTGGAGGATTCTCTTTTGTTTGCGCAATCAAAGGGTGTCCCGTGACTTTAGACTCACCCTTTATGCAAATATATCAGATGATATTAACAACCTGGACTCTTGACCAGTTATATTACATTTTTTGTGTGCACGCCCCACCTGTTTTGTGTTTTGGTGATTGCGCCATCATCCAGTTCCACGCCTTTTTACTCTCCTGGCTTTGTCCATGCTCCTTACAACAAGCTTTTCCAGACAATCCACATGTCATTACCAGTCAGGGATTTGTATTGTTATTTATCTGGAATATTTTTCCTCTTTTATCGATGGATCACTCTAGATGTTTGGCAGAAATTGTTCAGTTTTTACAGAATTTAATAGTCAGTGATGCCACATACTGATGATCTTTGAGTTTTGAGAGATGAACCACAATCTCCACACAGTGCATTGTGTTATTCCTGATTTTCTTACATGATAAATTATAGAATGTGTAAAACATCTGCTGTGGAGCCTAAAAACAACATCCATAGGTCTTGTGTTTTGTTTTGTTGACGGGGATAGAGAGGTAGATGTAGGACTAAACATCCATCCATCCATTATCAATACCGCTTATTCCCTGATGGGGTCGCGGGGGGAACTGGAACCTAAGGACTAAACATGGGAACTAATATATTGTAGCCTACCTCCAGGATGGTAATGAACATTTTCTGAATGCATATTTTTTATGCAAAATTCAACATCTGAACTGAGAAAATAGTTTTAAAAGACTCAAATGAGTGCAGGTTAAGTGCCACTCTGAGGATGAAAAGCAGAGAAAACGTAGACAAAAATCATCTCACAGACAGTAGTTCAAATAGATGTTAATAGTTACCTCCACCCTGGTGTCATTTGCATAATCACCATCTGGTAAACTGCTTTGTTTCCTTATTACCACAAAATCTGCTGAATCAGGAAAAGTTTTAAAAATGGACTGCACGAATAAACTTGTGCGCTAGTAGAGCAGACGTTTTTTTTAAATCCATCCATCCATCCATCCATCCATCCATCCATCCATCCATCCATCCATCCATCCATCCATCCATCCATCCATC
>CAJRST010005557.1:9863002-9937863 GCA_907169785.1 Menidia menidia | reverse complement strand
CGGCTCTCGCCCCGATGCCGCACGCCGTCGTTTTTTCCGCAGGTAGTGCGTCCGGGCCGCCGCTCCGGGGCCAGTTCAAACAGGGTGTTGAATTTTCACAACAGACCAGTGAAATCTCACTTTTTAAGCTCAAGGCACGGACACAAGCCAGGAGAGGTCAGGTGTGTCTTTTTTTTTTTTTTCTATGAATAGGTAAAAGAAAAAAACATGTATATTTTTGAACTTGGCAGGAAAGGCAAGACTGGTCCAGCAAAAGAGGAAGAGAAGGAGGAGGAAGAGGCCGAGGGAAGGGTTTTCGTCCATAATGCAAAGAGATTTTGAAAAAGGATTATTGTATATTTTTCTATTAGCAGAGATATTAAGGAGGAGGATTTTGAAGATAATCTTTTGTATATTTTATATATGGGTAGGGGAGGGGCTCAAAGCTAGACAGTCACGGGGCCACGTAAAGCGCTTTTTCTCTTAGCTGTTTAATGCTAAAAACAATCTATTTTCAATGTTACAGAGCCGGTGAGTTAGAGGTGGAGGTGTAACAGAGAATGTATCACGGTCGAATCAGGTATTTCACACAGTGCGAGACAAGGCGAGGTACCTTCCTAACGATTGTTTTCTGTGTTGAAAGGAGCGGAGGGGCTTCAGGAGAGAGAAACAAAAACTGTATAGTTTAAAAACAAAAAAAAGTTTGTGTTCGTTCGGTTTCCTTGTGAGCTTGTTTAAGCACTTGAGTAATCTTCTATTTGATTCCGTGTCTGACTTTGAATATTTGCAGGGCTTTTCATTTCTGAGGGTTCGGAGTGGAGGGGTGGGGGGTGGGGAGGGAGGGAAAAACAGGAAGTAATCAGCCATGAGAACAGCTGGATGTGAGCAGATGTTTGAGGATGGAAGAAAAAAAAGAAAAGGAGAGGGGCAGCATTCGGCTGGCAGGTTCGCTTTTAATTCGCCGAGTGCGTCGCGCTCACATTTACGATCTATTTACTCCTCGATCAGGTCCAGGAAGTGCAAAAACGTCTTTGCTTTTGGGCCGATGTGCCCGGATCGAACAGTGACTCAGACCCCCAGCATGCAGACAAAAACACAGACATGCACAGTCCTCTCCATGGCTCTGACCCTTATCGTCGATGTTGGTGTTGTTATGGACTTCTATGGTGCTGATCCGATCTGATTCTCCACCTGACACTCAAACACTCACGCAAACAGACAGAACTTCTATTTATACATATGCAAACACACACCTCAAACACAGAGTACAACTGCCTATACCCTTTCTTTGTCTCTTATTCCTTTATTAGTTGATTTTTCCTTTCTTTTATTGCATATTGTATTGATGAATCATATATAGATTTACACACAAACACTTGTCTATACCTCTCCTTTAAACTTTACCTAATGAGAAAGAGAAATGCACCCTAATGCTACTGTACCATACAACTGTACTATTGACTATTAAAGTATTCTCTCACTAGATAAATATATATATATAGATATATTTATAGATATAGATATATATCTATATATATACAACTGTGTAAACGATATATGCTTGAATTATGTGATTATAGTTGTAACATACATAATTGATTATATTACAGAAAAACCCGTTGAAATTATTTTGTCAGTTTCTCTCAGGTGTTTTTGTCTGAGGTATTAAATATGCATAATAACAACAATAAAAAGAACTACACACACACACACACATTCGGAAATCTTGTGATCCTATAGCAGAATTTCTGCTATGATTTGTTCGATTTTGTTGGAGGGGAGCTGTATTTACCTCTCCTCTGTTGTTATTTTCCATTTTTAGTCAAATCTGAATGGGACAAAGATTTTTATCCGCAGACCAGTGGACTGTTTGCTGAGCTCCTACCCCCCTCAGTTACTGTTGCTATGCCTCTTTAGATTTGTGTTGTGGTGCCGCACGCACAGGCGCTTCTCGAGTTCAAGAAAGGGCCCTTAATGGTTGCATTTCTCAGATGTTGTGTCATCAGAGGCCACAGAAGGGCTTTTTCCAGCAAATTTTCACGGATGCCTCTCTGCATCCTTGATGTTCTCAAAGCACCTGTTGACCATTTTGAACAGTACATTGTGGAATATGGAGCACAATCTAAGTTTGGGTTTAGTTCACTCTGTTTGAAATTGATCAGGGTCATGATGAGTTTTAATTGTTAAACGCCTAATAGCTGTCATGCCATGTTGGATTGGGCAGCCATCCAGGAGCACCAGCTGTTTGTTGACTGGCTTTAGCATTTCCCCGGCTGTTTTCTCCCATTGGCTGGTGGTCCATGTGAAAATGGAAATTTAGCTGTTTTTAGATGTTTTTCCTGCAACATACCTTTTTGTTAAATTAGCTATATCTCTAGCATGATCCTCCCATCCAAATATGCTCACTTACCATGATAAAACCCATAAAGTCATTAACAGACAGACGCCCAACGAGTGACATCACTTCAGCTTTGTTAAACTTTTGGTTTATTACTCCATGTGCATGGATAGTTTATGGCAGTTTTGCTCCTTAGAATTCAAATATTTACTCTGGGAAATCAGATTATTTGGTTCTTTGGATTATTTTAGACCCTTCACACCTTTTCCAGACTGTTGCAGCCATGCTAATGGATCATCTCCATTAAGAGGACAACATTTCTGTCAGGATTTAATGTCATTTTAACTAAACAAAAAGTTGCAGTTAAGTCTTTTTGGAGCTGTGATCAACTTAACAAAGGTCCACATCTGTTTTGGCCCTCGGAGCATATTTTTTAATCAGAGAAAGCACCTCATGCAGTCAAAAATCCACATCCAAAGCCAATTAAAGGAGCTGAGCTCTGATTGAACAGTCACTGAATTGGGGACGAGTTTAGCAGATAGTTGAATGGAACTGTTCATTTTTTTCTTTTTAAATAAATTTGCCCTTTTTTGTTTCTTGCTACAAAAATACTGTTGCAGGTATTTGGATTTTCCATGTAATTGAACATTTTTCTGTGGTTTCATGCAGCTTGTTTTCCTCAGCGGATGCCGTGAATTGATTCTCACATAAATCTCCATTCACCAACGTTCATCAAATGTTTTTGTTTTCTTTGAGGGGGGAAATTAGTTGAAACCTAAGACGCAAACTTTTGGAATTTAAATCCCTGTAAGATAAGTCTCAGAGATTCTTAAACTTCCACGAGTGCATGGAGGGACAAAGTTTTGTGCTTTCTTATGATGTCTGGGATTTTGGATTTTCTTCACACACCTTTCAAAAACTTTTTGACAGTGATATTTTTATATGTAATTGTGTGGTTTAGCGTATTTCAACTTTTCTGGCGGGTGCTTTTAGCCCTCGTGGTGGCAGTGACAGTTTGCTGCTGTGAAGTAAAACGGCATTGCGGGTTATAATAACAGTAATAATGATAAAATAATGTACACAGCTTTGTTATTTCTTCTTCAACTTTGTGGATTCTCAGCTAACTTCTCCTTGTTGTGACTGTTATGAACTACAAGTCCCGTGAGCGCAGCTCTACCCAGTATTGTGTGCTGTCAACAGGGATGATGGCATAAGTGGTCTTTCCCCTCCCCCCTCCCCCCGTCAAACACCAATAAAAGCTAATCTTTATTCACTGAGAGAGCTTTTCTGGTGTCTTGCTGTGTCATCTCAAACCAACACACTTGTTCAGCTGTCGTAGTTGAAGACAGGTCTGTGGCTCCAAAAACTAAATGGTGCCAAAAAAAACCCCAAAGACAAAAAACAAACAACAAATGTAAAATGTAAATGTAAAGAATATCATAAATTGAAAATGTATGTTTATATGGTTTAAATTGTATATAATAAAAATGTAACAATGCTTCTTCTTGACAAGAAATCTGAAAAAGAGAAGTGGGGGCAAATTCTGCCTCGTGAGCAGGTCTGATGGAGGAGTTGGTGGTTCAATTCCCAAGGACTTTATTTCCGGAGATTCCCAAACGAAACCCCAGTATTTTTTATAGACTTGAACTTGGGGACCGTTGCTTCTTTTCCACTGTTACCCTTCTTTAGGAGGGTCAAGCCAAACAAAGATGGTTATGCATTAAAAAACAGACTTTTCAGTGTTTAAAAAATCAGAGTTAACATTGAAGTGTATAAACTGGGCTAAAAGGTAACCAGTGTGGTCCGATGAGCCTTCAGTATGTAAAAAAGACAAAAGGCTTATACTGCAGTCATATATCTATCTATTTCAGGGCTTTTTCCTTGTATACACCTTTATGCTCTTGTGCTGCCAGACATTTATGGTATTTTTTAATGAAATGTTTGTATAAGGTTATTTACAGTGTCCCAGATGTCAGTGTGAGCCCTACCTGTCAAACACACACAGATTGGCTATGGCAGATTAGTTTAAATCACAAATAAAGGACAAAAAATTACATTTAAATAACCAAAAACTGTCTCCTGGCTCAGAAACATAGTTCAAAATAATAATGTTTTTTAAACTAATTCAAAGTTTTACCCAAAAGTCTTGAGAACATGACCCGCAGAAAAACGTTGAGAATTATGTTACTGAGAGTTAAACGAAGGTTTTATCTTTCTAATATCTTTAGCTGTCTCTGAGGATTACAAAAAACAGTTTAGTCCCACTTTACATGATAAATGTTGGCAGAGGGAGAGTAGGAAATATAGTATTTCTGTGCAGGTTTTATTCCTTGTGTGCCTCAGCGCTCACTATATTGCTTATATTAAGGCTGTTGTGTTTAAATGAAGGGGTATTGTGCCAGAGTCGGTACCAAAATCCAAATGGGTGAATGGCTCAGTCCAGCCGTTTACTTACAGCAGTGTGGATTTGGATTGTTGCTCTGCAGGATGTGGCGTCATTTCCCTTCAATTCTCCTCGGTTTTGTTTCTGTAGCTCGTAAACACAACAAATGTGATCTCTCAGCAGATAAAGTCCAATCTGGCTAATTAGAATACAATTCATATTAATACAATCAAAATCAAACGGGTTAATGGTAATTCAATTCTAAATGTGTGCACCTCATACAGACAAAACAAGTTTTAATCACTCTGAGGAAACCTCCCAAATCAAAGTTCAGTGTCAGAATTTTTAATTTTCTTTTTCAGGCAGCCGGATTAGATGACTAGTTTACTATATGTTTATTCTGTGTTTTAAAGCTTTTTTCCCCCCTGCATGAGTCTTCAGCGAGGCTGAATAATGAAGTAATTTTGAATGCAGCCTCAGACCGTTGGGAGGCACAGGGACCCCTCTAAAAGCTCCCCTGCTGGGGCCCCAGTTCTGCACCGTTACGACTCCATGTGTGTTCGACATGTGTGCGTTTTGCAACGAACACGAGGATGCATGTTCCTCTGAGTGTGCAGGCCTGCTGCCGCGACTGGTGGGTGTTTCTGAGTGAAACCCCTTCCACTGAAGTTGTGTAACACAGGCCAGTCGTGTGCAGGCTGCGCGCATGCATGTGAGCGCGTGTGGGAGTGGATCTCATCACCACCTGTATGTGGTGGGCTGCGTCAGCTGCCGGGCAACGTTGGTGTCACCATCTCCCCCTCATCGCTCCTCACACCATCTGTCAAAGCCGGTGTTAACACGCCCAGCGAAACGTGCTCGCTTCTGCACGTCATGCTGAAAGGAATCTTTTTAGGTAACTCAAATAAACATTGCAAAACACTAAATGTACAGCAAAGATGCTAATAGCTCAATTGAGTAATTGGATTTGGCATCCCTGCACTTTTTGTAGGAGCCTGCTTCTGTACTTTCAGATGCTGAGACTCTGCCTCACCAGCAGGGGGCAGCATGTTACTGTGTTACCGCTGTCCAGCTAAAGAAAGAAGGTTGATTACTCCAGATTAATTAGACTGATAAAGAATAAATCATATATCGTTTGTTGCAAAGAAATTCCTTTTTCTGAGCACGGTCCTGTTCTGCAAAAGCTTCAACAGTAAATTGGAAAATTCGTTAAGCACCAAAATAATCATCTCGAGGCACATTGTGTGGGAAGCTTTAAGAGAGCAGCAGCAGTTTTCTGATATCCATTTTACTCACTGCTGCATGTGCAGTGAGGCTGACGGCTGAAACTCAAACTGCTGCCACAGCTGTGCTCTTACTCTCTGGCACACGGCAGATTTGGAGGAATGTCTCTCATTACTACCCTGAAATGTTGACTTTTGTCCCTTCTTCCTGAAATAAATGAAAATATGACTAAGCTCAACAGGCCAGTCTTGTAGTCTGTTTTCTTGGTTTACTTTTTGCTCCCTGTTTCCTTGTTTCCTGGGCAAGCACTAGGCGACACAGGTAAGGAAAAACTTCCTTTTAGGAGGCAAAAACCTCGAGCCGAACCATGGCTCAGGGTGGACGGCCATCTGCCCCGGCCGGTTGGGGGTGAGAGACAGAGAGGGCAAGAGGGAGAGAGGGAGAGAAGGACTGAGGGAGCAGAGGGAGCAGGGGGGGGCAGCCTACACAGTAACACACAGACAGGATGAAAAATGGTACAGATATTAATGTTAATGATAATGATAGCAGTAATGATAGCAATAGGACTGGGAACAGTGGTTGTAATTGTAGCAGAGTAGGAACACGGGGGCAGCAGGAGACTCCCAACCACAGATCCAGACTCCACAGCTCCAGAGCTCACCTCCCTCAGTGTACATAATTACTGCTGACCTTCCTCTACTCCCTCAGAGAGGCCTGCATTTGAGTTTCCAAGCTCCTGCTCTGCCTCATGCTCTGCTCTGCCTCATTAGCCAACCAGCTTCAAGCTCTGCTCATTAGGGCTGTCCCTTTTTCGTCAAAATGCTTCAAACACTTATTTCTGTAAAATAGTAATGTTTACAGTTATATGTTATAACATGTTATATATATATCATTCACATTATTGCTAATTATTTATTTAATTCTTCAAATCATTGTTTTAAAAATATTTCCAAGTTGTTTTTTTATTAATGCAATCCATCTTACTGGACCAAATATTTTAAAAAAGTTACATCAAACATGAATTCACATATCCTTGAATTTACAAAAAGTAAAATACACACTCATCTGTCAAAGCTCTGTCTCTATACCTGGAGATAAGGTAACCACGCCCCCTGGTTCTGGCTCTAAACGGCCCTGCTGTGTGCTAATTTACTTCCCAGATAATAATGAATGAAAAGCAGTTATTTTCCATTGCAACACAACAATCAGAAATACCATAATCTGACCTTATACATATGTATGAGCAACAGCAGGTCAGATCGCTGCTTATCTGTAGCATCTGTGGTGATTTTGAGCTCCATCTCACTGTGAAGACATCAGCCCAAATGCCTCTCAGGCTGCCTTTGCCCTGACACGCTCAGCCGGAGCCTCACCTGATCCCACCCAGCTGTCAATCAGAGCCTCTCCGGTGTGATAAGACCGGAAATGTCAGGCGTGAATGTATGTGCGTAAACATGCTGATTAAAGAATATACAAAAACTCAAACCTTAAAGTGACCTTTTCAAGATTGATCTAGTCTTAGTTTTGAATGAATGAGGTGTAAGATGTGAGCCATTGAATCCAGTGAGAGGAAATTGGCAAAAGGGACGAACCCCCCCGTCTGTGTGGGGCTGCTGTGTGTTTTTGGCTTTGGCAGCGTCCCCTGCTGCTGTGACAGGTCAGCAGCCGGAGCGTTGGGGAGAAAAGGCCGACCTTAGTTAGTGGAAGTTCTGGAAACGGGCTGCTAACATCTGCTGCATCATTATTTACCATTTGTGTCACTGTATTGCTGCTGCCTGGGAAAAGTTTCATTGTCATGGAACACAGAGAGAAAATTGGGTCGCTGGTTCCAGACGCGGCTGGATCCCGCCGGGAATTTCCTGGAAGTGTGCGACCGTCGCTGACTGATCAGCAGAGTGGAGGCTGGCATTCGGGGTGGCAAGCTGTCTGAGATATTCAAATAAGAGGATTTCCTGCTGGTTCAGTGTTTTGATCAGATTTCACTATGACAAGGAAAGAAAGCGTCCTACTGCAGAGAACGCAGGCAGCCTTTTAAAGAAAAATAAACCTTCAACTAAAGCTGAAAAAGGCCTAGGAGGTAAAAATACCATGAATGGTGAAATAATGTCAGTTGTTGCATTTATGTAGCACCAAATCCCAGCAAATGTCACCTCAATGTACTTCAGAGATGCAGTCTAATCAAAGCAAATCACAATCCAACTCTTTAACTTTAATAAAATCTAAATCCAACCCAATTAAATCACCAATGAATACGATTCATACAAAGCCAATCAAAAGTTTGTTTTCGTTGCAGAGAATATGAGCAGATTCCCTTTTAACAGGAAGTAGCTGACTCTGACTGGCAGCCATCTGCTTCCACCAGCTGGGGGGTGGAGGGGACGGGAAAGAGGGGACGGAAAACTCCGCGACTCCAGGCCAAGGACACCTGCTGAGAACGAGAAACACAAGTCAATGACAACAATAATGTCACAAGTTCATGGAGAGGAAAGAGAGCATAGGGAGGAGAGGTGCATCATGGGAGCTCCATCCAGCAGTCTGGGCCTATAGCTGCATTTGAAAGAATAAAAAAAAATCCAAAACACAACAGACTGAGAATGCATGCTGAGAGGCAATAAAAAAAGCTCATTTAAAAAAGGACAATGATTTTTGTCTTCTAAAAAATATCTCCACATGGCCCCAATCAAAAATTTCTCTGCAAAGCCACTCGTCCTGCTCCTGTCGTCCGGTCTAAAGTTAGCAGAATTGAAGCAGGAATTATCTTAAACCTGCGGAGGACAGAGGACCAGAGTGTGATATGCCTGATTTACAAGCAGAAAAAGTCTTAAGTAGAACATAAATTGGATGGAAATAAAACATAGAAAGGGGAGGCTTGGTCAGTGCATGAATCAATATGCAATTTATATGCATATTAAATGCATGAAAACACTTTCCATTATCTTTTAATTGAACCAGTCAAACGTATTGGACAGGCCTTTCCATTAATTTAAATGTCCAAACCTTTGACTGTTCATGTATGTGTTTTCTATCATAGATTTTGCAGTTTCAACCTCAAACCGGGATATAAATTGGTGATTATAACAACATAAAATGAGAGGCTTGGTCAACAAATGAGTTAATATGCATGTGTGTATGTGCAGTTTGTTCACACTTGGATTTGAATCGATGAACCAGTGCTGCAGCATCAGAGCTGGAGCTGCTGCCCAACTGCTATCGTCCCCCCCCCCCCCCCGGCAAAATTATTACTTTTGATCCGGCCTCATCTTTAAAACCTCCCGTATCTTTACAGCAAGATTTGCTGGCTGCAGATTGATTAATCCCAATGATGGCTTAGGCTCTGTGCCGAAACCTCTGCAGATTTCTCCCTCTTTAGTAAAACATGCAGGTTAATAAGAAACTGGGGTTTCTGAGCATCTCAGGTCATTAATATAGATGCCTAGTGATTTCCAGATTTGTCGAAGGAGGAAAAAATAAAGATGTTCCTCAAAAGTCTGCCCACACACTTTTGGTCCCAATGCATCAAAGATTAAAGAGAAAACTGTTCAGTTTTAATTATAGTTTTATGAAATGATGGCGGATGCTTTTTTGATCCCTGCCCACGTTATTAAAACACATTTTGGGGCACTTGCCACAAAGGAAATACAACCAGTCAAATCAAAATGTGGACAAAAGTAGTGAAACAAGATGCTTTACAAATGTTAGAAACAACTAAATTCTCCTTATAATTGAATTTATCCGCCTTAATGTGGTATTTTAGGACTGCAGTATCCTGAGTCCTGAGTACACTCCTCAGGAGTGTATGAGCAGGAGAATGTTCCATTTCTATCACCAGGTGGCACTTTTATTGTCTGGTTGCTGCTGTGTTTCCGTTCCTTCAGCCTCCATTTTTTCCTGCTGTCATCTTTCACGTTACCATGCCGGATAAAAAACACGACTATTAAGCTCCGAGATCTATTCAGCTGCACGGTTCTGTCGCTGTGAAGTTTTAATTTAAAAAACAGTCGGTCTGGAGACTCTGGCCTCAGTCGCCCTCGTCTCCATCATGTTGATGTGACCTTGTCAGGACCTGCTGACATTTCCTGGTTCCTCTGGATGCTCTGGGGGATGAGAGTTAACAGAAAGGTGAAGCATGATTAATGAGGAGATGGACGCAGCGAGACAGCAGAAGAGGGATGAGGGAGGGACAGATCTGAACTGTATCCCTGGTTTGCTCTGATGGAGCCACATGAGGCAGAATCATGGGTCCCTTTGAGGATTTATTAGCCATTGATTTCAAGTTATCAAAGCCCTTCATGTTTGATTCGAATGGACTAGTTGAGGCTGGATGTTGGGGTGTGATGGTAGAACTCTTTACCGTGAATTCAGATTCCCTCTGATTCTGACACCTAGAACAAAAATCCAAAGAGCCAACAAGACTCAAAACGAGGCAGAGAAATAGCAGAAATAGATGAAGATGAACCCTACAGGTGATGCAGCAATGTCTGCAACAAAGAACTAGCAAGAACTGAAGAAAAAGCCGGAGTTTAACCACTGAGGAGGATGACTGGTGAAAGGTGGCTGCTGAGGGTATCAGACAGAGGTGAGGGGAGTGACCTAATGAGCAGAAACAGTGAGGAAACCACAGGAGAAAACAGGGACAAATCAGAACTAAGGACCAGTCCAAAAAAGCCTTTAAGCCATAACAGATAAATCAAAGTCATTAAACATTGATAAATGGACATATTCATCACGACGTTTGTATATATGTAAATACAGTAAAGAAGGTCACAGACTTTAATATTTGGTTGCTTGTCCTTTAGCTGTGGTGTATTTTCAGTCCAGTGTCGCGCTCATTTATCACCAACATCTGGTATTGATGACGGAGAGTCCGACCTCAGCTCAAAGCCTTCTGCAGTTCCTCCCAAAGACTCTCGTGGGGTTCAGGTCTGGACTCTGTGGGCTCCCTGAACCCCTCTATGTCAGTCTGAGCCCCATGAATCCTGCTCGGTCGTGGTGCCATCGGGGAGGAGAAACCACGGAAAGAATAACCTGCTTATTCTTTACAACGAGGCAGTTAGCTGACCTCAACCACAGGTCAGATCTCTGTCCCCACAGGCTGTACAGGAGGCACTAGGCATGATGGGTAATCCCTTCCTCTGCCTCTCTTCTTACCCTGATGCTCCATCACTCTGAAAAGGGTGAATCTGGACCCATCGGACCTCCTTCCGTTGCTCCAGAGTCCGATCTTTCATCTCCCTATCAGACTGGAGCCTTCTTCTCCAGTCAGCCTCACTGATCGGCAGTTTTCCTCTGGCTGCACAGCTGTTCAATCCCCATCCTTTGAGTTCCCCTCACATTGTGCATGTGGAAATGCTCTCACGGCCAATATCAAACAGTTCTACCGTCGTTTTTCTTCCATCTAATTTCATTAAATATTTTAGCGGTCGATGATGATGGTCGATGAAACACATGAGCATGCCCAGTGTTTGTGGGCAGCATTGGCTCAATCTGTGTCTGATATTGATCCCATTATTAATTCTCTTTTTTTCTATCAGCCACTGTTGAAATATTAAGCGCAACAACGGTTATGTTCAGCAGCTCTGCCTCTGCTGCAATGTTTTTTCGCTTGAAGCAGCTGCTCTGAACGTCAGGGACCAGTGCTGATTCATTCAAATCCTCTCCAGTGCCCCATATTTTATTCATTCGTTTTGCTTTTATCAGAATGAGAAGCAAAGCACAAGAAGTCGGATTATAATCAGCTTTTTATATTGCCTTTGCACACGCGCCACTGTGGAATTTATCGTATGCTCTTCACATATAAAGCACTAAATAACAAAACTCTATGGTATAGATCTTAAAGATCTCGTTGAATTCACTCGTCAAAGATTTAATTGAAATATGATGAACCCCTTGACTGTCATCTAAAACCTTAACCTTTGGATTTGTGTCATAATACTATAATACTATTCTTTTCAAACTGTTGAGTATTTACTCAGGATAAAGTACAACAATGTGTTTCCTGTTTTTATCTCTATTTCACACTATTTTCTGAGACTGTGGTAAAAGTGCATTGAAAAGTAATCATTAAGAATGTGGTGTCATGCCCCATTGGTGTTTTTCCCCCTCCAACGTCACCTTAACAGTGATGGAAAATGACTAGTGCTTTTCTATACCTCTTTCCTTCCGTCTATGTGACGTTAAAATGACCTGCGACAGGAAAGGTCTCAGCAGTTTCACACAATCAGTGCTGAAACTCACTTCCAGAGGAGAAATTACCACTTGTTTTAGCAGTGGGGGATTTAAATTGCAAGTATTCTTCTGCTTACGACATGAGCAAACACCAACTAGAATGTGACCTTTTGTTGGGCTCAACCCCTCCTGAAACAAGTCCCCCCACGGAATGCACCATAACATATCATATGTGTCCAACGCATAGCTGTGCATCACAGACTTCCCTGTGGCTGTTGCAGCTTTCTGTGTTGAGAACTTTTGCGGGGGCCTATCTTTTGGGCTATGTCTGGAAAATGGCTGCCATGTTGAAAGCTGCCATGATGGATCAGGAGCAGGTTTTTTCCAATGGGAAAATGGTCATGTGGCACATCATAGAAGACCAGATTTGCAGCATTTCTCATAAAGTCACCAAAACCGTGAATGTTCATTGTGATGCATAGTTCATGTTTTCATTGCCCTTTCATGTTCTGAAATAAAAGGGAGTCCTGTGACTTTTGACACACCCTGTATATCATTCTGCAGTATAGGAAAAAGAAGGGAGATTTTTGCCACAGGGATTGGATTTAATGGAGGGGGACTCTCCAGTCAGTCTAATTAGTCCGCGGGGAGCGGCAAAGGCCAGTTCAGATGCAAAAGAGACCTTTGAATTAGCAAAGGATCTGTCTCAGATAGCATTTATAACAGTCCTGCATCAACACGCTCAATGAGAAAAATACACCTCTGCTCACTCGTGATCTTTTTGAAAATGAAGGCTGGCCAGATCTCTTCAACATATTCCTGCTATTTCCTGAAAACAAAACTAATTACTGCTGTGTCCTTGTCAGTGCTCCACTCATCTATTTTTACCAGCCAGTGATCTCACATTTCCTGCCTGACAACTGAGGGCCGACTTCCTCCTTGCTTCTCTACATTGTGCTGTGGCCTTACATGTGTGAGCTCCTTACTCATGGCATCCTTCTGGCTTTGGGAAGCTCAATCGGCTGCTCATGCATGCAGAAAACTCCTCTGTTATTTATCAAAAAGACCTCTACGTCTAGAAACACCAGCATAAATCTCGTAGGCGGCACATTCTCAAGATTTGTGAGGCAAAAAAATGATTGAAGGTAATTCTAAAAGGGAAATGGGTAAACCCGAGGGAAGCCCAGTGGGATTGCTGAGTCAACGGATTTGGAATTTAATCTATCAATTTAATCTATAAGTCTATGTAAGAGTGTTTTCCTTCACGCTATGAAGACCTGAAATGTCCTTGAAATGTTTGAGAAAAAGGGGACAAGGGAGGTTAAATTTCTTTAACCTTTTTTTCCTGACCTTTTCCAGGATTTCTCCAAACTAGCTCCCAAATGAAATTTCAGGGTGCAAAACAGCTGGGCGTGTCAGTAAAAGTTTGCAGCAGCTGTGCAAAAGAGCGTTTGTGTGAACGGGTGAGAGTCTGTCCCACCGAAGCACCTGTAGGCTGCATGCCGAGTGGACACCTGCTCCCGTGGAGACCCCATGTCAGCTTCACTTTCTTCTGGCCTCTGTGCACCGTTGCATCTGTTCACCCTCTCAGAAAAACTCCCGCACAAGTGGGACAAATGACAGAACTTGCTAATCAAATTTCCCATCCGTAATGAACGTACATAAAGAGTTCCATCCCCTTCTGGTCCATGCTGAAAATTCTGCTCTTCTTTGAGTTAGTGGGGCAGATGGTGGTATTCTTGTCATTTGGAGGCATCTGGCTGAAAATGTTAGTTGGTGAGTCACACTGCAGAAAGACCACGTCCTGTGTTTTGATGAGAAAATGATTCAGCTGTCAGGGTAAAGAAATCTGATCAGAAGTTTAGTTTTTTTTCATCATTCCATTTGAAGGCCAGTCAGAGTCTGACTGTGACTAAATGTAATCATTTCAAAGGATTTTGAAAAGGAAAAAGTCAATAAATGTAATATTAATATCAAGGAAAGTCTGAGAAGGCATGGCAGTCGTGGAACGAGTGGGCGGTTAGATACGCTGTTTAAACAACTATGTTTACTGCCAAAGTCTTAAAAAATTGCATGTTGGAGCAATATCAGAGTTTAATACCTATGCATTTCACTTTCATTATAGGATGAGTCATAAGTGTTTGCAAATAACTCCTTGAAGCCGTTTATATCCAATCTTAGTCAGAATTAATAGCCATTTTCCAACCATTTTCTGCCGTAAATTGAAATATATGTAGTATTTGATATTTACAGCGGTGATATATTGAGTCACTGACAGATTGAATTCTTTACAAGCTCTGATTTTCTTCAATTAGAGACCAATGAGCCAAACACAAGCAGTGGAACATCATTAACTCTCCCCATCACTAGAATTAAGTGTGTGGCTGCATCATAAAATATCTCGATTCCGGGGTTCTCAGTAAGACAAGAAAGTTTGCTAACTCATTCCCAGCCACCAACTGGAAGTATTTATCTCCCACAGTGTTTGAGAAATGTTTAAATGAGACTGGTGACTAAGGAATAAGACGGTGATGTCACATGTGAAGGAAGTCAGTGATCCGGCGATTCGGTTAAGTGTTGCTTCTCTAATGACTGCTCATGGAGGGCTGCTCTTGAAAAAAAGCTTTCTGGAAAAAAGCTTTTTAAAGTGGCTGTTGGATCCCTGACGCCCAGCATGCTGAGCTTGGCTGCGGCCCCAGCGACGTAAACCTCCAAAAGGATCTGTTGGCACACCAGCGGGTGGAGAAAGAGGTGGGTGAATACGTGAATATGTCCACCAACAGGATCACATTGTGCGTGTAAATCTGCACACACGCAGAACCGAACACGTGCAAAAAGAGTCTCCATCTACTTTGTTGTGGCCCATTTGCCATCTCATTTGCCAGCTGAACCATATCCTGTGTGCTGTGCTGCATGGAGCATAATTAACAGTTGTCTATGAGAGTCGTTTGCCTCTACATCACCACTGGATGCTCTTCGGCTTATTACAGTGCAGTCATGGAACCGCGGCCTAAATTATGAGCAACGCGGGGCCACACAACACAAACAAAGACGAAAAAAAAAACCCGAACTCAATCTAATTTGGACGTTGTCGTTTTGTTTGCAGAAAGTATTTTATGGCCAGTTGATACATCATTGGATTGCAGTTCTTGATTAACCCTTTAAAGTCCACACAACAAGCAAATGTGAAGTATCTGGATTGATAATTATTTCAGAGAAACAACAGTTTGTTACTTTGATAAAGGAAGGAAAATCTAAAACTTCTTGGATAAACTTATTCTAAGAGGGTCTCAGTCAGATTTACTTCCTGCAACTTGAGGGTCCATTTATTGATTCAATTATTAAGGTTCCTCCTTATTTTTCTACTTTTTCCTATAATTCCCTCAATCCCTTTTTGTGGTTTTATCCTCGTCGGTTTTTATTTTTCCTGCATTCCCCCTTCTCTTTGACTTTTTTTCAGTCGTCACTCTTCATCCTCCCTTCTCTTCCTCCCTCTATCTTGCCAGTAATTGTTTTTTCATGACTTGTTTTCATGTTCTGTAGTATGAACAAAACTTTAGGGGGGTGGATAAAGATCCAAACAGGTATTCTGCCATTTTTTTCAAAGGTTGATGCCTCCTCTGAAGGCAGAATCTGGGTTTTGATATTCCTGCCCGATCAAATGAGCTTGAGGTGCTACAACATGATTTAAGCATTGCCTGGTAAAAAGGTAATTTCTTTTTGGGGAATTAGTGTGTTCCAGCTGTTGGATATGGATAGTTAATATGGCAAATTGTCACATAGTAACTTAGTCAATTAGATCACGATATTTAAACTTAAACACTTGAACACAACAACATTGGAGCCAGTATCTGAGTAAATATTGTAACTGTGCATCAGGACCTGCTTTTTTCTTTCCCTCTCTTACTCTGCTCCTCGTCCTCTCCTTAATTAGCATTTCCTCTGCATTTGTGTTTGTTACCCACTTCTCCTTCACCTGCTGGCCTCTTCCCTTCCCCGAAAACAGCATTCGAGGGCTGTCTTTTTATTGGCTGGGCTCCTATCCCGAGGTGAGTGAGGGGATGGCCTGTCACACATGGACTGTGGGCCCATGAAGCATTAAGCTCTCAGTCATGTTTGCACATCAGCTTGTTAAACTTGGCAGTGTTAGAAATGTCTGTGCTTGTGTTGTGTGTGCATGGGGGTGGGGGCTCAGAGTACTCGTTGGTATTCTGGTCCAGTTTGTATGCTGCAGGGCTGTTTTTTCGCCAATTTTGTGTTTGTGGTCCAGGTATTGCTCAAGCTGTAGGTGCCGAATCTTTTACAAAGAATTTATGAAGGGGAAATAGAAATCTGGACAACGTTAGGCAATTTTATGAAGGTTAGCCATCTGCTTCAACATCAGCGTTCAAGCATGTTCATGACAGTCCAGCATAATGTTGAATCTCCCGTAAATAAATCCAATAAGGGCCCGTTTTCCTTCAGGTGCTGCCGCCCACACACCGAAGCTGGTGCTCTGCATCTGCGAGCGGCTCGGCTGAAGCTAAGAGCATGTTCTGTGTGTGACCGTGGCCAAATCCGCCAAACAAAGGCCAGCGGATGAGTGAGGTGGTGATCTGAGGAAAAACAAGCGCGGAAAGACTGAAAATGCAAATGCGGCTGCGAATGGGTTGTAAAGAACTAAAAGGCATGAAAGTACTTTTTCTGCCTCCTGCTGCACTGGAAGCAGGATTTAGGCCGTCTCAACATGTGGATCAAGAACATAAACATCCGCTGGCAGCCTTTTATTTAAAAAACCTTTGAAAAAAACTTGTAAGACGCATCTGGAGGACTCACTGATCTGGAATCTGGAATGATAGCAGCATCATGCGGGTTTGTGAGGGCAGAGTAGGACGGCCTCGAGCCAAGTGTTCACCAGCTCTTCAAAAACTCTGAAATATTCTCAATTTTTACTTTAAACTGGTAGCACCGAACGTGGAACCAGCTGTGAAGAGAATCTGAATTTGAATGCTAAAATCAGAGGAGTGAACCGAAAGCTGATTTAAACTTTATTTAACATGATCATTGTAATGTATTTGAATCAAATGTAGCACACACCACCCCTGTTATGATCTGAAGACATCTGTAATGGTTGACAACTGATAAAGCGGGTTCAATGACAGGATTTAGTCTGTATTTTCCCCTTTGAAACAGAGGAATCTTGCTTTATCTAACATCTTAAGACATTTTTATAGAAAACTTTGGTAGCCGTTCCTGTCACAGTAACAGGACACAAAACTTGGACACCAAAATACTAAGAATAACACAAAGCAAGGGACCTGAAGATAACAAAGAGAGCTGAGGACTAGAACAAAACAAAACAAAAAAAAAACATGAAAAATGACATAAAATTTACAGACGACATTAAAAGAAGATCCAACTGAACCTGAAAGATTTCACACAAAGGAGGTTTATTATTGAGAGGAGACAGCTTAGGGCTGGCAGCACAGGCGAGGTGTCTCCTGTGGACAGGATAAGGAGAGGATAAGGACTTTGTATAATCCTTGTAATACTTTAAAAAGAAAACATCAGGTTGTTGCTGATTTGAACTTCAACCTTTTAGGTGCCTGTCCAAAGGCTTCATCTTAAAAAGGGACCGAACTTCGGCTCATTTTAGGACAGGGAAGTCTTAATGAAGCTCTCGGTCCAGTAATGGCCTGTCATGAAGAAGAGCCCATGAGTGGAAAGGCAAACTTGAGGCCGCTAGCTTGGTAACACCTCACAAGCCAAAAGCACTTCCAGGGTTGGTTTGCAGCCAATTATCCGCAGCAGCCATGAAAGCAGCGTTTGTTCCACCTCATCCACTGATTGGCCCCTTTTACTGAAGGTGTGACACAGGTCCTGTCATCTTCTTTCTGTCTTGAATTTTCTAAATTACTGCTGAGAAGATTTTTGTTTCTCAAAAACTATAAGCAGTGTCACACTTAAAAAAAAAAGCCTGTATCCCCCCTCCATGGCGATATCTTTCTTTTCACTTTCTGCCAGCGTGGCTCTTGGAGCAACAATAATCTCATTTGATTTCCTGCGCGGTTTGAAAGCACAAATGGTAAGAAATAGTTCTGAGAGTCCATACGTTGGCCCACAGCATTCTGACTGAGCTACAAAGATTGAAAAGCTGCCCGAGGGCAACAACCCAGAGAGTCCCAATCATACTCTGTTTTCATGTCTGCCGAAACAGAGGCACTGAATGGGGATTGCTCCAAAAACCTAATACAGGAAGTATTACAGTTGGTCACAGAGTTTGAGCTCTACTGTGCAAACCCCACAAAAAACAAGCTGTACAACAAGAAACGAACAGCTGCTGCACGGGAGCACAATATGGCTCTTTTTTTTCCCAGTGAGCCAGGTTCTGCATCCAGTTTATCAGATTACCTGTAGCTTTAAGACAACAGGTGACTTCCATGGCTCGCACAGTTTTTTCCGTGCTTTCTTTCATAACTATTTGTTTGGGGTTAATGAGCACCTGGTTGTAGGCCATGAGGGAAAAAAAGGTGAGGTGTTATAAATACTCAGATAAACCCTTGAAAGTTTTTTTCAATGGGTCCTTTTACAAAGCCATTTTTGACCAAGTTTGATGAAAGGAAGAAACACATTGGTGTCTGGTTTGGTCCCAGTGGTGCTGGCTCTTTATCTACACAAACAGGTACTCAGTTCTTTGTTTTAGTGATTTTCCAACAATGAACGCAAAGAAAAAGAGACAGCGAGTTGATGCTGATACTTGGTCTGAAGCTCTTCAAACAGGAAATCTCCACCTTTTATGAGTTTGACGTCAGGATCCAGGCATAATCACCGTGACTACAGGAACATGCTTTGCTATATAACCTGACGTTACGGCAAATTATACCTTTAAGAAAACCAAAAGTAGATCTAATGCTGCAAAGCGGCGGTTAAACATGAAGAGAGCTTTTATGGATCCAGGACCAAGTGAACACGTTTCGGGATCGGGTTGGCGGTCCAACTGAGACCAGCTGCGCGTGTGTCTCCTTGTTGTTTCTGTTCAGAGCCGATTATGGTAATAAGGCCATCACCGGGATTTGGAGTGAGGACAGAGGATACAGCGGCCGTGAGCCGAGCTGCATTGTTGCTAGTTTTTCTCGAACCATCTTTCAATTCCTCTTGTTGTGACTTTCTTGTTGGACCTTTTCTGCTTCCTTTAAAATCCCTTTATGATTTTTTTCCCCATTTTCTTTGATTCAGTCTTTTACTTGGAAATGACTCCATCGGTTTTAATCTTCTCCTGTGCCACAGCCAGAAATGCCCTCGTTTCCTCCTCTTTCTTTGTTTTCCTTTGCCGTCCATCACTCCTCTGGCCACGCAGCTGCCTTCTGCCCACATCTGTTCTCTGCAGACCTACAGATGTGGGTTTCAGGGTGCGGAGCTGGAAACGAGGAAGAGAAAACCGTCAAGAAGAAGAGGCGAACAAGAGAAAAAGAGGCAGAGTGGATGATTGACTGGAGAAGCCCGGCGCCAGATACGAGTGGTCCAGGAGAAGTTTGGAAGGCTTTTCCCATCGTTGCCAGATGTCACACTTTTCAGATGCTCATTACCCAGGATACTTTTTCCCTCTGTTCCTTTCACATCCAGACACATTTGCACAAACATCTGTGTTGCTTTAGCTCTCTGACATTGATGTGCACGCACCCATCATGCCTGAACACACTGGATTAAAGCCGAATATTCCATCAAAGTAAATGCACACCGCTTCATAAAAATGGTGAATTTCCTGCAAACTGACGGATAAAATGACTGATTAACACAACTGCTGCAGCATTGTGCTCAGGGTGCGTTCGCTTTATTTGGTTTGGTTGATTTTGGTGTAGTCACAAAATGCCAAAAGCTGAATATATGTGAGCAAATGTAAACATGCACTAAAATACAGCAGTACCAGTCCCATCAGACTACCGAACCACATGGCAGAGTCCAGTCCACAACTCCTGTTCGAGTCCCCATCAAAAACCAGCCCCAATGCCCTGCATCTGTCACGCCTGGGGGAATGTCTCGTCTTGATTACCTATTGTGTACACCTGGGGTTTCCCTCCCTCATGTGTTTAAATAGTCCTCGTTTCCCCTTGTCTGGTGCGGGGTCGTTCTTGTCTGCTTGCCTTGTCTCTTGTCCTTTCGTCCGTCATCACCCCACGCCAGGTTTGTTTTCGTCGTAGTTCTGCCACAGTCATAGTCACGTTTTGTCTTAGTCTTGTTAATCTTTATTTTGTTACTTTGTCATAGTTTTTGCCACAGTATTGTTTGCTCATTGCTTTGTTACTTTGCCCACAGTTTGCCACAGCTTTGTTTTGTACTTTGTCTGGACATTCACCCTGTTTTTGTTCAATAAACCTTGTTTCCCCTCATTCCGCGACTGAGTCCTCCCGTCAACACCCACCTCCCTGACAGCATCACTCATAAATTAGGCCCAGTCTCAGTTAACCAATTATTTCAGCCAAACAAGGCCACTCTGAAATATTCAGTGATCTTTATTTCTGGACAGATATTAACCTAAAAACCTGCTATCTCCTCTCTCTTTGCATACCTAAGCTTCCTCCCACCGTCCCAAATCATGCATTTCAGGTTAATTGGGGACTCTGAATTCATAGGCGTGACAGTGAGAGTGCACGGTTGTCTATCTCATTCCCTGTAACCCTGTGATGGACTGACCTGTGCAGCAGCTCTCGCCCAATGACAGCGGGGACGGGCTCCAGCCCCCCTGACCCCACTTGGAATAAAGAGGTACAGAAAGTAGATTTGTGCAAAATTGGCCTGCAGTGCACATATTTTACAATGTGTCTGGAGATCGGGTTGGTTTTTGGGTCAAGGTCACTATCATGATGGAAAAGGGCTATAAAAAAAGTTAGAAAAAAAGCTTCTGGATCCAGCGCCACATACATGAATGTACTTTAACTTTGCTGTCATTTGTTCCAAGAAAAGAATTGACTGAATTGTGCTGCTCCGCACATTTGGACCCCCCATCTTCTGAAGTGGGCGAACGGGCTACAAAATCTTCTCCGTTCCTTTAGCTTCATCCATTATTCTTCCCAGATCCCTGCCTGCATATATTCTCTCCTCCATTTGCTTGCTAATGCTAAGCCCCAGCTTGCCCTTGATTGCGCTAATTTAGGCTTTACACCAGCTAAGCTTTCTTCCACCCTTCCATGAGTGCCTCCATCTTTGTGGGTTTCTTATCTCTGTGTGCTGAAGTAATCTTCATGTCAACAATTGAAAGCGTTTTAGCATGTAAATTACACCCCATTCTCCGTCATGCCAGCTCCTGCTCACAATCCTCATTTGCATCACTAAGTATGGCTGAATAAATGATGGATGAGAGTGTTGGTGAGGGTTTCATTTTGAAGCCATTAGCCGGTCAACAACAGTGATAGATATGGAGATGTGTCGGCTCGCCTCCTGTATGTCCCTCTCTGTTCTCCCTCAGTTAAGCTGGGATCTGTCTGAAATCCCTCACGCAATGTTGAAACATAAATGCTTGAGCCGCGTTTGAGAAATGACTAAAAATAGTTTGAACTACAATCTGAAAAACCTAAATGGAAGAAATAAAAAATTACAACAATAAATGTGCCTGAAAGTTTTGGTTAAATCAACTTAAAGTTGAATTAAGAACAAGTAAAAGGTTTCTTTAACAGTTTCCCATGTGATTTTGGTGGTCTAAACTTTACGCATGTTAGCAAATCTGAGCCCAAGCTTCTTAAATGCTTAGGATTATTAGCATGATTAACAATGTAGAAGTAGAATAATGGAAATAACTGGCCAACTCAGTGGTGGAATGAAACTGGGGAGCTGGGGGCCCACATTTGGTACTAGCACTTCTGGTAGGAAGTTGAAAACTTGCCCTGACAGAGGGTGCAGCTCATGATGAACTGATGATCCAGCACTTCAGCTGGTTACCTGGCTGGAAAATCTCTGCAAGAAGTCAAGACGACGGCAGGCTGACAGGTACATGTTTGTTTTGACACATGCATGTGTAATGAAATGAACTGCCCTCAGCAGAGCTGCACACACTACCCCCCCCACCCCCCCCAAGTCTGAACCCGTCAGGAAGCTGCCTGTCAGTGTACGTTTGTGCCTTTGGTTTCTTTACACGTATTGATTGGAATATTTTTCTACTTGCTTGGGACTAAAAAAGCTTTCTAATCTTTTACTTTTTTTTTTTTTACAGCTGCTTAAAAGAGTTGTTTTCATGTTTTGGCCCAAACTTTGTTCCAAGCTTTTGATATTAGCCAAGCATAAGCAGTAATTTGGCTATGGGAGCTCCAGAGACGCACCTGTCCTCCTTCTGATTCTCCATTTTTCTGTTTTTTTCTTCATGTTTCTCCCTGTTAAAGTATTTTCATTCCACAGTCACCCTGTGCACGCTCAGGACTGGGTTGGATATAATCTGCTGGAACTGTTTTTGAACTGGGAACTGGATGTTTAAGTTTAAGGATCAGATTAAGTTCAGTGATTCTAATTTACTTTAATTGGAATGTATATTTCCTGTGTTTGCAGATGACATTTGTTATTTGATGCTATATGAATGACATGGATCAGAATTCAAACGGACACAGGCTGAACATGCTTTTGGCTGTTCTGCCTCGTTCCTTGTTCCTCCACATGGCGAGCTGTATTTCTCTCGTCACCTCTCACACTGTCATGCCTCAGCTTGGATGCAGAATCTTGCGAGGCCCCCGTCCCTTCATCCCATCTGTCGGAGGAAAGGTGGCTGTCACAGACACATGAAGAGAAAACCGTGTGTGGAAGTGTGCTGCAGAAGAGCTCTGTTGTCTGCGTTGGGTTTTATGGTGGCGTGCGCAGCCGTTAATGGAGATGAAAAGGGGGCACAAACCCGGAAAAGCCCACAGCTGTGAGAGTGTAAATGTTTTTAAATGATGGCAGGCTCGATAAATATGGGTGAGAAGGCAGGATTTTAATCACAGAATTTTATGATGCCCTCAAGTGTCTAATATCTATGGAGCATGTGTGGCTCTATTTCACAGTCACACACCAGCTCACACCATTTCTTACAGCAATCAAAGCTCAGAGGACTTCCCTGCATGTGTCTGTGTTCTGGTGGCTCTGCAGCACAGTGCTGCCACCCACTGGAGGCTCCACACCTCTGCACAAGCCTGTTGGTTAATCAATAAAATGAACAATGTTAGATAAGTTGGAGATCAAAAACTGTTACCTTTGCCATCTCAGAGAAGCTTTTAAAACTCTGTATATCAGTCATTTAAACATATTTATTAAGTCATTGCGATATGTTTACTTTAAGATAATGAAGTGATTTTTTTTGGCTCTAGAGAACAGAGCCCATGTTTTCGATTTTATGCATAAATTGCCTGAGGCTCCGGTCTCCAATGCAATAATATTGTGTTGCATCGATGTGATTTACAGGAAAAGCAGTGCACTAAACCCATCAGAGTCCCAATTATTCATTTTAAACAAAAGTTATAGCTTGCAACTGCTAACCTTTTCCCCATAACCTGAATAATTTGGATTAGGTGATGCAGTATTGGGGCATGGTGCTAATATTCAGCATCCAAGAGGATAAATGTGAGCATCCTCTTTTGTTTTAAGTGCATGTTTTCTTGGACAGATACTATATCTGCCCCCCCGCCCACCCCCGTTTAAAGCAGTATGGACTCTGCAGTAGCCCTTGGTATTCAAAGTTACAGCAGCAACGCCTACTGAATGGCGCATTAATAAAACAAGAAGGTGATACAGCCTGGCCAGCTTGGAGGTGAGTCCAATGAACACATCAATAAAAGTCAAAGAGTCTGTGACACTTATTTTTAGAAAGTTTCATTCCAAAACCAAGCTGGAGTTCAATTAAAGTGATTATTTAATAATAAAAAAGACTGTATAGTTGATTTATTAGTTTCACATGCACTCAGGTTTCTGTAAAAACTAACCAATCGAAACCACTGCATCTTTAAAAATTGACTTAAAAAAATAAGAATTAAAATTTTGTATCATGAATGTAATGGGGATTATTTTTTAAATACACCTCCAAACATTTTCAAAGTTAAATGAAGCTCAATAAATTGTGTTTCAGAAAAGGTGCTTTTTGTGATTTATCCTCATTAAATTATGATTAATGAACTTGGTAAAAATCAAATTAAATAGAACAACTGCATTGTCAAAAAGGTTAATAGTTTTTTTCTCTATAAGCTTAAATATGTGAAAGGAAAAAATAGTATTGATAAATTCAGTGAACCAAACTGGTTTGAAAACTGATTTTGAGTTGTTTGAAGCCTTTAAACCACGTTCTGAAGCCCTCCTGAAGCTATTATACCATCAACAAATGAAAGTTAAAGCTGTGCTGTGCAGAAAAAGATTGAACACCATCCAGAGAAGATTGACCTACTGAAGTGGAAAGCTGCCTCATGGTTTGAGGCAGCATTTGAATGTTGAAAAAAAAAAGTTAAAAAAGACAGAGACTTCCTTCTTGTTATCAGTGCACAGTTAAAAAGTCTATTTCTGTGGTGGTAGAGAGGCGTCCTTCTCATGGAGACGTTGCTGATGGCTCTAAAAGACATAGCTGGAGGACCACGCCACAACCAATCAGGTCATCAGGTAACAGGTCAGTGACATGATGGGAATAATCTCTGGCAATGCACCAACAAATGCACAGTACTGATACCTGTACCTGCCATCACACTTAAGATGACCTAATATTAGTCATGACACGGTAAGTAACACCATAAACATCTATTTTCTATGTTCTTCGGTCTAAAAAGATTCATTTGTGCTTGCGTTTCAATCTGTTTTTTTTCAAGTAGCCTATGGCTTTTTTTGGTGTTTCAGCATTTTACACAGCATCAAAACTTTGTTTAGAATGTTCCGTATAAGTTTTAGTGGCTAAACCTAATGAGAAAACTTCCTTTTCCTTACCTTAACTCAATACTCAATAAACAAGCCAATGAAGCTGAAAGGAGAGTGGAAGAAAGTGTCGGCATCACATTCCTGAGCAGCTGTCCCATGGCTGAGGGCTACCTGGTGCCAGCTACTTCACTGTGATGTGGTTGAGGGACCTTGTATCCAGCTGAATAGGTGACAACAGCCAGCTGGTTGGGAGATTGTTTTGAAGGAACTGATTTTTTTCCCCCCACAAAGTGCTAAAAACCTGGATTTAACGGCGTTGCAGCAGGTGCCATCATACTTTCAATGTCTTGTTCATGCAAATGAAAACGACTGCTTAAAGCGTGCCGCTGGAATCAGAGCACATTCAGCAAAAGCACAGCTCCACAAATGGAAAAAAAAACAACAAAAAACAGCAAACTCCTTCTCTGAAATATTAAATTATTAAACACCAAGGATGAACCCCCTCATTCGATGGCTCTTTAGTTGATCACGTAATTACCACCTGATTAACATCAGACATGAACGGGTCAATGGGGCACTAATGGGAGATGATGGCTTTGTTTACAAAAGGAACACAGTCGGGGAGTCGGAGTGTGAGAGTTTGAACTTTGGATTTTTTAATTAGGCCTTTGCTGTTGTGTTTGACACCAATGTGGAAGTTTAAAACCACACAACTGAGAGGATTTTTGTCCCTTTGTGCTGCGCGCAAACATGGTTGTCAATTACACCACATTGCTTGGTAGTTTTTTTCCCCAACTACTCTTTACACTTCGTGTAAATTATGATAAATATTTCTTTGCTCATTTCAGTTTATTCTAAATGTTACTCAGAGTTTTGTTATTTGCAAACTTAATTAGGTAATTTGGGAGACATCGTTTGAACGTGATCAGTAACCTTTTATCGGTAAAGACTTTTGGAATCAAGCTTCCTGAAGGATCGTTTCACCCCGCACGGTTTCAGCCGAGCTACTTTCTGAGCTGCTTGGTCTTTGACAGATGGGCAGAGATTAGAAAGTTAGGTGGGAAAAAAGTCACCTAGTGGCATGTGCTGGGATCCTGTCAAATGCCACCTACTCCCCGTTAATTGGTCAAAAATGTCATCCAGTTCGAACACTGCTGGGCTTAAAATATGCCTCCTTAAAATACTCATGGAGGTGTTTGAGAAACAACCTTCATTTCACTGAAAAAATCCAGCCTCCGATGCGGAGTCGACCTTTCAGGGTATATTAAACAAAAAACAAGCTGTTCTTTGGGACCATCATCTGACTTTTAAAAACTAAATTTCAGCTGTGAAGTCCTGGAGCATGTTCAGACATGCTTTTTTTACTTTTTTTTTTTATCAGGGCCCAAATGAAAACAGTCACACCTGAGCCACAGCAGGGTTTGAACTCCGCTTTCTGGCGGCGTGCCTTGTTTGTTTCACCTGTTTGCCTCTTGAGGACACCTTGATAAATTGCCCCTGAAATAATCTCCCGCCAGCCGTCGTGACATGCTGTCTGCAAACAATCGCCAGCGCTCATTAGCAGCGCGTGTTGACATCGGTGCAAATTTCCATGGAGAGCGTTTACATTCTGCGGAGTATTGATGTCTTTGCAGGTCAGCGTTGGCGGAGGGTGCAGCGGGCCGGACGAGGTCTGAGCACAGCTCGCCTCAACAGGGGTCCAGGAACACATCAGGGGGAGGGGGGATCGTCGTTTTTTCCGCGGCCCGCTTTTTGTCGCAGTTTTTTCCCCCACATTACGTTGTGAGAAGACGAGTCAGCTCAACTCTAATGGGTGACAACCTGTTAGATGAGCAGTGACCACAAACTGGCTTTACTGCCAGGAATCAGGCAGGACTTGGGTTTGACATGTAGAATTCCTTACAAAAAAGCCACGGTGAACGCAGATTGGCAGGCAAAAATCTTGGTAGAGCTGTCTGTCAGGCAAAGTCAGGGGAAGTTTAGCAGAGAGGAAAAGCCAGGATCAGTCAGAAGTATCACACAGGGTCACAAAAAATACCGGAACGGATATCGAGACAATGCGAGGCTGAGCAGGGGACGCTGTGTGTCTGTGGGGGAGTAAAATCTGCGGATGAAGGGAGTGACAGTAATGATTTAAGTCCATCAGGATGAACCAATGGTTCACAAGAGTCCAGATGCAGCTTTAGCCTGAGCTGAGTTGGATTGCATTAAACTAAAGAGATCTGACACCAAATGCATTGAGAATACAAGTTTATTGCCACGTGAAGAGAATTTGGGTCTTAATGCTCTCTTAGGTGTCGAATAATTGTCGGCATTTTTTACAAATGCCATCAATACAGCTGGTATAATCCTTTCAATTAAAAGCAAATTACATTCGTCTCCCTGCTGCTGGATTAAATCCCCTGCATGGTTCAAACTTTATTTCCTCTATGCTTCTAAATAACTACTTCTCCTTCTCTGACTCATACTTTGGATTTAAAATGAGACCTCAAGCTGTATACCATCAGAACCCCGACTTTGAGGTCACAATTAAAAAGGATGATAAGACTCATCTGCTTGGCATTTAAAATATGAAGCCCAAACCAAATCTGAGGATTGAAAAAGGGAAATACAGAGGAATACAAGTATTACATACATTACATTAAATATTTGACAATTTAGGCTAAAATATGGACAGAAATATGAGACAATCTGACATGTTACTGATTAAAATGGATGCCTTGCAAAAGGAGAAGCCAAAAGTAAACCATAATTAACACCTAAAGTGACGTAGATAAGGTTACAGGGGGCCAAAGACAAGCAGGTCTGATCATGGATGAATCACAAATCTGCACTGGACAGGAGGATGTGGCTGGAATCTAGTTTTGTACAGGTCCAATGAAACATAGAAAGAGCTTTGTCTGGGAGGACACTCCCTTATCTGATGCTCCGAAGCTTCTGTGCAAACGTGATCAATGGAAAAAGTTAATTCCACCCAATGTCACAAATGTATTTGAAGTGTTTTAACGGCTTTCGCTGATTCTTTCCTAAAGGATTTTGGGGTTGGAAGTGAAACCTGACTGTTTGTGGATAAAGAATCCCACGTTGCACTGGCTTAACGCAGATTTGGAAGTGTGCGCAGAACAGGCAAAGGCTTAAACTCATTCAAACAGCAGATGTCTTCACCGGAGGTCTTCGTCAGGTTGGCGAACGAAGAGGAACTTGATTGTGCGCTGCTGGGCTCAGAACCCGGACAGCTGCCGCTATTACAACAACACCAACACACGGCCGGCACGCATCCACCATTGGCCCGCTCACAGTGTTCCAGCTCACACTCCACGTCCTGCCTTAAATGGAAAGACATCAGAAAAAAAGAGCTGAGGACATTTCCCACATTGACAGAGATGAGCCGTTTCACCCTGAGCTGTGCATTCATTTTTTAACACTTTTGTGTTGATGTTATTGCATTTAACACTCTCAGACTTATTTTCCTCTCCGTTTGACTCACAGTGAATTAATTAGAGGAAGGTGGGACTCGGGAAACCTTTTCTTTAGTCATTACTAACTGCATAATATAGAATATCGCAGTCCAGTATGATTATTCTAATGTGCAACCTCATCAGGAGTCTTTCCAGCTGGTAAACGTGGTGTTAAGAGTGTAAAAGGTAAAGAAAAAAAGATACCTGAGATGGCAATGCAGCACCATGCCGGTTTGAAGCTCTGAACAGGCCTCATCATAAACAGCAGGTCGCCTGAGAGGATGAAACAGCGGCGTTGGAAGGGTAGCGCTAAAAGAAGTCCCATGCATACAAAAACTTGCAGCAGTTAAAAAAAATTTCTACCATCTACCATAACACCGAGGTGAGTCGCTGGCCATTGTGACGTCAGTTTTGGCACGAGCCAAAGTTAACAAGTACAAATCTGTTGATCTTAAATAATAATCAATGTTATTTCCCTGAATGAAAAACCTACAAAAAAAACCTGCCTTTTGACATCTATGATGGATAAATTCAAGCTAAAGCTTCAAGGAGCTTTTAGGTTTGTGTATCTACAGGACACAGCTCACTGCCACCAGTTTTGTTGTTTTCTAACCACATGTTGGGTCAGAGTGAGGTTTCATTCATTATTTCAATCTTGTCCGAAGAAATGTTGGAAAGAGGAGTTATTACTCCTCACATAGAGCACTATATCCCCCAGAGGCCAGAGAGCTTTAATATAGTGGATTCATTTTCACTCTGACCAGCACTATCTTTCCATTTCTTTTCTGGGAATACTTCTCATTTGCTTTATTTCTGATTAAAAGACGTTACAACCGGCTCTCTGATACAGAGCAAATACAAGATTAACCCTCAGTGGGATAACGTTCAGACAGGAACTGCGTGTCGAGCTTCACGATCTAAAGGGTGAGTTTATTTTCCGTTTTTTGAGGGGGGGCTGAAATCCTCTCCGAGAGGTGCGACCTTCTCGGAGTCCGCTCTCGCTGTGGGTTTGCGGATCATGTTTATTGTATGTGTTTTATTATGTATTCATGGAGAGCTGCGGGGGGAGAGGGGAGCCCGCTGCTCTGCTGGCCCTACTGTCACAGTGGCTGTGACCCAGACAAGGAACATTAAAAATGGATTATAGATGGACTGCTTGAGCTGTGCTACTGTACTGTATTTAAACACCTCTCCTTTTCCTGGTTTTGTGTCCTCTCAGTGGGATGCTGCAGCGTTCCCGTGAATTGGTTTTGCAGGAACAGTTTAAAAAGTTTGACGTCAACAGAAACCATCTCCGTACTAAATTCATCCCCGACTCCATGCTTATTTAAATTCTAAATACAACCCGTTGATTGAACCAACATTGATTTTGATGGAATACTATAAAAAAAAAAACAAGGTCTTTAAATGGAGGTTAAATGTAATCTTCATTCAATACATTTTTATAGCACTAACAATGAAATGTGTCGTACATAACCCTGAAAAAAGGCTTATTCTGGTTTAAATTCCTACCTTGTAAACAAAAAAGTGTGAATAGAAAGGTAAAAGGACCGATGAGAATGTGTAAAACATGCTGATTCAACACACCTGACTCTGATTCTGACTCTGAAACTCAGTACAAGCCTGCCAATGATGCATTGAGGTGAATCAGGTGTGTGTGGAAGCAGAGAAGCTCCTAAAGCCTGAAGGACAAAAACCTCAAGGGCATATTTTGGACAACAATTTGGTTATGATAAATGTTTTGTGTCTTCTGACTTTCTATTGGGAGCAGGTCAGTACTGGTTTGACCTTAAATGAGCTGGAGCGAAGTGAATCTGAAGCTAATTCACATCATTAGGACACTAACATGCAAGAAAATCATTTGAGCCATTTTGGAAACTGACATTTTCTCCCTATTGGAGTCAGATGCATTAAAATTCCACTTGAGTTTGATGATTTAAACAGGGCCGGAAAATTTGCATGCTTTAACTTTTTGCCAACTTTACTAAGCTAGGTGCACCTGTTGTTGGTTAAAAGAAAAATAACCTCCCAAAAAATGTGAGAGTGAGCAGAGATTGCATGCACAATATTTTTCTTTCTCAAGCAAAGTGACAATTTGAAATTGTCACTTTTATACAAAATAACCTCCTAACTCACTTGCTGACATCAGCGTACTGACACTAACATTTATTCTCCACGGTCTCCATGATGTGAGGTGTGAAGTAACAACTTGGCAGTAATCCCTAACAGACCCCCGCACCGGGACACGGTTCACCCCCGATAAGAAGCTCCAGAACGTAACGAGCACAGTGTAACTTATTGGGATTCTGACACATGGATATCTTTAATCTTTGTTTTCTAGCGACTCGCCTGCTGTTCTCTCTCTTGACAAGAAGCAGCCCACAGAAGAACCTGCTTCTATCAATCAATCCCTCAGAAGCCGCCAGTCTGTCCATTTGCCAGCAGCTCAGCCTGCCCACCAGTCTGTCTGGCTCCAGATCAGCCCGTTCGGATTGAAATTCTGTGGGCCGTGTTCTTTTTCTGAGTGTCGGTGAGTGGTTTTGACTTTTGACTCCCCAAACAGGACGTCCAACGGCGTATTGTCTTGACATGAAACGATGTAGAGCATGAATTAGTGGCCTTTTATCCACAACCCATGCAAACGTTTTGTTTGTCGGATTTTCTTTCCATTGAGATTCATGGCAGGGTGTTATTTTCCTCAAACTGTGCCAGGAAAAGTTCCTCTGGCAAAAATAATGAAACGCTTTTGCTGCTGAAATTCAAATGAACTCATAGTGATGAAAAATAGCTTTACCTGCCTAAATGAAAGGAAAATAGAAATCAATACAGGACCATTTACCTTTCCAAACGTGACCAATAACTTTACATCTGTAATTACTTCCCATTGAGTCCCCTTTTCTCCTAATCGGTTTTATCTTCCTTTCATCCTCTCTGATGGCCAGAAGGAATTGATGGAGATGTGCTGGATGGTCTTTGAACACAGGTGTTAGGGGGTAGCTGGTAATGAATGGCTTCCAGCAGTATGTTAATCATGATTAACGAGTGAGAACAAGCAGGAGGCAGCGGAGCCTGACAATCAGGAGCTGACGGGGCGCTGCAAACCGCAGGCCTGCTCCACGAGGGGAGCTGTGGCCGGCCATTTCAGGACACAAAAACCTGCTCCCCAGCTTAAAATGTTACCATTATTTCAGTCATTATTTGCCCTGAACATCTGATTAGTAGAACTTGATGACGTGTTTCTGACCCTTTTTAAAGAAAATGTCAAGTTTGGGCTCCACTTAATCATTTCTTACTGGAAACCTAAATTTAACATCAATGAGATTTAAAAAAGCTAAACAAAATAAGTGAAGAGCAAAAGAGAAAATGGTGTTTTGAGGCTAGAATAAAAAGAAAAAAACCCAAACCCACTACATTTGGCCACCTGGCCTGTCAAAAGATACATGACATCACACCCCAAACTGCATCAATTTCTGTGGGATCCAGTCGCGTCCTAGCTCTCCATACATGTTAAAGGGAGCTGTTCAACATCCATTTTCTATTCCGTTTAGTCCAAGCAGGCCCAACAAAACTAACACACTGTGAGTTAAAATAAAAAAGCAACATTAAAGAAGGCAGGTCTGTTGAATATGTCTAATTTGTGATTGCCTTATTTCTAAGTAAGTTTTGTGTGTGGCCTTCAGGGCTGCCGAGCAAAACAGTTCCTGATGGAAAAGGGACTGATGGTTTTCCTCCGGCTCTGTGGCTGAAACAATCCCAACTGAGCTCTCTGAGTAGCTGTTTACACGAAGCCACTTCAGAGACTCGAGTTTCACCAAAAGAAATGAAACTACCCAAACTGTGAGCGAGCCGTGAAGGGGCTAAGAGCCATCACCGAGGATGTGGAGCGATTTGTCTGATGAGCTCTGCAGGCCGGTCCTGATGGGAGGAGGCGGTGGATGAGAGGTATGTGTGCAGTGCCATGATTGACTGGTTTAATAGGGAGGATGGGAAAAGTAGGGGAGACTTTCTCTGCTGAGCCTCCTCTGACTCTCATCCCCTTCTGAGGCCTTTAGGCTTCAGGCAAATGGTTTTCTGCAATGCATAATTCTGTGGTCTTCTCGTTATAAAAGCTGTCTTCAGAGGCTGATGTACAACCCAGCACCATGTGAAAACTTAAATTTCCTTTTTCCATTTGGGTGATTAGTTCCCTACTGTCACAGGCCCCATTGGTGAAGGCAGCATAAATTAAATTCAGGCCTTCGAGGTTTATTTCTGTTGGTTTGATTACCTTTACACTTCCTGTTAAAGAGGAAAAACAACTTTATTTGTTTAAAAAAAGTCTAATGGACATTTTAACAACATGAAAGCATGCTAAGAGTAGACTAAGCTCTACTTTACCCGCATGGATTATAGTATTTTATGTTGAGTGCTGTGTCTCTGCATGTGGATCAAAACAGTAGATAATGTTTGAAAAATTATATAATTCATCTCTTCAAAACAAGGTGCAAATGGAATATGACAACAGCCCTAGTCTGTTGTGCAGATCACACACTCAGAGGCATCTGTGCATTGTTTATTTTTCCCTTCGTAGGGAGGCCTCGGGGAGGAGGAAATTACCTTGTCGCTCTTGAGCGAGCTGCCATAATAGCTCTGGTGATTGCCCGTGCAGCAGCAGTAAACACGGGCGTGCAGATGTAGGTGGGTGGGACAGGTGCGTGTTGGTCGCTGAAGCGTCTGTGGGCAGATTCACTAATTCCTTCACATATAGCGCTTCACATTTGCACTCGCAGGCAGCTTGGCGTGTCTCAGGCAGCATGCCAATGAGCGAGGGCACATTTTCAGCCTATGTTTTGAGGCGTTCAGCGGATATGATCCATTTTAGCCATCAGGTCACATGTTGAACTTAAGACTCAGTAGAGATCACAAACTTATCTCTTAATGAACACTCCAATCAGCTTTTTTCAAAGTGCCTAAAAAGCCATTTAACACCTGCTAGCATCTGGACAAGAAAGGGGAAAGGCTAATAACGTTTGGTTGAGACAGCTGGATTTTTTGGCAGGAATAAAGCATTTGGTTGCTCCAGCCGACTTCCCATGATGACGCTGTTCCTCACCTCCATATTTACTTTATAATAAACACACATTCGCCAACCACGGCAGCTTGTGGATCAAACAAGACCGCGTTGATTGACATGGCCTGTCTTGAGGACAGCTTGTTTGAAAACCCTTTGGAACGCGCGGCTCTCAGCGTTGAAATAGCAATGCTTTTGTTTTTTCCCCCGTATTCCTGCTGTCTCCGGCCCCTGTGATCCACGCCGCCTGAGCACTGATCCCTGTTGATGTTCTCTCCCACTCAAACATTTGGAGGATGCTTGAAAATATCAAGCTCACACACTCTTACGTTCCTGATCCAGAGACAATTCACCCCCTTTTCACCTGAGGGCAAGGACCTCAGACGTCGATGTGCTAATTCTGTTTTGTTTTTTAATCTAAAGTGATATTATTTGGCTTATAAAATGAAACATTTAGCTGTTGGAGAGTGACTGCAGATTATCCCCTCAGGAGCAGATGGTCTGTGAAACCAAACTCTAAGTGCCAGAGCTAGTCTCTTTATTGGGTATGTCATGATTTGAGATGGCGTAACCTGTGGCAGTTTGTGCATATTTTAATGAGTTGCCATCAGCTGAATTTAAGCTTCTCTTCTTGAACAGCCAGCATGCAAAGTGCCTGAGTTAACAGTGTGGTGGAGAGAACACAAATAGGACAAAGTCCTCTTATAAAGAGCAGTGAAAGAAAACATTCAAAGAGCAAGTTATTATTTTTAATCAGACCTTGAGTTATGGAGACTCAAGGGAAAAATCGCCAAACAAAATGAAGGCAATGCAGTGAACAGCATGTAAAGCATGGCTAATGAACTGATAAGATCTTATATGGTCTTTATAAGGTCTTATAGGGTATTTCAAATCAATAGCTTCCCTTTTGCCCGTCAAGCATCTATAGGGCGCATTCGTCTTATGGATCATACCAGCACGACCCCTGTAACTATTAACGGTTTATTTTCTTGGAAAGACCAGGATGGAGAAGTGTTGACGAGGAAACAATACCTCAGCCTGTCAGCATCCGAAACACAAAAAGGCAACAGAGAACCGCCCCGCAGCCACATGTGGGCTGACAAAGTGTCAAAACTCAGAGCCACTGAAGCATGTGCTCCTCCTTGTGAGGCAGGCCGCTGGCTTTGGCTGGTTCCTGGTCGCTCAAAGGGGAGAAATTTAGAAAAATAGCATGTTCTCACTGTACAATGCTGACTAAACTGAAATGCCATCTAAGATCATATGTGTTTCTAGTTGTTCAGCATGACGGAAAAACGATCCATACAATATAAGCCTCTCCATCAAACTTATAAGGACTTCAATTTCTTTATGTAGTTCAATAATGCCTGGTTAGCAGAAGCCTAATGTTCATCTTGAAAGACAGTGTTTGATCTGATTTCAATGACTGTTCTCATGCTACCGATACAACTCTTTACATTGAAGTTAGCCGTAATCAATCGACACAGTTTCAAGTGCAGCAATATTTTACAAAATCAGAAACAGTAGCAGAGCTATATAGAAAAAAACCCAGATGTATTCTACCAGTAAAAACTCTGACATTAATGTTTAAAATTCCTCAAAATACTGTGATTCAGCTGCTCCCAAAATCTGCATTTATACCCATAGTTCCTTGTTTTACAAGTCAAATGTTAATAAATCTTTTAACCATCTCCAGTGCTCATGTGCAGGATGCGCTTCAGACTCTGCTGTAATTTAGGCCAATTTCAGCTCACAGCTTTGACGGCAAGAATAGAAATAAGGTAAAAAATGTATAAAAACAGAATATTCATTTTGGATCTGACCACCTGAACTCCCTCTCTCAGGTGTAATCGGGTGTTTTTATCCGCTCTCAGGCCTCTTCTGCTGTAGGAAGGAGGGACATGTAAACATCAGGGAATTCAGTTTCTGGCGAGATAAATACGTCTGTCAGCCACAGATTCTTTGGTCGGTCCCAGTCAAGGATAAAAGCCTTTAGATTTATGACAGTATGCCTCGGATCCCATGACTGGAGGCAGCAGCCGTGTTGAATGCTCGTCTCTCAGGAGCCCTCATATCATGAGCTCTGCAGAACAGAGATGGATCTGTGCATAATTCAATCTGAATAAACGACACAAGAAGACTTTAGAAAAGTGTTTCTCCTGTTTTTTTCATCTTCTAGAAAATATTAAAATGACGCGGCGCTGCCCGCTGGTGGATTGCATGGTGGTCTCACAAATCGTGGCAGAAGCCTTTCAGTGTGAGGTTTGTTTGTCTTCCTTGTGTGTGTTTGCATCTTCTCCAGTTGTTCGGCCTTTCTCCCACAGGCTGAGTACACAAATGTTGGCTTAACTGATGATTCCAACCTGACTTTTGCGGCGATTTCCGGCTGCGATAGACCCCTCTCAAGCAAACAGCATGAGATTATGGGATCACTTGGGAGAACATGGAGGTTTGCACAGTGCTGATGACTCTGCCGGATATGCTCTTCATATTCAGAGCTCACAAACCTGGACAGCAATGCAAATCCAATAGAGTTCAACTCAGATAAAAACAACCTTCATTTATGTTCTCCAAAGTGGATGATGTTTCTCTTACAAAAAATATGGGACACATCTACATAAAAGAACCAGTGAAATACAATGTTTTCAATTACTCTTAAATGTTTAAGGTGAAAGAAAAAAACATCACCAACCAAACATGATTGAACAGATCTAAGATCCTGGAACTGAGACGGTTCTCCTGAAATGAAACCAAAGAGGAAGAGGATAGTTATCCTCCTCACTTTTCCTGTGAGGCTCTGAGGCAAATGGAAAAGAGGCTCGTATGTCTGGAAAGATGATCAGCAAACAGCTTCTCTTCTGACATAAACAGAAAACAAAGATAACACAAAGCCAATGAAAGCGCACACGTCTACAGTTGTTTACGATTCAGATTCTGGTGTTTTTACATGTTTACTAGGAGAAAGAATCTGAATGGTAATTGCTTTTCTCTGCTTCACTTCCTTACAACAGAAAATAATTACGATTTAACAGAGTTTAGACGTTTGACAGGAGCTTTTTCCCGCTGCACTAGTTTGTGTGGTCCACAGATGGGTGGGGACGAGGAAGTTAGTATTTTTTCACACCTGCCTGAACAGTGCATTGGGACAGAGCCGTCCTAAGTCTGAACCGAGGACACGAGGTCAGGAAAATCATTGTCCATCATTGCATGATTGTCCCATGACGGCTTTGCTAGGCTGTGTGCATCCCCAAAGCATCAAATGCTGCGGGTTTTGTCTGGTGTCTGACATGCGCCAGCGGCTTTGGCTTTGGTAGTGTGACTCTCTGCCTGCGGCTATTTCAGATGTTCACCCAGGAGACTGGGTTCGAATGCAATGCGAGATCATTGTCTTCTTCTCTCCAAATCTAGGCCTGTTGTGGTTTGGTACATGCTCCAACGCTTCGGTTGGTAAGCACATTTAAAAGCATATTAGGACATAAAGCACAATAATGCACCAAAATGATCAGGTTTTATTACCAAAACATTGGATAAGGTCCAACTTAATCCAATTGAATTATATTCTAATGATAATAATAAAAAGAACAATAATAGTATCAATAGTAGAAATATTAATAATAATGATAATAATGATAATTATTATCATTATAAACAGCGTTCAAAATGTCAATCCATAAAAAATGATTCTAGGGAAGGAAAACCAAAGTCGATTACCCACGTGTCCTGAGGCAAGACTGAAGAAGAAAAACAACTTTTAATGGGACCAGACCTCCAGCAGATCCAGCATAAGCAAACGTGCTGCCTGCAGTGGTCGGGAATTGGGCGGACCTGTCAGAGGGGTCAACAATCACCATCCCACCAGGCCTCCCGCAGCAGTTTGGGCCCATGGCAGCATCACTAAAACAATCATTCTGTCACCCGAGCCAAACCCAACTTCACTTTGTCTGAAGTGAACTTTTAGGCATAGAAGATGGTCAGGTGTCTGCCAGCTGTTTCAATGCACAGGAGAAGAGCTTTTCTGCTTTCATTCCATCCAGTAAAGCTTCAGGTTCCACAAATAAGGCATCAGTCTATGAGCCAAGAGCTCGGTTTGGAAAAATTTATGAGTTTTTTATATTTTATTTAAAAACAACAGGGATCCAAAGCTGGAAAAATATAATGGCAATGCAGAAAAACCTGTCATTTGAGTTGATCATTTTCCTATGGAGATGATTTCTGATCCCTGGACACATTTTTCAGATAATGTAGAAAATCTGTTGGAGTACCACTTTGTTTGTCCTACACATGTTAGATTTCCTGTGTTGCCACTAAAACAGCACTTTTGGAATCACCTTGTCGTTTAATGTCTGTGAAATGTTTCTATTTTTGTATTTTTTGAAGCAAATTCAAGGATTCCAATTTTTTTCTTTTTGGGATATTGGACACATGTTAAAGCATGAGTTGGAAAGAAACTAGTTACTTGGGTCACACACAGAATTAATTGACATTGACACAGTAAGATTCTGTTAAAGGCATGTTCAGTCATTTGAAAGTGGTCCTTGGCCCAGCTGAGCCAGCTCTCCTTGTTTTTTGGGGGGACAGAAAATGAGTTTCTGAGAAACTTTCCTCCGCCTGACGCTGTCTGTGGACAGCTGGAGCAGGTGCTGAAGTTGGACATGTGTCATTAATAAAAGCTGAGCATCTGCTACTCAGTCTGAGCCACAGAGAGGAAGATGCCCCCGGCGTCCCACTGCGGGCCGGGCCAGAACGAAGGACGCCGCCTGCTTTTCGTCGCTATTTCTGAGAAATTTCTCTCTTTTTCTTTTGTTTCTTCAAAAGAAGAATCTGGTTTGGAGGTCATACTTTGTAAACAGTTTGATCGGCAGAACATAAAAAAAGCAGAGATCCCTTTGAAGCCCTTCAATCAATCCGAGCATTTCCAGTTACCAAACTTGAAAAAGAAATGCCTGAATTACCTCGCTGGTGGGGAGTCACAGATATGGCGCTTGCAGAGCTGAGGAGCGCTGTTGTTCTGTAATGCTGTGCTTGGAGCTGTTTCAGATCACTATCTGTTTCGGATCCATGTAAAAAAAGAAAAGCCCCACAGGTAATTTGTCGCCGAAAAGATTGGACTTGAAAATGTGCAAGCGTTTGACAAAAAGACAGGTAAAGAGCAAAGATCAGGAGAAACATCATCCATCATAGAGGAATTCATTTTGAGGCTGCAGAATCGATCCAATAAGCAGAGGTTTTCTCACCTTTTTACAGAATCACAACGTTTGCCAACGCATGTCAGAGTAGAATTAAATTAGAGGCTCTTGTTTATGACTCTAAGTGTTTTTTACTGTGGGGGGCAGGAGAAAACAGCTTTTTTTCCAATAAAACTTTGCAAAGTTTAGGTAATTGGCTTTTTCCCTCTCTCGACCATGGGGTAAGGTCATCCGAGCTGGGTTAGTCCGCGTTACCGTAACACAACCCTACATATGGGTCGAAATGTCAGATGATCAGATAAAACCCTGCTCATCTACTTTGCACTCTACATGACAGAGAGGTAAATCAGGAAGTAAACGAAAGAGTAGCCATCACGTTTGAATTAGAGTTGGCCTCCAGAGATCTGCAGCCTGATGCCATCCGGACGTTCAAAGTCTGCAGCTCATGTGCCAGATATCAAATACAAAACATTCAGAAGGAGAATCTTCTTTAAAGAAATAATCATCGCGCTATTTTGTCCTGAAATATCTTTTGCAACCTGCATTGAAATGAGTAGGTAATTGTTTGATTTGATCATAATTAAAAAAAATAACCTCACAGTCAGAAATGTTTTGATACAGAAGTGATACTCGTGTCACAAACGCCGAGACCTGCAGTTTTCACCTCTAACGACTCATATAATTAATTTATCCCAGGCATAATTGTCTCATAGTGCAAATAGCTCCATGAAAACAGCTCATGAATAAGAGACGTGCGCCCTTAAAAACTCTTTAAGTGTACATGAGGCGGCTCCATCGACGGGTTAATGAATTTTGCACAAAGGTAGATTTTTCAATATTTGCTGTCTGGGACTCGTTTTGCCGAGTGCTCAGAGGGGACGGAATGAGCAGAGGCGGAGCTTTGTTTGATCAGGTTGGCTGCGGAGATGAGCCTCACTTGTTGCTCCATCCTCAGCGACTCTCGCTGTAGCGGAGTGGATGTGACCACGGCTGAAGGTTTCTGCCGCTCGGCTCGTGGATCTGCCCTTTTGCCCTCCCTAATTATCCTCCCGGGGATTTTGAAGATGAGCTGAGCTGGAGTCTGAAGTCACTGAGTGACTGGGTTGCCGGGGTAACGTCGCATCCACCTGTTGACCTTCGCAGCTCTCCGGCTGCCAGTCTGTGTCTTTGATTCCTCGCTCGGGCAGCTGGTCCGGTTGGGTTTCCTCTCTCCCTTTTAGCCTCCTCCTGCCCCCCCCTCCCAGCCCGCCTGTCCACATATTAAATAAACTCTCTCCTTGGCAGAGGTTTCTCCAGCCCACATGTCTGTCTGTGTGGCAGGTTTTGTTCATATTTAATTCACTAAGTCCAAGGTTTCCGACGACTGAGACTCGAATACCTATTTTTTTCTCTTTTTTTTATCAGCTGCCATCATAGAACCAGAGAGAGAATAAAGAGATTAATCAGGAGCAAGAACTTCTTTCCTGAATGGGGATCCTAAAAAAATGCTTTTCAGCTTATCGGCGGCTGATGGCAGATCTGAGATTGGGAGGTCTGGAAAATTGCTTTTTTTTGCCAGCTGGAAGACTCTGAATGAAAGAAATGATGCTCCCAAAGGCTGTGGAGCACAAGCCACCATGATAATGTGTCAAACACTCGCTAAGCCTCAGATGGTAGTCGTTGGCATGAGTTGAAACTATGATTATTATTGTAATCTTCAGCTTTAAATACCGTTCATGGCGGGTTTCAGAGCAAAAATCTGGCTGGAGTTTCAGAGTCAGACAGCAGATCCAAATTCCTTGTATATTTATGTCCATTTCTCGTATTATTTATCACTGTTACTCACACAGAAAGAGGCTGTTTAAAGCTGAAATAGCTTTATTCTGTGATTAAACATGTCTCTTCAGGGAAAGTAAAAACCATCCAGAAATTAATTCATTTTGGGACTGTAAAATGTCATTTTTTTCTTAATTCACATCCTCAAACCAGCAATTTATGCTTATTCAATTCTTATATTTAGTACATCTCACTCATTTTGGAACTGTAAAATGTTATTTTTCATAACTCTCCTCCTAAGACAAGGCATTTATGCTAATTTAATTCTTATATTTTGTACCTCTCACTAAGAAAAAATGCTATTCTTTTCCAAGATACAGTATGTATCTGATACAGTGGAAGAATTGGGTAAATTTAAGCTTTAAGAGCCAGACAAAATTTGAAAGATGATATTATATTTAAGAAGGGTAAGGACACTTTTAACCAAGCCTAGAAAAGATGCATGTACTATGTATATTTCAATCTTGTGCCCTTTTTCATTTGAATTCTCTTGTCAAAGGAAACAAAAAAGGGCCTTTAAAGTTTAAAAAGGACCTTTGATGGAGCAAGAGAACCAGTGTAAGCTTCAGGGGCTTCATATTTGCACCATGCATTTGCAAGAATATTTTTTTTTGTTCCCCTTGTGCGATCCATGCAGACCAAACAGGCGTTTCACCGGAACGCTTATTCCTCAGAGAAAGATGCATTTCTGCCTCCACGCCTTGCAGCACATCGGTCTTGTCTTTGATGTGTGGTGTGAACAGGTCCATTCTGTGGGCTCAGCCTGCAGAATCAGCATGCTCCTCGAGAATGCAATCGTTTTTTCCCTCCTGGTTCTTAATTTACTGACCTTTTTCTGTGTATGCAGAAGCCTTCATGTGAAAAAGTGCATTTGGCTTCAGCGGTCGGGGTGAGAGAACACCGCCTTCGGTTTTTGGGCAGCCGACTGACTTAATAAAACATCGAGGTACAATATAAACCACAATATGTCTATTACATGAAATCTGACTGTTCAAAGGGCACACGGGCATCGTAAGAAGCTTTATAAACCCAAATGTCACGCCTGCGTTTGGTCTAATTACACCATCAGTACTATTTACTGTCTCTAAATCAAAGATGCTATTTGGATAATTTGCAACCCTAGTTAATTTTTTAAAAGTGTGTAGCTTTTAGAGAGTCACATGCATGTAGGAGACATCTGTTCACGATCAGGGCAAAGTAGAAAACTAACATGCCGCACAGACAGACACATTTTCAGTCCATTAAGCTCATGTAGGTGTTGTGGGAGAGCTTGTTAGGGCCACAGAGTGCCTTAATGTGCCGGGAGACAAAATGAGTGATGGAATAAGGTTTGTGATGTGCTTTTCATCCTCTGGTGTCCTCTGAGGTGGGCATGCTAATAGTTTGTACTCTGATTAAAGCGGGAAAATGCCCAGGAGTCACTAACACTGTTAGATTTCACAACCCAGCTTCCCTCAGTCATTACCCTTCTTCCTTTAGCCTTTTTATCTTAGATCATGCTGCAGATTACAGTGATGGCTTTATTATGTATAAATAATCATTCTTTCCTTTATCTGTCTTATCACTGAGGCAACAGATGTGTCACATATTAGACAGACACAGTTCACAGATAACATTTTATCTTCCGATGTTTGTACAAAAATGTGAAAGGAGTGGAAGTCTATAATGATTTCAACCTCCCATAAAACACCCAGATTGAAAAAGAGAATAAGGTGCAACATTTGATACAATATTAAGAGCAACTTATCAAGGTATTGTTATTCTTTAATCTGTTTTAAGATGTGTATTTCATACCTAAATGCATACAAAACACTCATCACAAACAGGTTTAAAATTATCCACCACAACCTCACATCACGGGATAAAATAAAATCAAAGTAATCCATGACAGAGAGGGATATATCAGAGAAATAAACATTGGCCGATTATTTTGGCGTCACTTTTCTTTCTTTATACAATTACTTACATGAGGAAAATGTAAATGAGGCCATTAAAGAACCAGCTGATGATCTGAAAGTGAAAATACCTTTGGTGTGTTAGCATGGAGTGCAGGAGCTGATCCTGATTAAAGGAGATGGTAATGCCCCGCTATTCCGGGCATGGATCATTAGTTTGACAAATCACATGATGTGGTTATCAATCCAGCCCATCGCGCTGATCAATTCTCCTGGATAAACAGGGAAATGCCTGACAGATCTCCGCTTCCATCTTAATAAACTGCGACTGAATGAACCTTCCTTTCCCTTCTCTGTGGAAATCATAGTCGGACAGCATCGTCGTTCTAAGACCCACACTTTGCAAGATCCTCCGCTCAGATAAAGTTCTGTCCACTGGGACCACAGAGCAGACTTAATTAAATCTCCCATTCAGGGTAAGCAGTTCTTATCTTGCAGCAGAAACCTGTGATTTTTAAAGCCCTGACAGCTAAGTCACCATCAGGGTCTTCATTAGTTAAAACTGAACAGAGCAGTGTAGTAAATTTTTTTGTCTTGTGATACCAGCATTGGTGTTGTGTTGTGGTGCGTTTTCAGTCCAATGTTTTAAACATCAGTTCACTTTCCCAAACACACAGACTGGTAAACCATCCAAGTGATTAATTCCTGATTATGGGTAAGAAATAATACTGAGAACCATGTTAAAACGTTGTGGTGTTTGACGTCACTGGACTTTTAAAGCCATCAAATGGCAAATTCAGATTAAACACACCAGTTAGTCTTTGGAATAAATTATAATCAAAATAAAAACATGATACCAAAGCGGAGCTCTTGGAGTATGTTAATACAGGTTGGGTTGTGGCTACGATTGAGGATCACGTTGCTGCAGAAACGTAATGCCAGAAGACGAGGTGTAAGAAATGACTTAACATTTCAGATCTTTTCAAAGAAATGTGGGAAATGTCACCGCTCCAGCCATTATGAGGGGCCAAGGCACTGATAGAGCCCCGGTTCATGTCCCTGACAAAGACGTCAGAGACAAACGGCTCGGTGTGGAGGTCGGTTCCGCATGTGAGAAAAACCAGGACCCTGAATAGGCCGCGGATGTAGATACAACCCTGTTAACACTCCTCTGATGGAGAGCAGCTTCCACCGCTCGCAGCTGCAAAGGTTAAAATGTGTTCTGCGGATGCTGCTGTCTTCCTTGATAAGCGATTAAAACCAGCCAAATTGCTCGTTGTGTGTATGTGTGTGTGTGTGTGTATGTGTGAGTCTCCACGTCTTGTCTTTGCAGTTCAATTTTTCATTCAGTCAAGTGTGCGCACAGAGCCCTGTCTCCCTAAAGGTTGGTATGCCGTGCAAAATGCCAATTAATTGAGAAACGTACACAGGAATTTCAATGCGGGGATCCATGTTCAGTTTTAATGTGATGCGTGCAGCATTTTCCTGAAAAAGCTGCTGCTGCTGAGGCTTGTTTGCCTCGGTGCTGTATCGGTGCCCTCACGGATGCGCTGGCTGTCTTTGTATTGCGCTTTAATACAGCCTCACACCATCACGGAGGCTGGCTTTTGATCCCTGTGCTGATAACAAACTGATTCTGGCTCCTTTTTGTTTGCAGAGTGCTGCATCAGGCACATTTCTGGCTGGCGTCTGCAGCACACCTGCACCTGTACCTGCCCAGAACACAAGCTTTATGCCTTAAACCGAGCCTGGGTGCTCAGACTCCTTGTTTTAGCTCAGTTTCATGTATGCTTTGCATTCAGCACAAAGATTTCAAACAATGTAATTTGATTGAGATAGATCGAAAGAGCCATCCCAATCTGAGTCAAACTTATTTTGTAGGCATTTTGGTACATATTGGTATTGGTTTTTATGCAGGTCTTATGAATAGATGAATAGGCGGCCACAACAAGCCGTCCAGTGTGGCATTTCAGTGCATTCACAATTTGTTAGAAGCCACATATATGCCACCCGGCAGCCTGCTGTTATGAGCTGAGCTTTTTCTTGTTCTCTGCATAATATCATGTAAAACAAACTGCCTATTCACTCTAACCCAGACTCCACACATTTCTTTTAAAATGGAAGTTGAAACACTTAACTGAAATGTAACCTTGTGGGGTACTCTGCGTATTTAGTCACTACGTAGCCGTGTGGATTATCCTGAGCCTTGTGCTTTTAGCTCTGAATCCTCCGCATTTGCAGGTGAACGTGCAGGAGAAAAGTAAAGAGCCGGGAAGGCGAGGGGAGAATCTAAGTGGGAACACAAATTAGCACGTTTTCATTTTCACATGCACTTTTTCCACCTTCATGTGTGAAGGTGGAACCTCCTTTTCTCAGTTATGACTTGATTCCAACAGCTTCACTTTTTTTCCCCTCTATCTGTCTTCACCTACTCGTGATTACTGGAGGTTTCCTAACCCCAAATAATCAAAGGTGCTTTAAACACCAGCTTCTGTAAAATCCTTTTTGATGCTCTCAGATTGTCGCGAACGGCGACACACCTCCTGCGAGGATGACAATGAACTAAATGTTAAGAAGAATTATCAAAATACCATTACATCCAGAAATGAAGGCTGTCAAAGGGAGGAAATGGGAAGCTGCAGGTTGTAATCTGTCACATATTGGACACCCTGCTGAAGTTCAATCATATCTGATCTTTGACTGAATCATTGGGTGATGAGAGATTTCTCTATACACGCGCACACACACACACACAAACACTCACAGCTTCACATCAGACACATGTTTCTACACTGAGAAACATCTATATTGAGAGGGAACAACTCACCGTTTCTAATTCGTTCAGATAAGCGCTTTATCATCCAGAAATTTAAAGAAAATATCATATCCTGTCCTGTTAATCTATCACAACTGTTTAAGGAAAAAAGCAGCTTTGATTGAAATAGGAAAACAAAGTCGGTCTACTCACTTTGACTGGCTTAAGTTGGAGCCCAAACCTGAAAACTTTTCAATCTGTTACAAAAGACTTCTCTTACAAAAGAAAGTGGGATTGTGACCCTGCCACATTAAGTAGGATGGTGTTTTTCTGTGTATGTTGTCTCATAAGATAGGGTCTTTGAAAATTGGAGGCTCAGGTAAAATTGACATTGGCCTGGTTGGGTTTTATCAATATATGTATCAGCCTCTATAATTCATGGGCTTTTATTGTCATACTCTGTGTCTTTGAGAGTTGGGGGGTAGTGTGCCTCTTTAAGGAAAATAGGGGTGGAGCTATCCAGGGAGCACCTGGGAAAGAGGTAATGAGGAAAAATGTTTGAAAGGTGTGGCAGGTGGCATGAAAAAGAGAGAGGTTGTTTGAATGAGGAGGCTGCAAAGAGTCCTGCCGGATGGGGTTGAAGAAAAAAGAAAAAATCAGCCCACTGGACAATAGTTGGGGAAATAAGGACTTTCAAAGCAAAGAAAAAGAAGTCGAAGCCTGGAGGACTTTTTTTCCCGCTGGATGTGCTGGTGAGATCCATCTAGTTTACTCATTTTTGCCTTCAAATGTTTTTGTGCAATGCATTGCTGAAGACTGATTTTTCGACTTATTTTGTATAATTTTGTGGGGTTTTTCTTTTTGTATTTTCGCAAGAGGTGTTGGATTTACACTATGGAGTGACTTTGGGGGGGGGGGAGGGGGTTATACGGGATGGTGATTTTTGACCAAGACTATTGAAAAAATGTGGGGAAAGAAGTGGATTGTTTGTGAATTGTGTGATTGATAAACAAAATACAGGTGACTGATTTGGCATAAAGGTGTGTGGGGTAATGGTTATTTTTTATAACATTTTGGTAAAATAATTTTCACAGATAAAAGTTAAACAGTGTAGGCCGAACGTATTTAGTAACAGTTGTTTTTCTGACTAAGATCAGGGGAATTGTTACAGGATAGAGCAACGTTTTTGAGGAGCAAACACTCATTCAGAGTTGATTTCAAGATGCTGCATCAGCGGAACTCTTAAAGCAATTGAACCTTTTTTAAAAACAAACCTGCACCGAAAAGAGAAACTTTAGCTTAACATCGGTGTAAAAACGGACTTATCTGAACTGAAGAAGCTGGAGGATTGCTTGCTTTAAGGGAGACTCATTAGCATGCAACAGGGTGGCTGCGTTTTCTGATCAAGACACCTGCTTATCAGAAACTTTGCTTCGACATCCACAGACAAATAATTCTGTTTTAGCTTTTCTGTGAGGGCCAGGATGCTGGAATGATGCATAAAATCAGAGCGCTGCTCATTTTAGTGGTTGTATCTGTTTTTTTTTGTTTTTTTTTATGCATGTTTTCTATGCATGTGGTGATGTGAGGATAAGAGAGCTCCTTCAAAGCATGCTGGGATAGCACCAAATACTCTGATGCTTGTCAGACACCAGCAGCATGAACAAGTTACGGCTGGCAGATGGTTTGTTCTCTCTTTCCTTTCCACTTTTGGACACACAAAAAAAAACGACATTTCCAGGAGAATATGCAGCCAATTTGATCTGGACTGTATATTCGGTGGCTGTTAACTTCACAGCAGGACACCCGGCTGGAGATGGACTCTGCTCTGAAAAGGGGAGTGGGGGAGATGTCTGCAGCACACAGGATGGGAAAAGTACATTGTGGAAAACTGGGCACGTTGAGAATGGATGATGAGGCTCTTTGATGGTTTCTCCGCTCTGCTGTTTTTTGATGGATCCACAATATTGATGGTCCATTAACATTCGCGCCTTGTGCCACTCGGCCGTCTCCTGTAGATTTGCTTGCAGACATCTGGGAGATTTCTGCTCCCTCTCTGGAGATTAACCCCTCAATTCATTCAGGCTTTTTATGACGGAATGACTTAATTCTTTTTCTGCACATCGGCATTTCTTGGGTGGCAGAATCTCTAAGTCACTCGGGAGCTGCTTCATTTGTCCACACATTTCTCGCCTCTTTGTAATCAGCTTGGAATTAGCCGGCTGTAGAAGCAGGGGCTGTGTTTCTGATGGAGTAGAACCAGAGCAGGCTCTGTAGCTGCTATGGGTGTTTGCTCCAGTTCTTTATTTATCTGCAGGATCTGAATGTAGGAGTTGAATTCAGGCATTTATAAGCTCTGAGATCTGTTTAATTCAAGTCAACTACCCTTCGGCTGTCTCTGTTTCCAAAGTCCTGATGGTGTATTTGTCCAGGATGTAAGTGGGGTGGGGGGAATTAATTCTTAAAATCAGAAATTTACAAATGTCTGTGTCCACTTTGACTAACAAGGAATTTGGATGTTTGTGTGGGCCAAAATAAATGATGCAGCGCTTGAGTAGTTGAATTTAGGGGAACATTTCTTCTTTTTTATTTGAAATTCAGATAATTAAATAACTAAAACTCGAGGAAAAAACTGAACTCATGACATTACTTTAAAGATGTTAAGACAAATAGCACACGTGGGGCAAAGCATATTCTCTGATTTGTTATTTTTGTCAGAGACAGTCATATTTACACTGAAAATGGAAAAAAATCAATTTAAAAATGGTTTGATATTGGTGGAGTCGGCGACTGCTGTGAAAGCACATGGCACCACACCCATATTACAACATTTGAAAACAATTTTTTCCCCCAACACCAAATCCCTTTTAGCAGGGATCCACATTATCTACTCGATTCTACAATTTCTTGCCCAACAACTCTGTGCATCCTCATCCAATAGGTACCCTGAACTGGGCGCGGGCTGCAGGAGGTGCTGTGTGTCTCACAGCTAAACAGCCCTGTGGAGTATTTGTTAATCCTTCAAAAATGATTCATGTGCACGCATCTTACTCTGCAGCTGCCGTTTCATTTAAAAAGCAAAAAACGTTTAATTTTAGGGTGGCAGCAGGCGCTGCAGATGGTAACATTATACGTAATACCCTTTACTAAAAGGCTCAACTTCGGGAGAAAGATTACACAACATGGCTTTACAAAACAGCTTTTGTAAATTACTGTATGGTTTGGTGTAAAAACTAACTTATGCTTATGGCTAAACTACACACATAATGCACACATGTACTGTATATCACAGAGAAGATGAAAGACACTGGTAACACCTGGTTTCAACAGGTGGGACGATGAATGTTCTGAGTTGTGCTTCACTGATTAGAAAAGAAATTAAACTCAGTCTGATTTTGAATTGCATGAAACAGCTAATCTGCAGCATGTCTGTTAGCAGGGCGACGACTCACTCATCTACTATCAATTGACAATGTAATGATCTTAGCAAATAAAGAAAAACAACTTTTCACCAGAAAAAATCAACACTCCACATGAGCTGCAGGTGTTTCCACTGTAGTCGATTCTCCAGTCGGGAATTCTGGTTACTCCTGAATTCCCACATGGATGTCTGATCCCCTGAGACTCTGTGAGCTCTTTAAACATGCCGAGCAGCAGCGTCAGGGTAGAAGCAGCTCAGGGTCGGTCTTCTCTGTTTTCGACAAAGACTCGCTGCGACTTGGAAAAACTCGTGCAGCCGACTGGGAATTGCTTTAAGAGAAATAGATTTATCCTTTACAGTCACTTCTCACTGTTGTTATCTTGGAAAAAAAAATCAATCTTTGTGACTGAAAGGAAGTCAATTTCAGCCAAATAAGGAGAAAATAGAAAGGCCTATGACTTTTGGCTTTATCTTTGAGATGTTGGGCTTTGAGGGCTGCATTAAAAAGGACAGATTATTATTGGAGGTTGTTCTTCACCAACACACAGACCAACTAAAACATTCAGACTCATAGATAGACAAATAAAAATGCATTTATTTCACTACAGTCAGAAACGGCAAACGTAATAAGTCCAGCATCTATTAATTTAGGCTTTTTCTATTCAGCTGTTTTTAACAAAGTACTTGAATAATAAATAAATGAATAATAAAATGAAATAGAATAATAAATCGAATAGATTAATAGAAAAGCCATCTCGTTCTTTCCAGCTTGGAAAATTAGGTGAAAATAAACTGAACAGGAGTTTTCATAGTGCCAATTGTTTAAGAAAAATGAAGTCATCAGTATGCTTCCCTAAAAATAAAGAAAAGTTAAATATCAGCAAAGTGAAGCTCAACAGATGCACATGATTGATTGTCCTCCAAAAGCAGAGGTTCTCTGGTCTGGAGCTGACAGATGTGTGTTAACAAAGACAAAAAGCTTCAACAATGACCTGAGGGAAGCAGATGTTACTGCACATCTGTCTGGGAAAACTATTTGAAGCCCTTTCTACAACAGGGAAACAGATCATTCGCAAGTTTAAAAAGAGATCATGAAAACATGCTCACAGTTTAGCAAAGAAAAAGCAAACTGAGCTTCAGTTATTTCATTTATTAGGTCACTGATGTGCACATTAAGCCTCCCACTCGTTGAAGTCAGAGCAACTTCAGTAGCTGTGTTGAGTATGTGAAACTCCACCCGGGAAAAGCTTTTCCACTAACCAGCAAAGCACAGAGAATCCTTCAAAAAGGAAATGCCACGCTTTGCAAAACAGGTACGACTTAAATTACGCTGGGAGAGTGCAAATCAATACGAGGAGAGCATCCCTAATATGTTTTCTCCACTCTCTTAGACTCCGAAACAGCTTCGAGAAACGCATGTGTCCTTTTACAAGATAAAGCAAATCAAGTGTGCCTCATGTTTTATTCAAAATATAAGCCAGTGCATCTTTGCTCGGTGGCCGAGTTTTACGAAAATGAAAAAAAGAAAAGTAAAGAAAAAAGGATCAGAGCCAACCTGTCAAGGACGTGACAACTTCATTGGAAATCAAATCCATCATGGCTGACGCTGGCCGACGGGGAAATGGAGAGAGTTTCATTAAGGGGAAGGCAGCGCTGTTGGTTAATTGACAGATGAAGATGGAGTTTGCTCCTGATTCTCATGAACGGGTGGTTCCTGTGGTAGCGTCTGACGTAACGGTCAGAATTCTTTAAAAAACAACAGCTACACATCATCTTCGGGAAACATTTCACGTTTAATTTTTATTCCAATGTGTTCAGTTCAAACGTCCCAAGGGGAAAGAAGGGGCAAAAGTGGGGATAGAAGGGGGGAAAACGTTTTAAAGTAAAGCAAAAACTGCTATTTGGGTTGGATTTACTGATCTGTCTCCGGCTCAGACGATTCACAGCCTTGCTACACCGGGACGCCGTCGTTTCTCTGTGATTAAAGTGGCTCCGAGCTCCTTTCCACGTGGTGAAATCACGGTCGGGCTGAACAGAGTTGTTGAAGCCATCTGTCTAATTGGAAACGCCTTGGCAGGCCGGCTCGGTGCGCGCCGCGTCCTCCCAGGCCGGGGATTCACCACTTCCTGCAGCACCTGTGGCATGTGCCGCTTCAAAAGGGGAGAAATCCACACGGCACATTCTCTCAACCACAAATGTTTATTTCCAAAGCTCGTTAGCCATGTTTTAATACTCACGACCAAAACTCAGAAGGCATATGGAAGTCGGGAAGACTTTCTCACTCATAGGTCTGTGTTTTTTTTTTCTCTCTTGTGATGTGGATTGAACCTAGTGTTGTCACGATACTAAAATTTTAAACTCGATACCGATACTCAGGAAAATACTCGATACTCGATACCATTTTCGATACCACAAGGATAAAAACAAAGACCCTAAAATTTAACTGAATTGTGTCTTTCATTTCAAACTGACCTGTTACTGATGTTATGGTGGCCCACATTAATGACCCTAACCCTAACCCTAACCCTAATCCTAACCCTAACCCTTCATAATTGTGAGAAATAAATATTTTTTGGTTAAACTTGTTTGGACTTATTGTACAAACCTATTTAACATCCACTATTTTAACATAATATTATGGATAGAGTTTAATTCAGTGTTTGCAAGATTCATTTCACTATTTTTAAATTAATGTCTATATTGCCATGAAGCAATTAGGATTTTCTTGCCTGGGCTCTTTCTATTGGTGACGTAATCAAAACGTCCGATTTGGATGTGGGCGGAGTTAGATATGTACTTGATTAAGGGTAGCATGTTATTATTAGCCATTAGCCGCAGCTAGCAAGGCTAACGTCTTGTTAATGATCATAAACAACGTAAATAAATACATAAATAAATCAGAGAGAAGGGGCGCAGCGACGGCAGGTCAGCGTCGCGCGCGCACTCGCGCGGGCTTGCGCGGTGGTATCGATACTTTTGAAAATGAGTATCGTATCCGGATACAACATTTTAGTATCGATACTTTTTCGAGTATCGATACTTTTGACAACCCTAATTGAACCATGAAGACTTAGCAGAGAAGAATCCTCTCAGGATTTGAGTGTAAAACATCTCCTTGTCGTGCACAAATGAAAGCTGGCTGTGCTAACAAACCTACCCGTGCACAGGTACAGTATGTTCAGGCTGCACATGGATTTTTTTTTTTTATCTTTCATTTAGCTAAGAGGCATTTACTTAGGATATATTTATTTTTCAGGGCCATTGTCACCTGAACGCTGCTCTGTGTATTCATTTCCGGGAACAGCCTGTCCTGCCACGGCTGTGAGGAATGGCGGGATGAAAAGGCAAACAGCTCTCTCACTGTGTGTGTCGAGGACTATATCGGTTCCCTCTCCTCCAAGGGAGGTGGGACGAGATGCTGTAGCATGCCAACGCTCAGATTTCAAATGATCACAGAGCCATCAGATCAGACCGGAAGCCTGGAGAGCCAAAAACAGTTTCCCTCAGGAATTCCCTCAGTCTCACAAAACATCTGGGTTACCATCTTACATCTGGAAGGATGCCGGTCAATCAGCTGAGCCTGGTCCATCTGAGCGGAGAAATAGCCGTCGTTTTTAACATTTTGGCAAAAATAACGGCCAACCAAGTACAAAACATTCTTTAAAACAGGCTAAAAGTAAAAAGAAAAAGAAAGTATACAAGCTTAAGTCTGTTTTGACTATCATTCACATTTTATCTGCAGTCAGCTGAGCGGCTGTTTTCATGTCGAGCTCCATCGCCCACCAGCTGCTGGAAAATAAGCCCCCCCCCTCTGGCCGAGCACCAGTGAGCAAACCAAAATGGTGCTTATTTAGAGAGGCCACACTGTGCAAATAACACATGTAACCTGTGAAGCTAAAGTTTAAGTGCACAGTGCAAATGGTGGAGTCTTTTACTGAGTTGGCAAGCAGAGAGGCAAAATCGTGCAAATATACAGAAACGTCTAAATAGATTACGTTTTTTAACGTGACTCTTCGAAATGTAAAAATGATAAATGAAAGGCAAAAGGAAAAAAACACTCTGTGAGTTAAGTTTTTCTAGTTGTAAACTGACTGCGGGTACAAAAATGCACGTCCCAGAACTTCTGCTTTTTTCTTTCCAACTGTAAGAATTTAACGGAGAGTTAGCAAGTAAAGCATCGACCCTAACCATCCACATCACCCAACAGTTACTGGTTTTAAGAATGAGAAGACTATACAGTATGTACTGCCCCCCATTAAGCTGATCACCGTACATTATATCTTATGTGCTACATCTTTTTTGTGCAACAGCCTCATATCATAGAAGTCAACATTCAAAGCGTGCATTCACATTTATAGTGCACATCCTGTAGAGTTTTCCACTCCTACAGCTGTACATTTCTACGGTGAAAATGACTGTCCAGCTGATGTGACATTCAAATCTCCCCTTTATGGGACGAATAAAGGAAAATCTTATCTTATCTCTTATGAAGCTGACTTGTAACACAATTGTAACAAGTTCAAAATCACTGAAAAAGTTATAAAGTGTGGGAGTTAAATCTGCTCTCTTTCAGGGACAGGAATAAAGCAGTCACTGATGAGACGTTAAACACATTTTCAGCTCTAAAGAAAACTCCCTTTAATGACATCAGCCATTTTTTACCAGAAGAAAAGGGACAACCTGCAGAGATTGACAGGGACAAGCTGAGATTTGAAAAAAGTGAAGGAAACCCCCTTGTTTGCTTCAAAGTCCAGCCCATGACGTGTCCTCCCCATTCTAGCTTTTTATATATTTTTTACTTATTCTTGGAGTTATTCACTGCTAAACATTTTCATTTAGAGGTAAAAATGCATTAAATGGACTGAGCGCAGGCTGCCCACCATTCCTAATGGAGCGTATTTTCTTTTCATTTAACATTTAATCGTCAGATAAATGTTCTGAGTTGTTTCGATTTCTAAATTCCACAGCGTGAAGGAACATATCCGTGTCTCAGTTAGAAAAATCTGATTAGAAGTTTGTTTGGTGAGTGTTGGAGCAGTCAGAGGGTCGAATTTATATCCGTTTTCCTGCATAAGCGTCATTGATCGCGCACATGGCTAATCAGAAGTTTCTCGGATTCCTTCATTTTAGACACATTTTCTTGGGCAAACTAACTGGATTTTTCTCCAGCTGACTCTGAAAAGCCTTTCCATGTCCTGAATGTCGCTAAATGAACGCAGACCGGGAGTGACGGGTGAGTCCTCCTCCATCACCGTGCACTCCCCACTCTGCTCCGGCTCTTGTGCTTCAGACTTGGGGCCTCCTGGAAATGCTCCGCTCTCAAACTCTGAGCAGTGCAGCTCGTCTCGGCGAGCGTGACAGCCTGCATGATGCAAGTTTGCCAACACCGCCCACACAGATCTCTGTGCTTTTATTATAATTGTCAGATGAGTCCCTTCTGAAAAGTGTACTTGAAGCCATCTGTGGTGTGTCTTCTCTCTGCTCGATGACCCTCAGAAAGGAGCCGCTCGTGGAATAAAGAATTTTCACTGCAACACATGACAGGAGATTTAAGGCCCTTTTTGGGTGGAAACTAGAAAGTACCTGGTCATCTACTTCTAGCTGCGACTCCAACGGCTCTGCTCTTGCGAATGATTCCATCATTATAGAGATGTATATATTTCTTTGAGTTTGATTCTCTCCTTTTTGAAATGTAAAAGAAATTATTCATAAAGGTTGGAGGGATTCTGAGTTGCCCTCTGTCAGAAGTTGTATGATCTCTGTTTGGAGTGATGTGTTATTAATGTGTTACGTATAACTGTATGTCTTTTTTTATTTATATGTATGAGTTGGTGGACTCCCATCCCTTTGCCAACAGTGTTGAAGATCTCATTTGGGCAAAGTAACTTAGGTGGAAGTGGCCATAGCCAAGTAATCTGCGTCTTTTAATTTGATTTAATATTCCGTTAATATGTTTCAACCCTCCAACCTCTGCGTCTGGACTCTTTTCTACTTAGATTAGACCCAACAGTTATTACAAAACGTGTGCTTTTTGCGTTCGTTAGCATGAAAAAAACCCAGAAATTGTGTAGGTGCACAGACTGAACAAACCAGTGTTCCCTAACTGTATGCCGTTTGGTTTGGAGACGGGCCTGGAGCCTCATGCTGCGTCATAATGTCTCAGTTTAGAGAGCAGCTGCTGTTTCAGCCACTGGGAGCAACAAAGGCCTCAGAGGGCTGATGGGCTGAGATAAGCTCTACACCCTTGTGTGATTTTTAAGATTCACTTTGGCTTGTCTAGTCGAGACCAAACGGCATGTTTTCCATCGTTTCTGATCCCTGCCTTTAAATTCAAAATTGTCTTTGAATTTAAAGGCTAAACCTGCAAACAGCTCATGGAGTCTCATGATGGGGGACTCCATTAATCCCAGAAAACGCTCTGTTGTGTTTCCTCTGCATCAGGATCGGTGTTGGAATCCGTTCACACTGAGTTTGTCGTTGTCAAGACAAAGGAGGCAGCCTGCAGTCGCATCTCATCGGATAACTGCGGCATCTCCGCTGAATGGAGCCATAATAATGAATGCAATCCCTCAGCCAGCGGCGAACCGGCATTTCGGTCACTCTGGTGACGTTTCTATACATCGGAGCACGCCAGTGGAGCTGCTGTTCTGGTGCACGTGAAGTGATTACGAAGGATCTGGAGGCAAACTCCATGAGAATCTGTCTGTTTGGGACTTCTTCCTCTTCACTTCGCCGCCTCCCCTGAGAACCGGCGCGTTGCCTTAACAAAGACTCTTCTGTCAGGGATTCCTCGGTCTGGCCTGTCCTGACAAATTTATCCTCGGGGGAGCAACAGAGTGTCGACAGCAGCAAAGTTTTTAATCAGACCGGATGAGCGCACAGCTGCTCAATAACTGCCCTACATGTTGCTTTCTAATGGAACAAAAATGCAAATGCCGTTTTAATTTCCGAGCCCTAATCCCCTCTATAGAGTCGTTTAAAAAAAAAAAAAAAAGGCCAGGAGGGCCCTCGTGTTTTCAGTGGCAGAGCTCCAAGGTAATTCATTTTCCTGTCAGCTGTGACTGTTTCAGCCTTCATTTTTCCGTTTACATTTTGAGAACGATGAATATGCAGGTTTTGGGTTAACCTCATGTAATCCGGTGGCCTTTATTCCCTAAACGACCAACAACACACACATTCACGCGCTCCTTATTCATTCAATTGGTTTTCTGCTGCGTATGAGGAGGATTCAGATCGCCCCCACGAGGGTTTCAGGGAATTAAACTTCCAGAAAGCACTCCCACTCCCACTCCCACCCCTCCAGGTTCCCAACAACAGCTGAGCTGCGGTGGTCAGTTCTTGCCAACTCTGGGTTCTGGCAGCCGCACAACGTCCAGACAACTTGATGAATGTGACCAATTAGGAGTGAATATATGAGTCAAAGCTGGTGAGTCTGCAAACGCAGTATCATAGCACAGCTACCCCATACCAAACAGCCATCAGGGACTCCCTCCATCTGAACGCTTTTTGCACAGGGACAAAACAATTACAAACACACAACATACAGCACACCCACTAAAGAAATTGATCATCATCCCAGGATGTAAAGTGCATTCCAGGAAAAACATACTGCAGAGATTAGAAGAAAAATATTTGATTTTCAATAGTTTCCTTGCTAACTATGAGTAATAGGCTTATTATTTCTGTGTTTTTTGCTGTTCTGCTGTCTCCTCCACCTGAAATATTGCTGTGCTCAAAACTCTGATTCATCTGATTGTCATCTGGCACTTTTTGCCCCTCCCCATCTTTGATTTGGTGGTTTTAAACAGTCCGTGCTTAAGCTACTGCCTTAAACTAAACCACCCTGTGAAAACTCCAACCATGGCAGCCTTCATTACACCAAAGGTAAATAACAGGCCTTCGGTATAAGCATGACACATCTGGGCACACCTGTTCTCTCAAATGTTATCAGGTTTGCTCTGCCTTGTTATGAGCTCCTCTAGCGTGTGACTTGACTCAGTCGCTGGTCCACAGTCCCTCTGGTTAAGTGCTTTCATCACCTTCTGTTTGCTCTTTATATGTCTTTTTTTTTCTTCTCGTCTCGTGTCATTTCCACTCATAAGATGCTGTTATCCACATGGGAGTAGGATACCTGTCGGCCTCCTCACAGAGTTATAAGAAAAGGTTAAACTACACAACTGCCTGCAGAAAACGAGCAGCGGCTGAGGTGAAAACGTCTAAGGTGTGTTTTTGCTTCGATTCTTCAACGGAGGCTAAATGGAAGCAAGCACTAATCAGCCATATCCAGAGAATGGAATCAAAATGGAATATAAAATTAAATGTATTTCCTTTGCCCTCTCGGTGAAAACTTTAGTTTTTCTTTTTATTACTTGCATTCTGCTTTTGTTCAAAGGTAAAGATGGGAGTGAATTTCAGGTTAAAGCAATTTTTCTTAGCTCCATCTTGATATTTCCAAAAAACAACAACATGCATTTGGTAATGTGGCATCCACACAATCTATGCGAACTGTGCATGTTCCCCCTTTATGGACTTTGGAAAGTTCCATTCATTGTGATTTCCCCTGCTTTTGAATGCCCGAACTAAAGGAAAAAGCCCTTTAAAAAGGGTCAAGAACGTTTCAGCCAGTATCTCAACGAAAGGTCGAAGTGTTTAATATCCAGACTGTTTTCCTCTGTTGCTTTTTGATGGACACACAGGGAGTAACAGCAAAGTAATTGTGTGCATGTATGTTGGGGGAACTCTCACTGCACAAACACAGACGTGAGTACAGTGGCTGCACAAGAAGTCCAGCCTGCAGCAGTTTGAAGTCCACTGGGATCAACGGGGAGTATCTGTCTCAAGTGAGAATGGATGAACTTTGAAATTCAAGCCTTGGGGAAGGAAGAGACACAAATCTGTCAGCCTGGAGAAACAAGGTGAGGAAACGAGCTTTGTCCGAGGCATGCTCGAGCTGAGAAGATGGCAGGTCGACTGAAAAAAAGAAAGCTTCCCGAGAGTCAGTGACTCGCACTTATCATGGGAATCCAAAACGTGCTTTTTGTTTTAGCCAAATGCTGACCGGCTCAGTTTGCAGCCTCTTTTTGGCCATGAACAAACAGTGATTGGCTGACTGTAACGACTTCACCGAGTTACAAGAGCTGAGGTTGTAAAAAGCATTAGCTCATTCTCAGCGAGAAAAAAAGATAATCACAGATAAACTTGTTCAAAAGTGAACTGCAGAGCAAAATCTTTAGTAGGACAAATAAAATGATTGTGAGAAGCAACTATAAAAAAGAATCCAGCACTCACAGAACACCCTTTGCTCCTCATTTGGGGTCCTTGGTTGCACAAATTTGTCAGCTTTGTAGGATGAGCAAGTAATAGAACTCAACATCTGCACCAGGAGAAACTTGTAATATGTTTTTCTAATCTTAGTCTTAGTCAGCACAAAGCACAGTTCTGTGTTTTAGGACCTGATTTTCTTCCATTAGTGCTTATTTTTCATGACTCTCTGCTATACAAATGGCTTTGACTCATTTGAAATTTAGGGGGCTTTGCAGATCTGCGCTCACTTCTTTTACATGTTGTTTTGGATGATTCATAAAAAAAAACATGGGTCGTTTTATAATGTGTTTAGGAGTTGAAATCAATCCAATCTTACGGGCCAATTTGCTCTTGTAGAAAGATAGTTGATTCTTTTTGGTAGAAAAACATGAAACTTATGAAAATTCCAGTTGTCTTAGCTGTATTTTGCCTCATCTCTCATATTTGTCTTGTTCAGCAAAATAAATATATGGAAATCTGTACTTCTCAGTAATTTAAAAGAATAAATTCCAAACTTAATTCCTGTATTTCTGAGTTCTGATCTTGTTTTCTGCAAAGTTAGGCTTAGGAAAAATTATTACTCACCCTCACAATTGGCCCTCCTGTCTGAATCCAGTTTATTTGTGTTGCACATTTCATAAACAGCAATTCAAAGTATTTCACAAAAGGCATTTAGATGGAAAATAAGAAAAATTTTAACATGTAATTATTGAAAGAAAGAAATAAAAGAATACACAGATTAAATTACAAATGAAAAATCAGCTTAATATAAGAAAAAAAGGAGGAAATTTAAATTTGAATTGCTTGAGTGACGCAGTGTGTAAATTTATGCTTGATAGGACAGGGTGATGAATAAATAGCTGTCATCGTCTGAAGTCTTTATAGGTAATCCTTCTCCCCGCCAGCCAGGCAATTCGCATATTTTATTTGACCACATAGTCGCCTAAAGGGAATTGATATGAAGAAATGGACAGAAGTCTCCCAAATTCGTCGATGCCAACGGAAATAATTCAGAGGAATTAACTAAAATGCACAAGAATACCTAGAGCTCATGTTATAAAAGTTTTACATCTGTCAACACCAGAATGATTAACAATAGAATGAGACATTGAAGCAAGATTAGCTAATTTTTGAGCCTCCCATACGAGCAGCGATGAACCAAAGCTTGTTTTCTGGAGGACTTTGTTATGATAAGAATAATGATTTATTTGGAAACAAGATAAATAAAAAGAAAAACTTCTGATCTGAATAGAAAATGCAAAACCACCCTTTTAAAATAAGTATTTCTCATCTGATGATATGTGACTCACAGCCAATAAACCGCTAACAGAGAGAACAGTCTTCAAATGATGATGAATATTTCAGTCTGTGTCTAATGCTAAATGAAGATGATGAAGCAGTTAAAGATGCTGTTGGTCACTAGTGGAATAATTAAAGATGTTTTTTTAATCTAGTTTGACATCATACATAAACGGAATGATTGCTGGTCCACATTTGAGACGATGCTTAAACAGTCAAATAGGCTAGAGAGAAGAAGAATTCTCATGTATGCTACCTGTTAAAGCTCTTCTCTGGACAAAGGGAAACCACGGCCTTAACATGGCGCAAACCGGTCAGCTCTGTGGAGCAGCCAGAGCCAGTCATGCATGGGTCGTTTGGTCGGTACCTGCACAGCCGACGCGTCAGAAGCAAGGCCGAAATTGCTCCCGTCATCCAGCCGGCCATCATGAGTGAGAGGGCCGGATGAGAAGCCGGCTATCAAGTGCTTTAGGGGGCACTCGTCGAAGCAGGCGATTATCAACAGAGCTAATGGCAGCCATTTGACGTCCAGAGACCCCGTGAGATCGGCTTCCATTTTCGGAGCGTTTCACAGAGGTCTTGTGCAGAACATCACCCGCTCGGTTCGGTTCGGTTGAGAGCGCCACAGGACAGGCATGAGGGGCTGGAGGAGTCCGTTTCGGCCCGTAAAAACTGCCCGGTCAGAGGTGACCGCCCTGCTGCTGGAACACGATGGTGAATATGTGGCCAGTCAGTCAGTCTGGAAGAGGAGTGTGCCACATGAATATACTGTTTCAGTGACACTGCCTCCTTTCATGAATCGTTAGCTGATTGCGGGATACAAATCACCTCAGGCGCTCAGGTGTCGCTCCTCTTTCACAATACCTGCCTAATCAGGGCAGACTATGGAGCATTCAGCGAAAGTGCTCGTCCACATGTTATTTTTACACCCTGGCATATTTTCGGTGAAGTCGCCTTTTAACGAACTCTTCAGACGTCTTGTCACTGCTGGCAGTTGTGTCATATAGTTGTTCCTCAGACTGTCAGACTGGCCTATATCCGGATTCTTGTGATGGTAATTTCTTGCTCACTTCATTTTAATCCTCCGTGGGGCACACTGATAAGCTCCTAAATGTCATGGAAAATGCTGGAAGGGGTGAAAAGTGTCCTGTTCATTCAGCTCAAATAGATTTACAGTTGCAAAATCAACACAAAATGAGTCATATGAAACTTGCTTTTGACCACACAAGTGGAACACACCTGATCGTTTCTTGCTGTTTTGTCGACCGTCTGCTAGGTTAGACAATTTCTTCTCCTGTCTTCCATTTCCGTCTTTTTTCTTTTGTCCTGATGATTTACATCAAATTACCAAGCTGCTTTTCTCCTGCAGTGCACTCTGTCTGTACAATAGCTTGTAGAGTTGATAGGTTGGCTTTATAAAAAACACGGACATTTCAACGCTTCATGAAATCTGTATAAATCCTCTGAATTACAGATTAAACACATTGTTTTATCTCCTGAAACAAAAATCTCACTCTAAGTAAATGAATTTAACATGACCAGTTAAGATCACATTGGCATCTTATGCAGATGGACAGTTGAACGTTAACATCCCAGTAAAAGAATGACTCACTGGACCTAATAAACAGCATTTTAAACTGTTTTATTGGTCACTTCTGTACTAACGAAAATGTGAATCTATTAACTGTACTTTCTCATCCATCTGGAGCACTACAGTAAGAAGTAACACTTACCTTTGATTAATTGTTTTTATCCCATTTTATGGACACAATACAGGGACTGAGACAGTGAACCATACTCATCCTCTTTAGATATTTATCCATTTAGTTTTTCAGGGGTAAAATCGGCTGTGTTTTGTAAAGGCCAAGTAGTCGTAACCAAGCATAAAGTATGAACATCCACGGAAAGGACAGGCTCATTGGAGAAAAGGAGGTATGACGTAAGCTGCGTGTGCTAACAGTTGCGATGCTATTAAGCTTAGCCCGGCTAAGACTGACGAGGTCCAAGGCAAGATAGGCAGAATATAAGCTGTAGCCGCAGTGATAGACAGACTCCATACATACATGAGTATATAAAGAATTACACACGTCAGAATTACAGATTTATGGGAGTTTTATTTGATTGACTTCAAAGGCCAGTCATAACATCTGCAACCAGATGAGCTCCATGTTAATTAAATCTGCCTGGATTCTTTTCTTTAGGTCAGCACTATTCAGATTTTGGTTTACAGCTCATTTGGGGAGATACGCTTTTCAAGGAGTCCCTTTTCCAACCTTTATATTGGCTCAGTGGACAGAGTTTTAGGAGAAGGACAAGATGGTTTCTGGTTCTTCTATAGAAGATTTCTTATTGGTAAGTAGGCCGTGTGCTGAAGTGAGTACACGGCCTTACCTCCACTTGCCTATTCTTCTCCAGTCTGAAAGAGAAACTGGAAACTGTGGTCCACATTGGTCTGTGTGTTTTTAGGTTGTCCAGGCAGAGCATGACCTTTCCCACAGACGCTGCTGGAGCCGTTATTGTGAGCACCAGCTGGAGTAAGTTGGTCGCCTCGGGAACAGTTTGCATCAGATCCCTTTGGGCCAAAAACACTGACAAGCTGTCCAGGGGGATTTACATTCCTTCCTCTCTGTTTGTGAGCTATACAGTCCAATGAGGTCAGCCTTTGGTCCAACAAAGGACAATAAAGAGAGAAGGCAGTAAAGGTGGTCTGTTGTAGTGTAAGCATATGCCCGTTCTGGCTTTCCATTTAGAAAGAGTGACTTATTTTGTGTTCCTTAGTTTGTTTGATGCAGACCTTTAGGACTGGCAATGGTTGCCAGTTATTTATCCCTTTTCAATTAAAGTACAGCTTTATTTAGTGTAGAATCTCCCATTAATGTCATCAAAGCAAAACATAGAACTAAACAGACTGCTGCAATGCACTTAACGAAGTGTAGAAGAAGAGCAGCTGCATAACAAGCATGGAGTCTGTAATAAATCTGACCTTAGGACTCTCCAACACTGAGGCAGAGAGCCTGTCTTCATGCTTCATTATCCATCTATCCATCCATTGTCATCCACTTTTGGAGGCTGCGTCGTGGAGGCAGCATGTTCAGGCGAGATCTAGGTCCGCCCTCAAACATTTCAGACCTCCTCCCAAAAGAAATATGTGCAGAAGATCTCCAAAAGCAGACGACCAGAAGGCATGCTGACCACCCCAGCACCTCCCTTTTGATGCAGTGACTCTATTCTCATCTCCCTGCAGATGACTCCATCTCTAAGAAGGAGCCAGGCCAACCTATTTCCGTCACTTGCATCCCCAATTTCATTCTTTGGGGTGACTAACCAGATTTTAAGAGGTGGAACACAGAGAACTATAAACTGAAAGCTCTGGCTCCCAGCTCAGTTCCCTCTACACCTCAGCACAACCCTCATTACGGCTCCTCTGGTTTATTTGTCCTGGCGTCATCACACCTACCAGACTGTACATTGTCATGTGAATTGATTTCTCTCTCAGCCTATTTTGAGCAGGGTCACGGCGGCACTGGAGCCCATCCCAGCCCAGAGGGGATGTAGCCCCATCAGAGGGCCATGCACACTCCTGTTCACTATTATGAGCAATTTAAGGTCACCAATTAACCCAACAGGCAAGTTTTTGGATGCATACTTGGGGAGAACATGCACGCAGAAAGGCCCCCCGCCTGGAGGTGTCTGCTGACCGTCTCGGTGTGAGCCCACAGTGCTGACCACCACGCCAACGCGCACACCGGTCATGTTGATTAAAATTTTCCATCAATGCTTTTACTTCTTATAAACTTGGTGGTAGCCAGTGGGGGCAGCTTTTGGAGGTGTTTTAATTAATATACAGAATAGAAAGGACTGGCCCAGGATTGACTCCAGGGAAATACACTTCTGCCTTCTGCGTGTGCGCTCTGAAATGAGGCTGAAAGATCATTTTCAAGCTGTAAGCTTGGATCGTCTTACACTGTTAGGTTTTCGCTTCAATATTACATGACCCATTGTGTCACAAGCCAATCAATAAATCAATGAAAAGGGTTGTGCATTGCTACTTGTTGCTGATGGAGTCAGTGATATAATTAATTACTTTTAGGCCTGTTGTGCCCTTCTAAAGCCTGAATGGAAAAAGTCTGCTAAAATATTAGTCAATGGAATATCCAATTTCATGCTACACTTCTCCAGAAGCATCTCACGGTGGAGCTGGAGGGAAACTCGGGGGATACCGAAGGTGTAAGAAGAATCTCTGTAAAAGATTCTTGAACTCTTTAGTGAAACGTAGCCGCATCAGTTCATCACAAATGCATCTAAAGACCCATTTAGTTGGAATAGCTCAGATTATATAACCATCCAACAGGTCCCAGGCACATCCTTACAGAACTATGTGTTCATAGATGCTACCAGTGCATCGGCCAATAATGAAAAACAGAGATATGATGTTGTCTGGTCATTTTTTCCGCTTATAACCGTCAAAACAAAGACTGCACACAGCAAACATTACAGGCTACATCTCGAGATGACCCAGGTTAAATGCAGACGGCCCTTGTTCACACCGAGATGCTCGCCCATCAGCTACAGAAAAGTAAAACCGACGCAGATGCATATATCAGGGTCTACGTCCAGCCTCCGGAGACCTCTGCCCACATTTTTCTGTGTCCTGTTGGGATGTTGCTCTTTTCAGTTTCAGTGTGCAGCAAAAGGCTGGAATCGAACCAAACTTCAGCCTCTCCTCATGTCGGTCATCTGCTGGGTCAAACTCCCCCCTGCAGCGATGATCTGTGCAACTGCTGGGTGAATGGAGACATCAGCACACAAACAGGTATTGACACACACACACACAAACACACACGCACACACACGTTTTCTCCCTTCTTTGAGTCTGTTTGAAAACGTGCACCGAATCGATATGAAGACTTGGCTCAAATCTATAAGGATTTCCTCTCCTAACATTTCCAGATGCCAAATTTTAAAATATGACTTTGATGTGTTAATGGGTGAAGTTGTAGAAGTGAGAGTCCAGCTCCACGGAGAGAGTCTTTGCTGGACAGTTCCTCCAGTTTTGGTCTGCAGCCCACCTGGAGCAAATCATCTCATTAGAGGGCTGGTGCTTTTAAAGAGCTGCAGAACCTTCACTCTCTGCTGGATGATGGTTATTCAAGACTCTCCAGAGTCTACAGACTCACCCTTTGAGCTGCTAACCCCTCTGACTCCTCAGCCTCCCTCACCTGCCGGCCTGTCTGTTCTACAGCCTCCTCTTCAGACTGGACTCCATCCCTCCCTGGACTCACAACTTCTTGACGCTTCCTTTGAATGAGACTTTCTTTGATTCACACCAGGACCCGACAAAACCCCTCCAGAGGTGCAAAGGCCTCTGTCTCCAGAAGCCTCCTTCCCTTTTTCAATCTCCATGCTGCCAGTCTTTGAATCTGGACCACTTCCCAGACCATCCGGAGAACAAGACCGGTGCTGGCTCGGCTTACCGGTCTAACTGCATTCTATAAATAAATGCTCTGACCTTTTAACCATTCCTGTATATGATTCTGCATCTGGGTTAGGAAACCACCCAGCATCATGACACCCTCCCCTTCTTTGTCCCAAATTTAAGCAGAAAAAGCACTTTCCAAACTTTCAACACTTTCTCCTAGAAATCCAGTGCTGGACAGTCCACTACCATTTTCCCAATGAACCGTGTGAACTTTTGGGTTTTAAATGATTCATAATCAGCCAAAGCCCTGAGCTCTGAATAAAGCACCGGGGTAGAAGGTGGACGCACAATCCTCTCACCGACTCTCACGCTCTGGACCCACATCTGCAGCCTGAGGGAGGGCGTTAATAACATTTTTCTTTTCTCCTGGCACAAAAGCACTGAGCAGGGGCTCGGATGAAGCCCCCGCACAGAGCCAGCAAACATAGGCTCTCACAGTAGAAAGGAACAAAAAACAACAAAACCTAATGTTTTGGAATATCAATGATCATTGTAATGTGTTGCATTTTCAATAATAAAACCCCAGTCTAATGGTTAAATAACTGTACATTGGGATTTCTCTGCATACTTGTTAGATTCGATATAGAAAGGTCCACATCTTTCACCCCTTCCTCTTTTCGTTCTCTTTTTTTTGCTTACTCCGTCATATTCTCTAAAACACTTTACCTTCTGCCTGCTTCTATGTGTTTTCAGCCAAAAAGAAAAAGAAAAACAAACAATAACCAGCACATGTTTTTACTGAAGATGAGACTGGTGTGAAAAATTCAATTAAATGAAACCACTGTGGGGATTATTTGATAGAGAACAATCCCCTTTTAAAGGGATTTCATACAAGAGAAAACTTTATAATCACATTTGTATTGGACATATACAGTTTGGTGTGTGATTCTGATGGCGGCTCATCGTCATCATCTAGCTCAAATGTAGCAAAAGTCAGCATCACCCATCTATCACTCCAACCAGGGGTTTTGTCACAACCTGCACTGGAGCCAGTCTTGCTTTTCTGATGCAATAGTCCAAAACATTTCTGTGAGATTCTTCTTAAAACCTATTGATTCTGTGGCACATGCCCCAATAAAAGGGCTCCGGCAACCTCTCAGTTGCTGTGTGAAAGCTCACCGTTGTTGTTTTCGTCTAGTGATTATAATCTTTGATTAAATTGAAAATAATTCTGTATTTCTTTTTTTTAAATTCTTTTTAATGTCACATGTGAAATAAAATAGCCCTGTCAGAACTTTATCCTATTTAAATCTAATTGTAGAAGTTGAAAAAGATACATGACACACATCAAATTTCCACAAACTCTACTCTCCTTCTAATCTGATGAATGTGGATAAGGAAATAAGAAACATGATCAGTTCACCTGCAACGATAAATACTCAGTGAGCATTAAGTTGTCATTTTTGTGTGTCTTTTAATCATTTCTTATGCAGAGTTCGTGTGCCTGAATTTTCCTGCTGCACATTCTCTCCACCAATCTGTTTGGTTTATTTGTACACTGGCGGACAGGCTTTTTGAGCCCAGAAGTCGATTCCCGGCATCCAATTTACAACAGCAGCCTCTACAGGGTAAACAAGAACCAAGATGGTCGCATATCTGTCTGTCTGAGGCATCCTCTGGTAATTAGGACCTATTTTTACATGTCTTTGAGCCAGCTGCCTGGTCAAGCAGCCAGCTGCTGTTTTTTGGTTTGCTTATGACAAGAAAACAACATGCATGGAGGGAAGAACACGTTTAAAGGAAAAAGAGGGATATTAGGCTACAGGTTCTGCCTATCTTTCCATCAGCTTCTCTCTCACAGACATAAGTTGAACGACAATGAGGGGCGGGGGCAAGACAAAAGCGTGTGTCATCATTTTGTACACTCCGCTGTGCAGTAAATGGGGTGTTTGAGTCCAAATATAGACGGACAAAAGCTCTTTTTTCCATTTTTACTGCTAAGAGTCCTGAGGTGTGCATCTGCACAAAGCTGCAAAATCATTGAAACAGTGACAATGGCTCTCTGGGAATGTTTAAGCATGCAAGAGGAGGATTTCTTGGAAATATTTACTTATGATTGTGTTTTCCGCTGTGATTCTATATAGGGTGATAATGTTTCAACCGAAGAGGAAAGTAATGAATGGGAGCAATTTAAAGATTAGGCTGACTGACCCGAGATTTCTGACGGCAGTCGCTGCTTCAAGACGGGGGGATGTGAGGGGAATCTGTTTAACGGGGCACAGGAGGAAAAGAAGTTGTAAAGAACAAGCTCGAGCAATAATTATCATCCCCTTCCCTCTAGGCATGAAAGGAGGCGGCGGCAAAAATGAAGACTTTTTTTTCCTTTCTGCCACAATCAGGAGAAGAAATTGAAAATTGCGAAGTGCATGTTTTTCATTGTTGTTCGTTAATCATCTTTACAGGCACTGATTTCAAATCAGCATTCAGAGCAGCTGAGTGCAAAGCCACATGTATATGAGACCAAATATATACATCTGTATCACACACACCAACACGCGCACACACACACTCACATATATACGCATATACAGTATATATGTATATATATATATTCAATTTCTTATATGACTTATTGAAAAAAAACTCCAATATGGGAGATCTGTCTTCTTTTAGGGGTTTGTTTTGTCCCCCTATTATAACTTTGAAAGCCGTTTGAAAGCCTTTTTCCTGTTTGTCACAGGATGCACCATCAGCAGCTTACACCTATTCGAAAAACGCCCTCCATAACCAACATTATTAATGTTAAACAACATTAGCCTGAGAACGAAACCACATCATGAAACCGACAGGTGATGGAGGAGTGATGATGTTAATGTGACTGGTGTATAAACAACCTCGCTGCCCTCTTTTTTCTGTCGAGTTGCTTTAAAAACCTGGAACAGATCAGCGCAGAACTCCACCAAATCATGCCAGAGGAGTGCCCAAAAACAACTATTAGTGGTTTAACTGCAGCTAAGGTGAATGTGAACAATACAGATACAATTCCCAGTCCAGAACAGTCTGTAGAAGCAACGATTGCTATGTTGACCTGATTTCAAATGGAGCTGAGAGCAAGTCAGCGGTGGAGTGCATCTCTTCATAACCTAAAGCACTTAAGTGTGAACAGAGAGGTGGAAATGCATGATAAGGAGGAGCTGCATTGCATTTTTGGGTTGCTACGACCAACACATTCCAGAGAATCTGAAACAGAGCAGCAGGAATCCGTCTCAGAGTCACGACTCCATGTAAGGAAAACGTAAAGAACCATGACAAAGATTAAAAGCCATCCAGTGAGTGTGCAGAATCCCATGACAATGACCAGTATCTGCAGTGTTCAAAGCAGAGCTGATTATGCTCTACAAAAAGGAATGCAAAGAATATTGAGGGAGAGTTTCATTACCTGGAGAAAGAGGGATTTTAGTGTAGCGTAACTTTAAACCGAAGTTTGACATGTACACAGCTAGATAACGTTGTGTTTTATGTCTTTAAAATAAGGTTATTGGCATTTAAGGACCAAGCAATTCAGCCAAAATATAAAGGAACATTCAAATAAAGAACAGTTGAAACTTGCACTTGTTCATTTTTTATTGCACATGATTGACTAACGAGTGAAGCTTTAATTAGATACGAATTATGCAACATATTAAAATCTGTAGGTTCCTCCTTTGTTGTAGGGTAATGAGCTATCCCTCTTCTCCCCTCTACAGTGACTGCTCATTACGAAAAGGACAAAAAGGGAAGCCGTGGATGTAAGAGAATTAGGATGGCGGTGCATTTTAGGAGAAGATACTTTGTTGGAAGAAAAAGAAAATAAATAAAAAAAGAGAGGGATGGAACCACCCGGGGAACGAGAGAGATTAACAAAAGATGCGATGTAGTTAAGTCAAGATATGGAGAAAGAGTCATCCCACTGTGGGCAACTTAGTTTAGCATTCAACACGTGTCGTGAGGAAGTGATGAGGAGAAGGAGATGAAGGCAGGGAAGAAGAGAGAGAGGGAGGTGGAGAGACGTTGCTAGGTGACGGAGCGTACATACTGAATTTTAACAAAATCACGGGAGAGGAGAGAGTGAGTGAGAGGACAGAGAGGTAATAGTCAGCAACATGTAGCCTCGCCAAGTGCAGAAAGGTCGAAACTGTGCGTGTGGCTCGTGTGCGCGTGATTCCCTGCCTGTTTCTTCTCTTCTCAGGGGGGTAATATGTTTTCGCTTCATCCCGAGGACATTATCCCGCAATATTAGAATCGATCAGGTTGAATGCCGCAGGAATTGTCCAGCGGAGGGATGGACAGATGGATTGTGGTGCACGGAGAGAAGAACCGGAGAGCAAAAAGAGAAGAAGAGGAAGAGTGTGGCGCTCCTGAAAACAGTGAGTAAATTCTTCCTCGCGTCTCCTCCTGGGAACCTCTGCTCTCTCCTCTCGCTCCTCTTGTTTTTGATGCTGAAGGTGAAAATGTTGCGCCATGTCTCAGACAAACTGTCTCCAGCTTTGCCCTTCACATCCCGGCTGTTGAATGCGGGGGGCTGCTGCATTTCTCCGGGGCTCGGTGCGCAAACTCTCCACCTGCCTGCGCTGTCACGGGCAGGACGCAGCCGGCCGGCGTGCCAGGCTTTGACCCCTCTGTCATTGATGCTCACGCACGCCGGTGTGGTCGTGTTTTGGCTCTCTCTTTTCACCCAGACGCGCACGCACAGGCGTACATGTCACTCCATTCCTCCCTTATCTTTCTCCCCCTTGCGCATAAAGTCAGAGTATAAGTTACTGTCAGTGAATGACAGATGCGGGCAGCTGTGATCAGAGGTGACATTTCTGAAAACCCGCATACATGCCTCCTCGCACGCCTCCAATCTCCCCGTACAGGCATTTGCAATCTGCATTCACCCAGCCGGTTGTTGCGCATAGCTACCATTTGTGAGTTATGGCTCTCCAGCGGCTTTCTGTCTTGACCGCACTGATGGGACTCGCATCCTTCCTCCCCCCCCCCTCCTCCCCAAACCTCCCTCCCTTCAGTATTATTAGCTGTGGGGCACCTATCAAGTCTGGAATCAGTCCTCTGTGTTTGTGTGTGTGTGTGCGCGCAGCAGCAGCTGGTGCACCAGCAAGAGGCAGGCTGGGTGCGTTAAGATCACTCCCCAGGATAGACGGGGGGAAATTGGGATTCAGAGCTAGGAGAGGGCTCCCTTTCCTCCCGTCCTCCTCCACTCCAGCCACCTCCATAAACACACATAGGAGCACCATTTCCTCAAAGCACCCTGAGAGGTAAATCACTACAGGCACTGACGTTGATGTAGTTTCAGTTGTGTGTTTGTGTGTGTGTGCGTACGAGGTGGGTGGGGAGGGATTCAACAGTTAGAGTTCATGCTTCGCTCGAGCCCATTGTGAATTGAATTTCCAATCATGTTGCATAAACACTGATCATCCACCCATTTTTTTTTTTACAGCACTCTGTCAGAGTTGCAGCTCATGGCCAGTGTTCAATAACTGTAAAGACTCCCATTTTCTTGAGAAATGGGGTTGCACGAAGCAATTAGCACAGCCCGTGTTGATGCTTCCCGGTTTCCCTGCAGATACTGTTCACTTCCTTCCATGACATGCTGGAAACTAAGATCGCATGTCCTCTTCCATTCCTCTCTTCAAAAACCGTGGCTCTGCAGGTGCTTTTAGGCAAGCGGTGAGCAGTTCATATTCAGCGTTGACTGACGTTTGTGGACTTGTTTGTGTGACCTTGTGCCCCTGGTAGTAGAGGAAAAAAGAACCCTGGCAGCAGTGTCCTCAGGTTTCCTCCATTTTGAGCCTGCTGACTGCTGAGGCAGCAGAGTTGTGCTGATGTTTTTTTATGAGCTCATCACAACCGATCGGCTCTGTCCCGGCTCGCTATCTCCTGTTGCGCCGGACACTGTGTAGTGGGCAAAGATGGCTACTTTCTGGTCAAAGGCTTGTTGAATATTCACCGTCCCATGTTGTCACGGCATCATGCGACTCTGGAGTCATCCATGCAGCATTGGATAGGGCTAGTCTTAGTCATGAAAAGCATCTGAAATAAAACAAAAGGATAAGTATAGCAGTGCACCTCGTGATCCAGGACCCTTTCACTCATGCAAGAAACTGGAGTTTGTGGATTGTTACAATGTACATTCAACTGTAACCTTTCCCAATTTTAGTCATGTTAGTTTTCTTGGCCACTGCATTTTCTACAGCAAATCGCTTTATTTTTAAATGTTTAACTATGTAGTTTCTATTTTCAAAGTTTCAAAAATGTTCTTAGGGAATGAAATCTTGGTTGCATGGGTAGGCTGGGTTTTGTAAGGGAAGAAAACTGTGGGATTTCACCACATTTGGCTCTATCATGTTCCAGTTGTGACACATTTCCTGGATCTGATTGGGGCCTTTCAGGGCACCATGTATGATTCACCAATGCCTTTCAGTAGAGGCGCAGAGCTTTGTTAACAATGCTGGTGCTCATTTCTAACCTGATTTGCATCACACTGTATGGAGTAGATGAGAATGGCATAAATTAAGTTACAGAAGCAAAACAAAAGCACTTGCAAGACATTAGAAACCAATACGTAATCCTGTAGCTGGATTCAATATGAAGGTTTTTTAAGGGTTTGAAAGTAGAAAAAAACAGATGTGCTCCTGTTCCACAAGAAAATAATAAAAAAAGGAAAATGAGTGACAAAAACGGAAAACCTGCCGTCCTGGTGTTCACATGGAGGCTGCAGTTACCATCTATCAATATGCTCCTCTGCCAACAGCCCCAAATGTCAGCAGCAGCCTCTCAGAGCCACACTCATCCGGACGGCAAAGGGGCTCCAACAAAAATGCTCAAGAAAAGACTTAGAACATGGAAAGAGTCTGAGGTTGTTAACTTAGATGTAGACAGATATCAGTCTGATAGGATGGGACGGCAAACCCAAACCAGAGAGATCCCAACTGACCTAAGTCTGGTACTCCCAGGACCACAGATGGCAGGACAGATGTTTTAGTTGTTTAGAACTCTTTTTGCAGCATATTAACCATTTCCTTTTGGGAAATAACATTGTTCAGTGTATGGCGGGTTATCATGATGATCTTTTTCCTTCTATATTATGAGTATGAGATACTGAAAGTGAAAATTCATGGGTTTTAAGGGATGCTGCTGTCCATGGGTGGAGTTTTTGCAATGTTCACCATTATTCGGGTTAATTGTAGGGGAATGCAACAATGAAAAAGCTCAGATGAATGAAAATAATGGAATGGACCTTTGAGTTAAGGTAGAAAATTCATGTTTACCGAGCCACAAACCATAGTTTGATTCCAGTTGATCCACAATGTTTTTCATAAAGTTCCTGCACCAGCGCGCCGAATCAGCAATGTGTCCATGAAGTCTGTAAACTTAAGCATTGGTTGATTTTACTTTAACAGCATAATTCAAATTGCATTTTTCTGGTTAAACTGACAGAGTGTGAGAAAAACAACAGAAAACTGCAATGCAAATATGTGTGGCTCACCACCTGTAAGTGTTGGCTGATGTGATGGATTCCAACAGCTTCTGTGGAGAGTGTCGGTGCATAATTCATGTTTATTACACTGTTTTACCCTCTGTCAGTTGCTTACATTTAGACATGAATTACTAGGGGAGACACTGAGAGACTGTACACAAACCTAGCTGATTTTACAAGAAAAAAGATTAACCTTGCAAATGCATGGTGAGAAATGCCTGCCTCCAAAAAACACTGAGCTTATAAACCTACTCCTTTACTTCTTTAAAAACACAGATATGCAATGCAATAGAATCTAGAGACAGGTTTGGAGACAACAACCACTTAGCAACCACTAAGTCTGGAGTTACCTCAGGGCAGTTATGTCTTTACCTATATCTGATAAAAAATCCATGGCAGTGGTTTTGACTATTCTGAAATCATATAGCCTCTACGCAGTGCTGCTATTTCAGCACAACATAATTAAATCGTTCCATATTTATGAAACGTGTACATTAATCTATGCCCCAGACGTTACCTATTCCTGTTAACCTTGCAAACCTACCTTGTTAAATCAAACTTGCAGAAATATCTATCTTATTTCTGCCGGTTTAACAGACTGCAGCAAAGCAGGTTTGAAGAGCAGCTTAAGGTTTAAATGAGCCCAAGTGGTGTTTATGCATTTAGCAGACACTTTTATCCAAAGCGACTTACAAAGTGAAACGTGTATTTCCCCAGCAGGGAATCAAACCCCAGTCTCCCATATAAGAGGCAGGGACACTCACCACTATACCAACCCCACCCCAGGGGCGATTTCCTAGAAACATTTGGCGCTCTGAGTAAAGAAAAGTGTGCCGTGTCTCGGCACTTTGCAGATAAACCAGGTTCTATTGCTCTGCCAGCTTCGGTTCGGTTATAACATCGCTCCAAACCCTCATCGTCACCCTCATCATCAGCAGCCAACAATTCTGCGAGAGATATAGCTCAAGAATGCCCCTTCTCCTTGTAGTTTTGGGCTCCTGTCGCTGAATCTAAAGTAGGAAGCGCTTTGAGGGCTCTGACTGGCTCTCTCTCAATACCGAAACCCAGGAACGACGTGGAATTCACACCTCCTTTCTTCCACAAACAGATTGCTTTATACTAATCTCTGGAGTACCTGCACATCTTGAAGGGTCTTTAAGAAGATCAGGATATTATCCAAGTAAACAAAGGCAGAGGGGCTGAGGATGCCCCACCGGGTGCCTGGGTCCTTTGAAGACAGCAAGCCCCCCCCCCCCCCAACGGCATCACCGGCTACTGAAAATGCTCCAGGGGGTTGCTGACTGTCGTTAATGCAAACACGATTGTATAACTTTCTAAAGTCCGTCTTGGTGAAGATGTTGGCCCCCTATAGAAGTTCAAAGGCTGAAGGCAACAAAGGCAGCGGATAGTTGTTTTTCTCAGGAATGTTCAAACCTCTGTAGCTGATTCAAGGACGAAGAGTCCTGTCCTTTTTTTTTTGCTCAGACAGAGCAAAAGGGAAGGATTGTTCCCGCAGAAAGTGAGTCATGAATGTCCCTCTCCATCGCTTCCTGCTCACGTTTAGGTGTCTGTAGGGTCATCTGGTGTGTAATGGGACACCCGGCAGGGGATCTAAAGCACATGAATCTGATGGGAAGGCCATGAGAGGGCCAGATGTTTCTGGGAAATCTCCCCTGGATCACAATGCTCTTGATGGACAAGCGGAAGGTATGGAGCTTCACCACTTCCTTGAACTTTGATTTGTCACCCGGTGGGGAAGCAGATTGCAAAAAGTGTCCGTGCCCATCATCTCTCCAGCGTGCCTGGTCCCGACAGTTTTGACGCGGATTGATCCACTTCGCCTTTGAATGCCCCTGCATTTAATGCCGGCCTGAGTGCTTTTGGCTTTAAGAAAGCAAGCGCTGCTGAAAAGCCTCCCGTGCCCGCAGTGTAGTCTCTCACCTGCTGCCGTTCTCATCTGCCTCTCTGTGGGCAACGATCAGTTTCCTCCCATTTCGGCGAGTTCCTGGGGAAAAGCAGCTTCAACACTTTCAAGTTGCACTTGAAAACCAGATGTTAGCCGATGTCTCACAACCTTTCGTGCACTCTGTCGGCCGCCATCATGTGTGAAGGAAAGAATAAAAAGGAAGACCAAACAGTTCTAATATGTTGTTTCCTGTTGACTTTACATGAGCATTTCGAATCGTTTCTTGATGCTAACATCTGGCAGCTTGTTAGCCACAGCTGTCTACAGTCGGTGAGGTCTACCGTCTCCTACCTGGGACTAGACGAAGAAAATGGCATGAAACCCAAATGACTAAAAGAACAAAGGGACTGATCAAAGGGACTGATTAGAGGCATATGAGAGGACAACAGGAATCCGAAGAGCCACTTAGGAAACAGAGCTGCCTCTGCAAAGCCTCCACCTGGTCCGCTGCCTCTCTTCAAATGCAGCAGTAGAAGTTGTCATATGTCATCACTCCCCACAATCCATCACAGTGCAGTGGCGGCGAAGCAGAGCCAAAGGCAAACGGCCCGGCTGAAAGCGGTGGGCCGGTCTCCTTTTTCCTCATAGGCCATAGGCTGAAGCTCAAAATGTGGCTAGAAATAGGATTTCGCTCCACTATCCTGGGGACTACTTTTCGATAGCACTTTTCCAATCTTGAATATGTACTGGAGCTGGGAAAAAAAGTTCTCCATGGGATTCCTGCCAGTATTTGAGAAAATGGGTGCCAAAGGTGGCAGTTTACCCAAAAAAGTGACGATTTTGGGTCTTCTACCATTTTCAAACCCTTGTAACTTTTTTATTATTAAGCCGATCGTACTCAAATTTTTTATTCCCACAGAC
>CAJRST010005557.1:9813050-9862992 GCA_907169785.1 Menidia menidia | reverse complement strand
TGTTCTGCGTGCTTTAAGTACGGAGTTATTCTAAATGAAAACATACAGTTTTGAACAACTTCACAATCTCCCAAATTATCTTTATTGCACATGAAAACTGCAATTCTTTGAATTTTCAATTGAAAAATTCTAATAGCAAGATATCCCTTTGTGTCTGGTTAATTAATAACTATGAAAAGTGGTGTGAATTTTATCACCTAGCAAACCAGTTACAATATAGGCCATAGGCTGAAGCTCAAAATGTGGCTAGAAATAGGATTTCGCTCCACTAACCTGGGGACTACTTTTGATAGCACTTTTCCAATCTTGAATATGTATTGGAGCTGTGAAAAAAAGTTCTCCATGGGATTCCTGCCAGTATTTGAGAAAATGGGTGCCAAAGGTGGCAGTTTACCCCAAAAAGTGACGATTTTGGGTCTTCTACCATTTTCAAACCCTTGTAACCTTTTTATTATTAAGCCGATCGTACTCAAATTTTTTATTCCCACAGACATTCATACTTACTCAGAGCTTCTAAAGCGGCAATGTTCTGCGTGCTTTAAGTACGGAGTTATTCTAAATGAAAACATACACTTTTTAACAATTTCGCAATTTCCCAAAATATATATTTATTGCACATGAAAACTGCAATTCTTTGAATTTTAAATTGAAAAACTCTAATAGAAAGATATCCCTTTGTGTCTGGTTAATTTATAACTATTTAAAGTGGTGTGAATTTTATCACCTAGCAGACCAGTTACAATATTGGAAGCAAAATTTTCGGAAATAACAATAAAAACTAGAAGAATCTTCAAGTAAATTTATACTGTTTATTCAATGGATCTGATATCAACTTAAGCATTCATGGAATTAATGAACAAATAATAACAAAAATAATAGTAACAACCCCCCCCCCCACCACCACCACCACCACTCCATTCCCACACCAACAAGAGTTACTTCTTCTGTTTGTTGCAACATTTATGAATATTTACAGAGAGAATTAATCATCTTCAGAAAAACTGAAAGAGAATAAGAAGCCTACATATAATTTTTCAATTACTTTTGAACAATTCTACCAAGCACTAAACATGCCAAAGTTGATATCTCCCAAATTTTATACATGTACATATATAATTATAAAGACCGATTCTAACCATTTATAAATCTCCACTCAGTGACTATTGACAAATGGCAATAGCAATGATAACATGATTTTGAAAAGGGGTAAAGTTTTCAGATGCCTCATAACAATAGGAAGAATAATAATCATAATTATTGATTATTTATAAGAACAATGGAAAGTATTAATATCACAACATTAAATGAACTCTTATTTATAAGCTACAAGATTGTTTTTTTTCACATTTACTACAAAATTCAGTTTACTATGGACAAATATTCAAATTGGTTTTCAGAAATGAAATAGTTTCAATCAGCTAACCCGTGGGTTGTGAATTCGCTCCTCTGAGGCAAGACTTAATATGGAAATGTACAGGGAATTAAAGAAGGCACAAAGACATTTCTGTTTTTAAAGAATTACTTTTGTTGGACCCAGCAAGCCTTGAGATGTTAATCTTTTCAGGATCACTTCGGGTTGTTACGACTTGAGAATTACAATAGAAAACACAAAGAAACTATGAATCATCAAAATCATAGGAGTGATAGGAGTCTCCTCCTATCACTTCCTGCAGGTGTTCCTAGAGCTGTGGAGTCTGGATCTGTGATTGGGAGTTTCCTGCTGCTCCGTGTTCCTGCTCTGCTACTACTCTGCTTAGTGTTATTTCTGTCATAACTCCTATCATTATCATTAGTATCAATATACATAAAATTGAATTGAATTTAACTTTCTTTGTAGCACCGTTTGTGCTACCGGACTTCAATTGCGACAATCTTTTCCACGTACATCCTTGAGGATGGATTCGTCCATTTTCACTTCAGCTGCATTAACCAAACTCCCTAGCAGAGAGAGAGTTAAAGTTCAATCATAAACCAGCTGCCAACAAATAATATCAAATACATTTTTTCTGTTTTACCAGACTGAACTAGTAGTTGGGTGACAAATTTAAAATCTAACCATTATTTGACAAATCAACTAATTGCCTATCATCACTTCAAGTTCATAATAATGCCTTTTATTATTATTGAGGCCCTACACATAGCCTTCATACACCTACTTCATAATGAAGGCTAGGGCTGGCAACAATTACACATGCATTTTTTTTAAATCAACAAATGTATTACTTTAGCTTTTGATTATAAGCCACAAACAAAGATGCTGTCTGCAAATTATCTAATCACCAGTATTTATAGTTTCTGCTTGGACCAATTTACCTTTCTTTGTCTTGTGTCCCTCCGCCAACGTGCGGTCAACTCCGTCCATACACTTACGGGCAAATACGACCAGCTTCTTCCACGAACAACTGTTAGTGGCTGTGTTCGTTCTTTTTATACCGATTATATGTGTGTGATGCATATATAATCCTCATTTTTCTTGCGTTTTTTGTCTGATCAACGGGAAAACGCAGCTCCACGGGGGCAGCCATGTTTGTTGTTGTTCTTCTGTTCTCGCCTCTGAATGGGAGAGCGCACCTGAAGGACGCGCTCTGATTGGCTAACGGCTAGGCGGCTTGATTCGAGCGTACTTTACCGGTGTGATCAGGCTACCGATATAGTTACATTTTTAAGTAATTATTGTAAAAATACTGGCGCAAAGCGATTGGAGAACTTTTGGTTATGAGCTCAAAATGCCCTAAGGATTTTTTTGCAGGTGTCATTTAGTAGTCCCTCAATAAGTGGAGCGAAACTTAACGATACAGGCTTCAGCCTATGGCCTATCACTGTGTACCGTCATCTTTCCTTTCTTGCCCCTCTGTCTCTTTTTTTTCCCCCTCTGCTACAATCAGACGAGTTTAATTGTGATGCTAAGCCGTCCGCTAACTTTACGCGCCTAATCCAGAAGCGGTGCTGAAACATGCCCCTTTCTTGTGTGCGAGACAGAGTCGGTGTGTGTGTTAGTGACATCGTATCCGCTGAAGGGCTTCGACAGGCTCAACGAGTTCAGCCATTTTGGATCATTTTTCAGCAGACGGCTTACTTCCAGTTTGCCTTTGTTGCTTTGCTTTCTATTCTTGATTCCCTTTGATTCCTTCCCCTACTTCATTTGTTCTCCACTTTTTCCCAATTATCTCCTTCCCTCAATAATTGTATCGACTGTTCTTCACCGATCACTAGTGACCACTTTTTTTGTTGCTCTTTATGTCTCAGTCCATCTTGTCCAGTAGAATTGTTTCCTTCCTTCCCACCTCTGAGCTTTTTGTCTTTCTCCTCTTCATTTCTTTGGTTGTTCTTCTTTCTTCCTTTTTCATGACTTCACTTTAGCCCCCTTCCATATCTTTACCCATCCCGTGTTGCATCCATTCATCATCCCTGTCTTTTTCTGTTTTTCTTTCCCCTAAAGTGTTTTTATGTATCACATAACGGTTTCTTTAACGAGCAGATCCAGGGTGCAACATGTACAAAAAAGACCAATTCTTACAGGTAGAATCCCATTTAGTTTAACATTCTTAACACTGTTTAGTTATCCGACTCATTTTGAATTTTGACAGCGGAGGAAAAAAGATTTTATATATTTTACAGCTAAATATTCTGACAAACAGGTTTGGAAATGCTATGAAAAAAATATCCTCCTAGAGTGTCTTAAAGGAGGATATTTTAATGATCACTGAAATGTTTTGTGTGCCAAGAGTTTGGCTAAAAAGAAACAGTGTTTCATTATTTCACTATTGATGATGAGGAGAATAGTCTGTATAGAAAGAATAAGGCTGAGGACCGGATTGCATGCTTGTGCTCTTTAAGTCCTTCACTGGTTGCTCTTCCTGCCATGAATTAGTTCCTGCACATGTATGTAAATGTCTGTGTGAGCCCTCATCGCTAAGTAGGCCATTATCAGCAAAAAAAATATAGGTAATTTGTCACCTGCAGAGGCATTGGGGGTATTCGGGTCATTCCTCTTCTGTTGGGCTTTGACGCTGCAAAATGGCCTCGTCCTCCATTCGTCTTAATTGAAATTTTTATTCATTTTTTGCTCTTGGTTACTTTCATTTTGGACCTGTTTTATGCAATGGTTGGGTGTAGGCTGAGATGGGCAGGAAATACGTGGGTATTTCCTTTCTTTTTTGTCCTTCAGCTCTTATTATCTCTCGGATTTAGTTTTTTTCTCCAGCCTTCGCATGTTTCGCAAAGTATCTCCTGACAAAGAGCTCCTCTTTGTCAGCTTCTGACGTACAGCAGCAGATTTGCACGTTGACAATTTATGAGTCGCAGTTATTGTAAAAATAAAACAGTTTGATGTCACTCAATGCTGAAAGGGTTTGTCCAACTGATTGTATATAAGCTGAGATAAGGTTGGCTTGTCTTTAATCCTTTTAACTTGGTTTTGTTGCCTTTTCCATTCGTTTTTCCTTCTTTCCTTCTTCTTTCCACCTTTGGAAATCACCCTGTTCATCGCAGTTCCTTCTCAATATTCACTCTTAGATTGCTCTCTTCATGTATCTTTCCTATGTTCCTTTTTCATCTGTAACTCCCTGCTCACAGTTCAGATCTGCCGATTTTGTTAATCCTCGGTTACTCTGAACGGATGCCATAGAAGAAGAAGACGAATGGAACCTTCATTAATCCCTAGCTGTGTTTCATCAAGCTTGGACAGGATTCCCTCCTTTCCCAGACTCTCCCTCAGCATATCAGTGTCAGCAGTGTGGAGGGAAGCTAAATGGACCGGCATTGACAGATCTAGAAAGATATAGGCCGGGTTATGGGATGAGCGGGAGAAAAGAAGAAGGAAGAGAGAATGATAGTAAATACTGGGTGGACTGAAGGAGTGGGAAAGCAGAAAGCTGTAAATGAGAAAAGTTCAGCTAGAAAGGAGAAAGGAAAGCACCGAAAAGCACATGAAAATGGAAGGGTGAAGAAAAGAGGAGTGTAAATTCAAGAATATGAGCAGGAAATTTAGAAAATGAAGAAAAGATTAAAAAAAGTGAGAGAATGAATTTTAGAAGAGATGATGGTGGACAGGAGCCAGGTGCAGCTGTGTGAGACAAGAGGAGTCAATACTAATAGATCCACACCAAGTTAACATTTGGTGGCCTCTTTGCAATGAGAGGAGTGTGTGCATTTCCAGCTGGTCTGGAGGAGTGTGTGAGACAAAGAAAAGCAGAGAAGAAGATGTGAAAAAACACACCCATTGTTACACTTTCCACGATAGATCAACCAGACCGACGTTATTATTTATGAGGTACAATGACGCCCTGCAGATTAGATCTCAGACAAATTAAGCCGCTTTCATTTTAAACCTGTTTTTACAAAGAAACGAAACACGTGAGACGCGTTCCTATTCTTTTCTGCCACTGCCCCAAAGTGGCAGGAGATTCTCATCTGTGCCGGCATCATGCCTCCCTCTGATGGATGGTTTGGCCTTTACCGAAATGAAATGTTAGCGGCAAGGAAATCGGTGGCTCCGGCAATACCCAGGCTGTTTGAATGAATCGGTGCCTGCAAAGCGAATTATCACCTCTTTGGTTTTGTCCCAGCCCGTTTTTGCTGTGCTGTGTTTGAGGAATGATTCAAAGGATGGCCAGCAAAAGCTGGGAAATTTAAGGATGAGATTTACGCTGTTTGTCAAGGTTGAATCAAATGAAAAAGGTCCACCTTTAGTAGATTTATGTGTCCAATATGGCGCCAGATGATTGAGTAAACACTGTCTCATTGCAATGGATGAAGCGGTCATGAGAAGGAGTCATCAGTGCACTGTCATGCATATTAAATGTGCTCATCGTCTTAAATGATTGCTACACATAGGCAGGATGCTTCATACTGTGACAGGAAGCGTAGGCCGTGTTGGGACAGATGAGATATTTAAGGGTCTAAGTGCTGAATCAGTTTTCATTGTCAACATTTTGCTTTTCTGTGGAGTTTTCTCTAGTCTCCACTGAAGGTATTTCTCATGCAAAGAAGGTTGAAATACCAGAAAGTGTGTGAATAATCAGACAGACATTGGTGTGAAGCAAAAGTTTAAAAAGCAGTGAAACTACAACGTTTAAAAAGCAGCCAGATTTCAGGCCTGAGACTTTAAAAAATAACATTTTTGAGAGGCAGGGCAAGGACGCCAACAAAGGAGTCATCCAGGAAAGCTGACCTCCTGTCTGGACCAGCACTCTTTGTGTTTCTCAGTTTTTGCCAAGAAAAATGGTTCACCAATTAGCTGACATCCCTCTTTTTGTTTGCCTCCTTAAAAATGGGTGTTAAACGCCAGTGCAAAGCGGCTGTCGGTGTGCCTCAAGATAAAAACATCCCGATCAAACCTAGAGGTCTGTGAGCCTTGACATGCAAATCAAATCAGTGTTAAACAGTGCAGAACAGCTGGCCATTATTCTAATCAGCCTGGTTTACTGGTAGTCTGATCAGCCCAGTCGCAATTGTGCCTCTAAGTAAAATACAGATGCTTCTCTCTATACATATTGCGTTAGTTTTTATTTTCATTTTAGGCAACGGAAAAAGAGTAAAAAGGCATTTGGAAGCATTTTTAGGTCACTTGAAAAAGCACAACTTCACAATTTGCAAGCACCAAATTGAGAGATATCGACTTCGGTGAACAAAAAAAACAAAAAAACTTAAATAGACATTACTGGCGAACAAGTTCAGAAACTCCAGATGCTGGGGAAAATTCCTCTTTTTTTGTCAGGAGCACAGTGCTCTGGAAAACTCTGGTGTGTATCCGGGACTGAAAACATCTGGCCACTGCCACAAAGGTCTGATGTGATGAGCGGAGACACGTCCGGTTGCACCCCCATTTCACCCCTGACAGCACGGCGGCTGCAAGTTCTCAGTCCCGGCCAGAGCCGGTTATGTGCAGAGTTTGAAGAATCTGCATCAGTCTCTTCTTCAACTGAATTTATCTGCTTTTGAGTTACCTCGAGTCCGGGATGCACAAGACGGGATATGTGATGAATCCAGTTGGGAAACAAAATATTCTTCCTGTTAAGTACTGCCAGTCTGTTCGAAGAATTGTTCAGCACTTATTAAAGTTGTCAACTGTTTGATCTTCAATATTTTTCTTTGTCTTTTTAAAAAGTCTGAAAGTATATCAGGCTTGTGGATGCGGATTAAATACAGCTATCCATTATTGTTTTAAACTATTTGCTAATGATGCAAAAATGATGAATGTTTAGGGTATACAAAGGTAACCAGTGGAGGCTTGGGACGACTTGCTTTTCATCCTAAGATTTGTTACCAAAGCTGCGTTTGAAGTAAGAGCTTTCTTATTTTTTGTCTTCTTGTTAGCCCTCACTTGGGATTACTCAGGAAGCTATAGATACCTGTAGAAGACGTGTCAGGGATCCCAAACGAGAGGCGGCGCCGGTAAGAAAAAGGAACAAAAGCGAGGAAGAGCAGCAACAAAGGACATTCAGCAGCATGTCCTGTAACTGAAATGAACCAAGCGGGGGCTCGGCAGACCGGCCTGTCGCGGCCGATCTACATCAGCCGATTAATGTGGCCAACGCAGAGGGGAGGGGGATGCAGCGTAAGGGGGGGGGCATGGATTTGCTTGGTACACCTGTAACCCCACCTGATGTAGCTCCGAGACACAAGGGCACGGCCATGCAACAGAGGGCAAGCAGTGGAAAGAGGAATGAGAAGAGAAAGAGACTGGCTCCGCTGAGGTGGAGAGGTGGGCTGCACCTGTAGCTCCGCATCATCTGAGGACGTTTCCAGTCTCCTATTCTCTGCTCCTTTGCTTCTCCTGAGCCACTTTCCTCCCCCACGTCTCCCATGTGCCCCTGCCCTTAGCTTGCACTTTTCCTCTCCTTTCCATCCCTCTCTCCTTTTCAGCCCTCAGCTCAACCCGGCCTTGGATGCTTATTACCTTCCAGCCAGTGCGTGTTGGACTTGGATGGCTACCAGCCTGCAGCCACCCGGAATTACCATTCCTCCTACAGTCTTCGCTGAATATAGAGATACAATCTGTTAAGAAACAATGTGTTGAGGAAAAAACATCTCGTCCCTCTGACTCTTTCCACTGTGAGTGGCCCAGAGCTCAGCGTAGGTGAGATGCTCTCCTCACGCCGCCTCTCAAGGTTGTGATTAAAATGCATCGGTTCGGCCGGGTTCAGATCCCGGTATGGGCCTTCTGGGGAAACTGGATGAGTAACGCTTTCTCTGTGTTTAAAGACCACTGCCATGGAGCAGGCACACACGGTGCTTAGCTCCCACCTGCCCTTTGGCTAAGTTAATACTACAGAGGTTATTCTGGGCTGAAAAGCAGGTGGATGTAAATGAACTCTGTTTAACAGAGTCTGATGCTGCACAAGACACTGATGCATGAATGTTGACTTTTGGGGAATGTTTCTGTGGGGAAATGTGTTATGTTGCCTTCTAAAAAGGCAACTGAAAATATTCCTTTCCCTCTTAATGGCATAGGATGTCTATATCCATTTTCAATTCAAAGGAATAATCTTGTCAGAGTTGAGCCTGATTAAATTTTTCATATCAGGAGTCATTGTTGTCCTAATTAACTTTTAATCGGCAGCAGGCTCTGAATTGACCTTCATTGTGTGGTCAGAAAGCATATTGTGGTTTTTAATGAACAGGCTTCTGATGAATAGTGGGAAAAAAGGTGGAGAGCCGACAGTGACGATATAACAATGTTCACTGGGATGGCTGTGTGACACATCTGCCACGGTGTCCGTTGATAAAGTCTCTGGGACTTGAAACTGTTGATGAGATGCAGGAGAATAAAAAAAAAAGCCAATTTTTGTAATCTTTTTATCCAGTCTGATTGATTGGTGCTATGGTGTGTCAGTCATATCTGCTAAAGGACATATTGGATGTGTTGGAAATTGAACGGAAATTGTTACCTTTATGAATCTAACCTTGTTCATTTTCAGATATGCGCATACCAGTAGGAAAAAAAAAACATTTCTACACACAGCGAAAGTTTCTCTTCTTTTATGTGAGGATTTTTTCCCCTTATTGACACCATGAAGAGTTCATTGTTAACCGCATAATGCCATATGCATCATATCTGATGCACACGTTTTTTTTAACATGTTTTATATCTCAGACCTTTTCCATCATTTAATGGTAAAAACTTTGCTTATAACCCTGTTGTACACAATTGGATTTACCTGATAACAATGGGCCGAAGACTACACAGAGGTTAAAGGTCAAAGGTCATGACAGCACAGTCAGAAAAAGACTGAACAGGCACGTCCTGTTTGTTTGGGCCGCGGACTGAAACCTTTTGCCTGAAGCGAAAATGGCAGCGCGGCTCAGGTTTGCAGAGCTGCGTCTGGACAAAGAATTCAAACAAAGAATGGAGCAAAGCGCAGATGTTTGGTGAGAATGCGCAGAAACCAAGCAGCTCGTAGCAGCTGTCAGCACGGTGGGGGAGGGATGATGATCTGGGCTTGCCCTGCAGCCAAATGACATGGGCACCTCATAGTCATCAGCATTTTCTTCATATGCATTTGAGCACATCTGTTTGAGACCCTTTAGATATTTGCTTGTATGATTTTTTAGGTGCTGACACGTTCTGTTATTTTAGACCTATTACAGACTTATCCATCACATCACACTAAAATAACAACTCACACTGGAATAAAAGCTCCTTGCTTTGCCAAAGAGCCGGCTTGTGGCATTTGTGTCACCAGGAATGAAAAATCACTTTGACATTTGGATATTTGAATTGCTCTGGCGCAACCAAATCCACAAACACATGCTCCAGAGCATCAGAGTGGGGCAGTTCTGCAAATATCCAGTATTTTTCAGTTTCAGAAAAATATTGGATGCGACATGGACACGGCATAACGTTTTCCAAATTAGAAAATCATCCTCCGGACATTTACACATCGCCCTGTTTTTCTTAATTGCGCCTTTCACCGCTCCCTTCTCTGCAGTCCAGCACGCTAATGGATGATAAGCACCATTTGCTTGAGAAGATCTCGTTACTTCTGCGTAAATCTGCACTAATTTGCCCATTCTGCTCACGTCAGTAGCATCTTTTGTTCACTTCATGCACAGAAGAAAACTGCATAATCAATCAGTGGTGCACATTTGACGATTATATTCATGCAGAGACCTTTCTGCACCCTATTCTCTCTAGCTTCTCATGTCTGTCTGAGGACACTAGCTTCTCTGAGCTACATCTGCTTTCCATGTTCTTCCAGGACTGATAGATTAATACCTATCTGGATTTCTAGAGGGAGAAACCAAAAAAACAAAACAAATCTGCATAGGCTCATTCATGTGAAAAAGTTAGAGGTAGAAACTATCCAGTGGGTAGGTGGGTTCAAAACTCTCTGGAAAATGGTTTTAGGCCTGTCCTGACTTTGAGGGAAAGAGGGCAACCATCCTTAACCCCCAGCTGTGTGAATATTCAGCTGAAGGTGTGGCTGCAGGTGAAGCATGTGTTTCGATGGTTAAATTCTCATGCATAACCTCAGGGATGCAGTGCATGAGCAGAAACAGACTGTCTGACTGTTTAAAAAGGTTACAAATGCTTCTAATCCTCACACGCCAATGTGTTATTGTGGAGGATTACTCAGCGTTTCATATCTGCTTCATTCTTCTTTGCTTCACTGCTCAGATGAACGCTTATTAGGAGGTTTGTTGCATACCTGCTTCGTTTTTTCATAAGCCTGGAATGACAGTTAGAGACAGCACAATCACCATTTGATTGGCCCTGCATGTTTAGAAAAATATGCAGTCGTTATGGCATAATCACGTCTACGATCGTCTGTAATTGCTTCCCTTATTTCGACAATCAGCTCTTTTCCTGGCTGCTGGTTGTGATATATGTGAGCTGCGAGCTTTATCATATCCCTGTCCTCTGTCCTCTGGACATCCCTTACAGCTGCACCACCATCTTGAGGTGTTCAGGTAGGTTGTAGACGGTTAAACTGTCACCTGGATTTATTAGTATTGAGACACATTTTGCCATCTATGGGCTCTTTGTGGCCTTCATAGATCTGCTGTATTCTCCTGGATCCCGTGCATGCTTTATTGGATTGGCTGTGGTAGCTGAACTGAAGCCTTTGTCTTATTATTGTGTTTCTTCGGGCTGTGGTAGAGCAGTTTTTGGGGTGTGGCGTAGAGCTGCTGGAGGGAAGCGCTGCTGCCTTGGGGGCCTTTTTTTTATTTTAAAAATATTAAAGCTGAAGTTCATCTTTCCAAATGTCTTCCTCTTACACCATCCCTGCAGCTTCTTATCGCCACTGCAGGGATTTGATTTCTACCACAGCTGTTTGGCTGAGCGTTATCGCTGCTTTTCTTTTCTTTTCTATCTGGGAAACATATGGTTCTGTACAACCTGGACAGCACAATGATCCAACTCTAAATATAAGTCAAGCAGAGGTACAGAGTAAAAAATTGGCAAATTTCATCAACCTGTATTTTTAGACACCACTGAATGCAAACATAAATATTTAATTGATGTATTATCTCGTTTGGAGTTTTTTGGCAGCATCACCTTTAAGAAGAGGTTGGAATGGAGGCGAAAACAGTAATTTTCTAAAGAAACAGCTGGATTTACATGTTGTAACCCAGCAGAGGAATGATGGGAGCTCATGACGGGATAAATAAAGAGTACCCTTAAGAGGAAGAATCTCTCAGGAAGATGATGTGTTTGGGTGAAGGCCGCCAGAGAAAGACCACATTCCTCTCAGTTGTAAATAACAAGCTGGTTTCAAAGATTTGCATATCACATTCTGTTGTTATCTGGATTTGACTGAATAACCAATCGTTTTTGGACTCTGTAGCTCAGGTACCCTGCTGTTTTTCCAAATACAGATTTCCAAAACTTCCTATGGAACCCTCAGGACTATCTCTATTCCCAAAACCGCTCCCTTAAATTTTATCTTCACTCTGACAACCAGAGTTGCCAAACGACAGCAACGTGTGGCGTGGAGTGGATATCTGTCCCATAATCCGAAAAATAATTTCCCAATTCTTTTTCCCACTCCACTGACTTTGTCTCACTTTGTAAATACCTGACTTTGTAATTCTGTCTGTCCTTAACGGTGCATTTTATCCGAGAAAAGAGCCTTGCGGAGCTTCCCTTTTCTACGGAAGTCATATTTGACATTTGCACAGCTGTGCTTGCTGTTGTTGTTGTTTGTTGTGCACATGCTTTTTGTGATTTGTAACACTGCAGAAAAAATAATGGAATTCAGCCACCGCTTTCATCCCTCTGTCCATCCATTTTCTCCACCTCCCTAATCCAACCCAGTCACACAATTGGGCCTGGAGCCTTTCCCGGCTGCCATCAGGGGAGATGCAGAGTACACCCTGGACAGGTCACCACTCCATCACAGCGGAGCAGCCGTGTAGGCTCTAACTCCCTCCCAGCATCAGTGGAGAGTCACTAATGAACCGCATTGACGTGTTTTCGGATAGTGGCAGGAAGACGAGCAAACTCCACACAGAAAGGCAAAGACCCTCAGTAAAGTGACTGTGTGATTTTAGGCTTTTAAAGTTAACTTTCAGGCAGTTAGTTAGCGTAGCATTTCGGTTAGGGTTGATACATTTCTCCTTATGACTTGTATTTGAGGGATTTGCCAGAGATTTTTTTTTTATATTTCAGGAAAATGAAAACACGTGCAATTCTTTAACTCCAGAATACCAACTAGAGTGGATGTTGCAGTGACATTAAAACTCTATATTATGTTGTTTTTTTCCAGCCTGAAGCAGAATGGGGTCTCACACTTTTGAGACAAGGAGAATACATTGAGATAAATAAATAAACAGATAGATCATTTCCAGAGCAGATGCATTTAGCTTAAGCAGATGAAGATGAGTGGGAGCTATTACGGGGCTGAGGCACCTGCCTGGTCACCGCCGACGGTAATCTGCTCTGCGCCGTCAAAGCCGGAGAACGGCGGCACAACATCGCTGATGCTGCAGCTAATTGGCTCCAGAGTGTGTCAGAAGCTGGAATGGTAATTTTTAGGTTTGCTGATTACACGGATTGAACCAAGAAGTGAGTTTTGAATTTTAAGCAGATGAAAGCAATGCATGTGAAATCTCTATGATCTCCTCGGAGAGCTCCTGCTGCTTAAGATACCCCTCATCTTTTCTTAAGCCCCTCTCTTGACACATTCCTCTAATTGTAGCTGTTGTGTCCTCTTCTTTTAACGTGCTCCTCTCTCCACCGAAGGATGTTTGGATATTGTTTTTGTTCAGTTTTGTTTTTCTTAAATCTCTTCAGTGGTACGATTAATCTGACTTCCATCTGGACCTACAGTACTTGGGGATTTTTTGTACTGGAGGAGGTTTAAATAGTTTTCATTATCATATTTTTCACTCATTCTTTGGCTTTGGTTTGGTATAAACCCACATTTACATGGCTTCCATTATTGTGGTCTACATAGAGTCAGTATCTTGTGCGTTTTGTATGACTTTGAGTTTTTCTCTTTCAATTATGTCCAAATGAACCCCACAAAGAAACCCGCCTGCTTTCCTTTTCATTCAGCGATAATTAAGACCGGTGATGGGCTTTTCTTGGACCGATGATGGTTTCCTTTCTTCCCTGCTTGTCCGTTTCAAGGCAAAGTCAATTCAACACAACCAAGGCCGATGAGATAAATGCAGGCCACTGCCATCGATTGACATCATCCTCTCTGCCAGTGGGCTCATTTTAGCTAGCAAACTGGATATAAGCATATGCAGATGTTAGGAGATGCATGCATTTTAATTTATGACTCTATCCCTTTTTTTTGTTCGGAGTGGAACATGAAAAATGTATCAATCTCCGGGCATTTGCCTTGTGAGTCAGTGGACTAATGTCCTCCTTGTAAGTGTTGGACAACCCATCAACAGTGTCAAAGTGAGATAAAAACTGATTGTGGTGAATGAAGAAAGCCGTCAATATCTTAGTAACGTGCGAGTTGTTTGACTTTTACCAAAAAGAAAAATATCAGGCATGAATTTCCTCATTCTATCAGCTGGAGAAATCTCCAGTTCCTTTTATTTCTATTTTCCTTTGATGTTGCTTCGATTCCGTCTGCTTCAGTTTCATTGTTACACCTTTACCTCTTTTAATCCCCTAAACTTCAACCTCTCATACTCTGATACCTTTCCATCTGATAAAAGGCTGCACAGTACACACGACACCTAAACCTTTCAATTCTAACTCGGCAGCTTTTCTCTGGGATCCTTCCTTCAGGCCTCCTGAATATGCACCCCATTACAGCCATCTCACGCATGTTCCTTTACCCTTTTAGATATGGCTTTAATAGAACCATTACTTTTTCAGCACAACCCCAACTATTTGTGATAAGATTGTTTTATTTATCAAAACATCCCTGGGAGTGTTGAAGAGAAAGTGTCCCCTTAGACATCCAAGCGTCTGTCAGAAATTTACACACAAATGAAACAGGATGGAAAAGGAATTCTCTTGGGAGTGTGTCTAGAAAGTGAGCCACAGTTTGTCCTACGCAAAATGGAAGACATGCAAACGATGTGGATGTGTTTTCCTCTGAAATCACAACTGGCTGCATTTTTGTATTCAGCCCGCCGTTCAAATTAAAATGCAACACACTCTTTTCCCTGAAGAAAGTTTCTCATTTTACTTTGATGGATGGAGCTTTCGTACAGGTGAGACTTCAGCAGGTCAGAGAGAATTTTCAAAAGGAGAAAATCAATATTTCAAATAAGGGCAGACTACATTTTCATAGATATATGTTTATGTGTGTGTGTGTATTATGGAAGATAGCTATAATTCAACATTAGATGACTGTGGAAAGGCTTAGAGGGATGGAGCTAAGTTTGTTTTGTGCAACATGAAAAGTCATTTCTGTGCCTCGGAAAATGTGCTTCTTATTTCGAATCAAACAAATCGGCAAATGTCTCCTCACTTTAGGCTATTTTTGGAGTCGTGCAAATACTCCTTTGCAGATTCAAAGAACGATGGATATGAAAAAAGGAAAGTGTCAATTTCTGACTTGGAGGGGATGCTCTGCCTGCTGTCAGAGATAAAGAAAAGACAATGAGTTCAGCACCCACCCGTCCCAGTCAGCTCCAACCGCCGGCCAGCCGCCAACAACAAGGTCACATGGGAAGACGACGTTACCTGATTGTCAGAGACAGAGTCGTTTTCTTGGCTCTTCACAGCCTGCTCAGTCCTCGACCTTAACATCCTCAAAGTAAAGAAAACAGATTAACCGAGGCTTGTAGCCGTAGAGCTCCATAAAAAATGATTAGTGTTTGCTCTGTGCGGTGGCAGTGGTGCTGGAGGATATTCTAATTTCTTATCCTGTTTTGTTATCATTTGAAGCTCTAGTGTAGGTTAAAGTGCTGAAATTGTTTTCCATTTTGGTCTCTTTATGATGAAAGCGTTCATTTACAACACTAACGACCTGATTTACTGGGAAATTATTCTCATTCAATCTGCAATACAACTAATTTCACATAGTGGGGGAGGTCTAGAGTGCTTGTGATATTTTAGACTGCAGAGGAAAGCTGTTTAAAAAAAAAAAAGTGGATATTTGCAGGGTATGCTGTTACCCAGCTGATGATCTGCCTCCTGACTCCTGCTCGACTTCGGGACACCACAGTAATATTTAAATGAAGCAGCGGGTGTCATGCTGCCGGCTCAGGAACTCTGTCGTCTGAATGTTGATCTTTTCCATTGTCTGAATTGCAAACGAGCGTGGGGGAGTTTTAAATCTGTGGCACCCCTCGGCCTCAGGTCACAGCGGAATGCAGACAAACTATGTTTGTGAGGATAATGACACAAACGGCGGCCGTTCAGGCGTCTTCATCCAGAGAAGCTCTGCAGAGTGAACACGCCCGTTTCCAGCCACTCAACCTGAACAAGAAGAGGTCAGCAAACAGGTTCAAGTCTCCAACTGGATGATGACTGTCATGACAAGGCAGGATTCTTTGGGCTCAGACTGACATAGAGTCTGAGAGGAGTCTTTGAGTCTTTGAGAGGAGCTGTGGAAGGCTTTGAGATGAGGTCGGACTCTCCATCATCAATACCAGATGTTGGTGATAAATGAGAATGTCACTGGACTGAAAATAAATCAGCAGAAGATTTTTTAAACCATGACGCAGAAAATGTGAGCAGAGACCAAAGCTCAAGGACGAGCAACCAAATATTAGAGTGCGATGATCTGGAGACGGTGGAGTTTGTATTTGAGGAACCCTCAACAACCCCTCTTAAGGTTTCCTTATTCATCCTTATTTATCCATGAAGTCACTTATCAAGAAAACACAGATTTGAAGATGCTGAGAGGATGTGGAAACCCCTTTGAAAACATTATGAAGTAGAATGTTTTAACGCTAACACACTTTTGATGGTTAAACTGAACAAAACAGCCATAAAAAACACTTAACTCAGACGTTATTTTACAAAAAATAATCATTTTTTTTGTTTACGTCCAAACGAAAAGACAAATGTTGCTCCTTCCTGTTTCCTTTATTTCTCTACGTGTTCAAACTATCTTAATTTCCCTCCTTTTTTCAGCCTTTTATGAAACGATTCTGATCCCGTGGCTTGGACCTTTATCCCTTCCCTCTCTGCGAGCTGCTTTTATTACGGCTGATGTAAGAGTCGGGCCTTTCACTGTAACACCTCGGGCATGTAAGCAAAGTTAAATCCATGCTGAATTTTCAGGAAAAAAAAACGATTAACCAAAATGTTTTTTTTTTCTGCATCCACAAAATATGAAGAAAAAAAAAAGAATCCCAAACCCTTAATTCATTAATTTATTTTGAAATAATTACCTTGGCTCATGCACCAATCCCCTTTGGTGTTTGTGGTGTCTCTAAACATCAAGCAAAGATCAGTCTGGTTTCCTAATTAGAGGAAAGGGGATGTGAGTCAATGAATTCCTTTAAAGCAGGAAACCAATTTCTCTTCCAAACGATATCAGGGGGGAATTAGACAACTGTCATAGAAAATAAACGGGGCTGGTATAAAAATGTACTTTGTTTGGGGGGGAACCAGCAGCAGTCAGTGATGATTGTTTGGAGTTTGTTTACTCGTCTGTTTGTTGCTGTTGACGACGTTTGGGGCTCGGAAGCAGAACAGGAAGTCTAGCAGAAGGCTATTTTCCTCCAAAATGATTATTTTGAGACGGTAAAATAATTACTCCCTCTCAGACTCCTCGGAATTACTTAAATCTTCTCTGCTGACTTTAGCCTGATGTGCTCCCAAAAACATGCATGTTGTTTTTTTTTATAAATGGGTTGCATCAATTAATCAAAATAGAGAAAAAATACAAAGTTTTAGTTTGAAAAAGAAGCTCAAAATCATGATGACTTTACATCTTTTTTCGCTTTTTGTTTGTTTGTAAATATAAATTCTGACTAAATATGTCATCGTATTCTCTTCCTGTTTTTCTGTGCATTTTGTCACAGATTTTCTTTAAAAAAAAAAAAAATCATGAATAGGTTGGCAAAAATTTTAAATCTGAGCCAAAAGTAACTGCAAGCAAGTTTTGCCCCCAAAAGGTAGAAGCTGAGTTTAAACCGTCCAGCTTTCAGTGTGCACCCCCCCCAAAGGGCCCGGTAAGATCAAAGCTGCTGACAGCTCTGGATCTGGCCCCGACGGACCCTTAAAGTTTAATGATACATGTTGTCGGCTTTATTATCAGCTGTATTTTCTAACGCGTCTTTAATTATGCACCTGCGTGCGTGCCCCCTGCATGCGTGCACGTGTGGAATCAGTGCAGGCTGAATGTGGGCAGCACACGCACACCTGGATTAAAGGACGGACAGATTCCCTGCTTGACCACCCAGCAGATTTCCTCAAACTTAAATCAGGTTAAAGTCAAGACTTGACTTTTATCAATCCCTTTTCCCTATAAAGCTGTTTCAGTGGTGGGTCAAAACTTCAGCCAGAGCCCGTGTTTCCGGATGCTAATCCCGTCTGCCCAGTCTGTGAAGGGCAGAGCATTTTGTGAGATCTGTAAACAGCCGCTGACCCGACAGTGTTAAGGAATACATCTGAAAACGCTGTTTAAGAATGACACTGCAAACAAAATATGCTGTTGTGACTAATGGTGTGAAAATACTCACATCATTAGTTGGTCTGTATTGCTGAGGCCATTCAGTTGGTGGTAAAAACTGAAATATTAGCAAAAGTTATGATCTGGATTGGAGCCAGGATTGGAACTGCTTCTGCTAGAACCCCCAAAGACAGCCAGAGAGTCACAGCTAACGTTTCCTGGACTGAACACCATTTGTTTTTCGTCACAACCTAAATCATTTTGCAGAAGCTTGTCAAAGATGTTCGAGGGAAGCAGGAGACTCTAAAGCTCGTGTCAAAGAGCGGCGTTGGGTAATTGTGCAGGTCGTTTTGGTGCTGGCATCCCGGCTGCCGTGGCCGGTCGCAGTTGGCAGCGACTGAATTGTCCCAGGCAAAGATTAACTCTGCAAATGCATTGCGGGCATCCCGAGCTAATTTCCCATGTCCTCTGACAGGCTCGTAAATAATGCAGGACCCTGCAAAGCTAACCACCTTGGAGCCAAAGCGCATGCATATAACAACAGGCACACTGCTTTCCTCCTTTAATATCCGTCCTCCTTTCCCTTTCTCCGGGTTGGTTTCAGGAATGTCTTTAAACCGACTGTCCTCCTCTATCTTTTCCTTTACTAAAATCCCATGGCTCTTTTTTTTTACTGTCTGTATCATAGAGTTGATCTGGCTTTCCCATGGTGGACTCAGGGCTGCGTTCTCATCCAAGCCTAATAAACCCGGAGTTCATTGATTTTTTTCTCCCCCGTCTTTTTGAAAGGCTGACACAAACACCTGTAACTCTTTGTAGTGTGCTGACAGTGATACCACTCCAGGGCAAGGAGGCATCCAAAAGAGCTCCTCTGGTGGAATTAAAGTTTAAACAGTGCTGAAATCCCACATCAGGGTTTATTCCTGTTTCATGAGAAAAAAAACAGCAAAATCTGTTAAGGTGTGTGGATAATGCGTTAAGAATGAGTTTAAAGTGTCACAGGATTCACAATATCTGCATAGAGAAAAGGGCACAAAATCGGTTTAGGTTTGAAATCCACAACTGAAAATCTTCTCAACGTTAACATCGAAATGTTTTGCAGTGATTGAAAGTGTTTTAGGGGGAATTGTTCACAAAACAAAACATTTGCTCAAAGGCCAATTAAATTCTTGTAACAGATGTGTGTTAGTACAATGTAACAGCAACAACAAACCAAGGGGGAATATCCACGGAAGGAAACCAGAGGAGGAAACGATGGAGATCCAAACAGAAGCAAATTCAGTATAATGACCAGGTGTAACCACAGAACTGAAAGCTGGATTAAAGTAAGTTATCTAAGAATAGCAAACCAGGAGAACGAAGAATTAAACCGAACAAGAAAAAATGGCTCATGTCCATCTGATTAAGTCTTGACCCTGTAAAAAAATCTAAGTGTGCACTTTCATCTTGTTAATCCGTTTCCCATTTTGATAAACTTTGCATTACCTTAAAAATATAGGAACCTTAGAAAGCACAAGCAGAGTTTTCACCATCTTCTCCCTGAAAGATCCAAATAAATGGAGTCGTTACACAAAAACGCAACGCAAACACCCCCAGAAGTCATGTGTTCCTCTCCCAAATCAAATATATCTGGCAACAATCTAGAAGAAACCTAGAAAAACAGCGCAGCCTTTTGTTGAGATCCTGGAGAATATTGAGGTCATGATCTCCCTCAGCTGAGAGCAAGATTTGTAGATCTAATTAAGAAAAAAAAAAAGATCCTGTGGTCAGAATCTCCACAAATGGACTTGCAATGCGGTTTAATTTCTTACCCTTCTGTGGGGACACATAAACTCAAGGGTTAACGTGGGTCTTAGCGGCCCGTTGCTTTCATTATGGAGCCGTGTAAGAGAGACGTTTGAGCCATTGTTTTTATCATTTTGCCCCATTACCTAATTACTGAAGCGGAGCAAGCAGGTGATGGATAAAGACGTGCCAAAATGGCCGCTGTGTTAACCGTGTTTACGGCGGAGCGCAGCTGCCTCTGCCTCCTGCTAATTTTACAGCTCGGCTGGCGAGGAGCTTCCAGGCCGCTTTGTGCCGGTCTCTGGACGGGCTCTCCAGACCAGAGAGTTTCTGATACCTGGAGTCTAAAGTGACCAAAGGAAGTTCCTCAAACTGCCGGGTGGGAAATGACTTGCTCGTTGTTACCAGGCAGCAAATAAAAACCACATTGTGAGAATATTCCTTGACCCCCCCCCCCCCATCCCCCCCCCCCCCCACACACACACACACACAGACACACACAGACACACACAAACAGAACAATCCCCTTTGGCGTCCGTCGTCACCTTCACCATCTGGCCCAGCTGTGATGGGGAGCCAGACGTGGTGCTTGGACCAACTTCAAGGATACGGTCGGTGGTTTTGCTGCAGCCCTCCGGGAGACGAGAGGTTTTAAACCCCCCCCACAGGTCTCTGCATCCGCCTTTGCCCGCGCGGCACCGGGACAGTGATTACAGCTCCGGTTGGTTTTGGGCTCCGAGTTGTGTGTTTTGCAGCGAGGAAACGAGCTGCCGTCATGTTTTCTTGGACCTTTTATGAAACGTGGAATGTACTAACGCTGCTCAGAGTCCACTCGGGGGTCAGGGCTCCGTCGAAATGGTATGCTTAAGGTCGGCGTTTTGCCCGAAGCGCCTTGGCGGTCGGACCCGGGCGTGTTTCCAGCGCGAGGCCTCGCTTCCTGCAGAGCAGCCGGACAGGAACCGACCGCTTTCATTCAAACACTCCAGCCTCCGGTCGCCGACACACGCCAGGAACGGGCAGCGTGCGGCCTCTAATGGGCTTGTTCTCTGACCCATGTGAACATAAGAGGGGCTGAAGGATGGCGAGCAGATGGCTCCTCTCCTCCATTTGAACTCTGCCCTTTAATCGAGGGCTGCAAACGCTATATCGGAGCCTTTCTTTGAGTAGTGGCTTGGAGCGCTGATTCTAATTCTAAATATCCCTCCCATATCCTTCCCCTTCAGTTCTAGCACTCTCCAGCACACGCTGCCTTTTGCCTCTCTCTCTCTCTCTGGCCTGTTTTACCACTGGATGCGACTAAAAGACAGATGCTGGACTGGACCCTCTGCAGGGGTCAGCTTTGGCTGCCTCAGACGGGACGGCAGGTCGAGGCACTTTGTCGCAACATGACGGATTTTTCTTTTTCCTGACGATTCCAACTTGTTTCTTTGTGTCTTTTTGTTTAGTTTTTTTTTTTGTCATTGACTGGCAGCCTCGCGGACAAATCTGACACCGGGATGATGAATAGCAATGAATGATAAATCATGCCGTTTCCGAACGTTTGTTCTTTCTCTTCAACCGGAAAGACGGAGGACCGGGTGGAAGAAGCAGCTCACAGAGGGTACGTGAGAGGATTGAGAACTTTGTGGAGGAGACAGGCAGTGACTGGGCAGCTCTGCTGTACAAACCAAAAATAGCAGAACCACTGTTTCACCCTCAGGTTTGATTCTGATCCTCCCCGTCTCTCCCTGAAAAAAACAAAAAACAAAAACAACTCCCTTCACCGTGTCGCTATTTCTGTTTTCCTTTGCTCGACATTTCTGGCTTCTTATTCCACATTTCTTCCATTTGCACACTTTATTTGACTTAATTTGCATTTACTCGTTCTCTATTTGCTTACTGGCCTCCAGGGCTTTCACTGACCCTCCACTCCTGCCAATTTCTGGATTTCTTTAATTAACTCAGTTTGTTCTTCCTTTTCCTCTTATCTTATGCTGTTCCTACCTCTCTGTCTTGACTCCATTGAATTCATAACGCTGTCCTTATTTTCCTTGAAGTACATGTGTCAACAGCCCTCTGCGTACGCCTTGCTCACTTGAAACGTACTCAAGAAGGTCAAATAAGCAGCAGTTTAAAGGATGCTGGAGGAAAAGTTGTGGAAAGTCACTTGAGTCGAAGACATACACTATATTGCCAAAAGTATTTGCTCACCCATCCAAATTATCGGAATCAGGTGTTCCAATCACTTCCATGGCCACAGGTGTATAAATTCAAGCACCTAGGCATGCAGACTGTTTTTACAAACATTTGTGAAAGAATGGGTCGCTCTCAGGAGCTCAGTGAATTCCAGCGTGGAACTGTGATAGGATGCCACCTGTGCAACAAATCCAGTCGTGAAATTTCCTCGCTCCTAAATATTCCACAGTCAACTGTCAGCTGTATTATAAGAAAATGGAAGTGTTTGGGAACGACAGCAACTCAGCCACGAAGTGGTAGGCCACGTAAACTGACGGAGCGGGGTCAGCGGATGCTGACGCGCATAGTGCGAAGAGGTCGCCAACTTTCTGCAGAGTCAATCACTACAGACCTCCAAACTTCATGTGGCCTTCAGATTAGCTCAAGAACAGTGCGCAGAGAGCTTCATGGAATGGGTTTCCATGGTCGAGCAGCTGCATCCAAGCCATACATCACCAAGTGCAATGCAAAGCGTCGGATGCGGTGGTGTAAAGCACGCCGCCACTGGACTCTAGAGCAGTGGAGACGCGTTCTCTGGAGTGACGAATCGCGCTTCTCCATCTGGCAATCTGATGGACGGGTCTGGGTTTGGCGGTTGCCAGGAGAACGGTACTTGTCTGACTGCATTGTGCCAAGTGTAAAGTTTGGTGGAGGGGGGATTATGGTGTGGGGTTGTTTTTCAGGAGCTGGGCTTGGCCCCTTAGTTCCAGTGAAAGGAACTCTGAATGCTTCAGCATACCAAGACATTTTGGACAATTCCATGCTCCCAACTTTGTGGGAACAGTTTGGAGCTGGCCCCTTCCTCTTCCAACATGACTGTGCACCAGTGCACAAAGCAAGGTCCATAAAGACATGGATGACAGAGTCTGGTGTGGATGAACTTGACTGGCCTGCACAGAGTCCTGACCTCAACCCGATAGAACACCTTTGGGATGAATTAGAGCGGAGACTGAGAGCCAGGCCTTCTCGTCCAACATCAGTGTGCGACCTCACAAATGCGCTTCTGGAAGAATGGTCAAAAATTCCCATAAACACACTCCTAAACCTTGTGGACAGCCTTCCCAGAAGAGTTGAAGCTGTTCTAGCTGCAAAGGGTGGACCGACGTCATATTGAACCCTATGGATTAGGAACGGGATGTCACTTAAGCTCATATGTGAGTCAAGGCAGGTGAGCAAATACTTTTGGCAATATAGTGTATGTCTCTTGTGTCCAATTCCCTCTAAATTGCTTTTATTTTGTAGCTTTCTTTCACTCTGGGACAACAACGAGCTCAGTTACTTGAAATTTTCATCTGGTTGGAAATCGGAAATATTCATTTCCATTTTGTTAACATTTTTATAGAAAAATACGTATCAGAATCAGGATTTGGTTTATTGAATTTACATACAACATACATATTACATATACTGAACACAGAACACAGAATTGAAAAAATAAACTAAGAGTAAATTTTAAAAAATCTAAAATGAAGACGAAATCGAATACAAGCTAAGATAAATGTAAACAAGACATTACACTAAACTTAACTTAAGCTAAGGACCAGTAGTGGAGAGAACTGTTTGTCATTGGCCGATCAGTCACCTTCCTTCAGAGCATTTCTTTGTGCTTTCCTTGTTTGTTGTAAGCTGTTTATATCCCCATCATCGCTCCTTTGATTTCTTCCCCACTTTTTAGATACAGAAACTCACAAATTGTGAGAGCTTAGTCTGTTGAGACCCGTCTTTTCCACTAAACGACCCTGACCGCAGCACAAGCGTGCCCAGCGACGCACACGCCTTAAATTTCACCTCAGGTGCCGTTGAAGATCTGGCTAAAACAGTAAAAGCAGAAGGTGATGATGTTCTCGTTCTAATTGAACAGGGCTGCAAATGTCCTTGTCCTTTATTTCTTCTTTTTAAGACTCGTGACAAATTGAGATGCAATTCAAAACTGCTCCAGAGTACAAGGTTTTAACTTTGCTGGCAAAAAAGTAGTTTTATATAGAAGTAAACAAACAAATAAAAAAATTTCAGGGGTAATTTAATTTGTGCTTAAGTAATTACAATATCGGAGCCACTTTAGTGAATCATTAGTTTAGATTGAAAAACAATTTGGAAGCAAAAAGGAAAGAATGATGTGGCTCACAGGTTTAATCTCTATTTAACAGTTTTGTTTTAGAAGATCAATTTCTGTTTGGGAGCCCAAGAACATGCGAGTTTGATGTTAAGTTTGGCCCTCTTTTGGCATTTTGTTGGAATGTTAATGATTGCATTCTCCCAAATTCCACCACATGAATAAAAAGTCGTCATCATTCTTGAAGCTAATTCTGGATCTTTAAACATTAAAGCCTTCTTTGGGCTGAATGGACGTGTTTGAGGGGAGCTTAAGGTGATATCCCTGAAGTTTCAGCCAGCTAAAATAAGAGGAGATTTTAGCCCATCAGCAATGTGCACGCTTGTCGTTTCATTTTCTGCATTGAAGAACGTCCAGTGGTGAGAGAGACATTTCCTACTAAGAAATGCTGCATAAAACCCAACTTAAAAAAGGGGTAAAATGCTCAAAGCTCTCATGCAAATCAAGGAATGAAAAGTTTTGAGAGATTGTTGACGACGCCAAAGCCTGAGGAAAAACATTGGACCCTTTAAAGCCGATTGGATGCCGTGTTTTCTTTGCCATGCACACTTCGAAATTCCAGCTTTTGGAAGGCAATATAAAGAAATGCACACCATAGTCTGGTCACACCAGGAAAACTAATTGTGAAATAATTAGCTCTTATAACTGCAGCTCCTGTGTAACGACTCCATCAGAGTTCATTAACAGTCTGCCCTCTGGAAGAAAGTGGACTGTTAAAGTAATTTAAAACCCCACCGCAAACAAACAGACTCACAGGAGACACACACTCGCAGAGCTGCTCCCTCAGGCTTGTAATCTTGGCTCCCACGAGGTTAAAGTTTAGCATCATCAGCCGCATGCACACCGAATCATTAATACAATCTCACTCGTGACCTCCTTTTCATCTCACTGATGAAAGAGGACTGTATTTACTCACCTCGGCTGGACTTTTCTCTCCCCGTTTCGTCGGCCCCCCATTCATAGCACTTTGTCTGAGATTCAAATGATAGTAATGACCCGCAACAATGTGAGCTGGAAAAGCACGGAGGATCCTTAATTGATTAAGTCTGCCGAAGCATCGGGAGCATCTCTTTGAACATCATCTCAGTCTCTGCGCAGTGGTTGCTGTTTGTTTTATTAAACAACTGCATCTTCCTGAGGTTGATTATGAGGGGCTGCCAGCAGGGTTGAATGGGATTTTTAAAGTGTGTGTGTATGTGAAACCAAAGATATCTGCTTAAAAGTGCAATTGCTGATAAACTGAAGCTTTTTTTGTGAAAAAAACACTTTAAATAAGTGGCTAAAAAGTCACATTAGGGATAAGAAATAGATGCTTGCTGTTCTTTTTGGAATATTTGCTTCATTTGCATGTATTTTGTTTGGATTTGGGGAGCAAGGCAGAGCGCGCCCGTCATTACTATTCAAACAGATTGCGGTAAAAAAGTTATCTCAGTCACCATGGTGATTTAATAGGAGCATACAGCTTTCCTTACCATGGTTTTCTTGTGAGGGGTGTGCAGGGAGCCCGCTTTAGCTGATAATGGACAAGAAAAAAACATACATTGTATAAACATCGTACAAACAGAAAAAGACTGAAGACCCTGAGAGAATCCTCACAAATTTTGAAGAACCACTGAGGCCTGAACATGAACTTGCCACCGCAAGACAGACGACGCAGTTAAGCGGTTTGTCCGGACGGGATTGTTGCATCTTTAAGTTGGCAGCAGGGAAAAAGTCACAGGGCTGATTTGCTGTTTGTGTGAAAAGGAGAGCCAACTCCACGGCGTCACGCTCGGGCAATGAGTCACATTCTGTGTTGACAGCCGGCACAAAACGGAGATGTGCTCCAGGAAAGCACAAAATGAGGTGACATCGTGATCTTCCATTGGTTCCACGTTCAGGATGCCTGCACATGCATACTTCCAGTAAGTTATAGATATCTGCATACTTACTGGCCCTCCGTTTTCCATAAACAGCAGCCTGCTGTTCACACTTTTCTTGGTAGAAATATGTATGAAAGTATTTAATTCTTACTGCGTGGAGGATTTTAACACAGGGGATCTGGTCCAATGACTTGGGTATGTTGTGTGGGATCTGATTGTTTGTCTTTTTATGTCCTATCAGCATTACCCTATTGGTTATTATTCAGAAAAATATATTTTTTGAGACTCGCTTCCTTTGAGAATTCAGCCCTGTTGTCCACCTATAAGTTGTTGAAGTTCTTGTGTGGGCAGTGTGCTACTTCCACTTGTCTTTCTGTGGTCTGACTGACTCAACTGACCCAGGTTTAACCCTTGTTACTGCAGCAAAGTTGATTGTGAGTGGGAAATGGGTTACAAGTTGTGCACTGCTCATTATCACTTGTCTACATCTGCTCATCCTTTTTTTGTAAGGGCCGAATATGTGCACAGATCCACTTGGTCGTATCCGATGTGTGTGCATTCCTCGCCCTTGCTACAAATAATTCAGTCAGGTAGTTTTCTTTATCCCTTTAAAGTAGAAAATAACATTTTTCCCCACTGACCTGTGCTGCCATGCAATGTTTGGATTTCTGTGCATGTTTCCTTGCATAAATTATTGCAGCTCTGGTGCAAAACAAGTGCGTGAAGCGGAATGGTTTACTGGAAATGCAACATTTTCAACACATGTAAAACAGCATGCATAGAGCATCCTTTGGCGAGAGAAGAAGTGATAAAGTTAAATAATTGATGTGTGGAGGGGTTTGTGTAAACAGCTTAGGTGGTGGTCTGCTTTTACAATCCTTTAAATCTAAATAATGGACGCCATCCCAGTTTGATTAGTGGGTAAACAACACTTTTACTTTTTTTTTTGTCAAATAAATTCTTCAGCTGCTTCACAGATCCCATTCTTCTTCTTTTATCTGGTCACATTAAAACTAACGGTGAACATAAACAGAAACTGCCCGGATCAGCAGATAGTGAACAGGGCTTTTCTCAGCCAGTGTTTCTGTTTGCTCAGTTTACAGGCACACACACCCACACCCACAGCAGCAGCCGCTGCAGCAGAAAAAGCCTCCATGTTAAATATTCACCACATATTTAATAATGGAAGCTATGGTCAGCAGCTGCAAGTGAAGTCATGTTTCATAATCGGTATTATTTGCTGTGACATGTCCTGAGGCTGAACAGTGTGGTGTGGTGGGCAGCGCCCCTCGCCTCACAGGAAGAGGGCACTTGCGTTTCTCTGCGTGGAGTTTGAATGTTTTCATGTGCATGAGTGGATTTCTCAGGCTTCCTTCTGACATTAAAAACATTCTCATTTGGTTACGCTAACTGTTAATGCTAGATTTAACCCAGAATTGAATAATCATGGTTTTTTTGCCTCTATCTGGCCCATTTAATTGGGTATCCAGCATCTTGCCCAGTGATGGGAGGACAAAATGGATGAGTTTTAAGATAAAATCATTTATGTTCTGCACAGAAACTAGCAAAGTGTTTTATTTCCTCTGTGAAATACCTGCTCAACACCAGGTGAGGCAATCCTCATAACAGGTTTTTGTGCAGCATCGGCTCATTAACACAAACAGAGTGAGACATTGCTGTGACTTTTTCTGAGACATTACATGTACGTACAAAAGTTTTCTATGCTAAAGTAATTTAGTATTTCCTGAAACAAAAGAGGGGCTGTTATTTATTTCCTCTTTTACAACAATTGCCCTCTAATTTGAACTGTAATCGTTCAGATTTATCTTTAATGGCGCTTTAAAAAAAATAAAGAAATCTGGACAGGGGCAGGTATTAACTAACCCCCACAGGAATTTAATAACCAGGCTGAACTCCACTGGAATGTTCTTCGAGCGCAGTGACAAAGTTCAACTTTTGCAGTGGGTTGAGGAAGGCAAATAAGACTATATGCCTATGGGTCGAATCAAGGAAATTGTGAACAAGCTAAATGTTCCTCCAAAAGGCTTAAGAGACGACTGCTCTACACTTTATCAATGAACCAATCCTTTCCAGTTTAATTACAAAGACCCCCACCTCTGGACTTTTACTTGCATGTGAGAGCTTATTGGATGGATCAGTGGTTTCGAAATCAAGAAAATGGCACTTCTAAACATTTAAAGCTGTAAAAGCCACATTTCTTTGATTAAAACTTATTAGATGTCAATGCTTGAACAATATCCTTTCAATCTTCGCCCCTGCTTTTGGTTTGTTTTTTTAATTGTATTGATCCAAGTCGCCAAACTTTCTGAACACCACTGTACGCTTATGGTGCTAAACACTTTTAGCTTCGGTCATATGCCTCTCCAGCTTTGCAACATTACACATGTATTCCCTCCTGTTTGCACACCACATACAAGTATCATCAATGGTGTCTTTGATGACTCGGCCAAACCGTTTAAAAAATGGATGCCGTAGGATGCCACTGAGAAGGTTAAAAAAACCCAGAACGTCTTAATTGTGGGAAAAATAGTAGCTGACTGCCCTGGATGGATAAAAATCTCCTCTGGATGCATTATTAATCGCTCTCTGCTCCCTGAATGTCTCATTAACAACCATCGGCTCCGTCCTGTGTGACAACCTTCAAAATAAAGCCGGGTTCAGTTTGTGACTGATCCCTGTGGTTACGCAGCTGTCAAACAACCTTCCACGTTTTTCCTGTCGACTAACTCTGATTCGCTCAGGCAAGGTGTTTTATGAGACGCTAGCATGCACGTGTACGGAAAGAGTAACGGGTCAAGCTGTTACCTCTGTTACTGTGATCTAATGAAATAACAGCTCTCCTAAAAGGTGCCATGTCATTTTTGTTTTCTCTCAGCCTTGTGTACTTTCCATCAGCCTGTCCTTCCTTAGAATCTGGAAGGCCGACTGTAAAAATCACGCTTGTACAAAAGGAATACATTTCAAATGGCTGGCTTCCAAAGACTTTTGAGAGCTGTTTTCAGTCCATCTGCTGGGCAGCTAAGCAGGGACAGTCCAGTCTTTATCTAGCTGAGGTGTAAATATCAAACTATACTGTTGGAAACTGAAAATGAAAAGACTAAATTGCACTGATGTAATTACCCTCCATTAAAGTTTTATTTGACAGGGAAAAAAAGTATACCATAAACTTTATGAACACTTACTGGAGTTGAGTTGGGTGTGTGATGAGCTGAGAGTTATATGCATGCATTTTTTGTCTGTAGTAGAAGTTTCCAAGCAACAGAAATCACTTTGTTAGAATGAATTTCAAAGACAAATGCATACATCAGCAAGCTATGAGGAATAAAAATGGACATTAAAGAGGAGGTGATGTGTTTTTGCCTGGCTAAAAGCCTCTTAATGCCTTTCAAACATCAAAGCTGCCAGATTCTGTCAGCGCTTTGCATGAAAGGGATGCACAGAACCAGGAGCTGTGCTTGATATTAGTGAAAGGCTGTTGATTTTGTTTAAGACACTGTGGAATTCTGAGTCTTAATAGCTCCCCGATTACCTTTCTAATGTTAGAGGCTATTCGAGATTACTCTCAGTAATGTAGAAAAGAAAAATGCTCTCTTTCTATTCTGACCACTGGTACAGTCAGGTCTCAAAATTAGGGGACTAAAACCTTTGTGAAAAAGACAGCAGACATTACAGTGTAATGTTTTACAAAAAATGAATTGAAACTAAAATACTCATAATGCACTAATGAAAATATGGGACTAAAAGCAGACCAAAGTGGAAATGTCTGATCAGAATGCACATAAACCAAAAAAAGACAGCTAAGAGCAACTGTCAGCACGGCGGGGGAGGACTAATGATCTGGGCTTCTTCTGAGTTCTTGATGGACTCCCAGGTTCATCTCTGGATACAAAGTTTTCAGAGCCCCATGTTCTCTGAAAAAGAGAAAAATCAAGGAGCTGAAAAACCCGTCAGAGTCCAGAGTCCAGACATCAGCCTGATGGAATCTCACACAAACCAAAGCTGCAGAACTCAAAGAGCTGAACATCTCTGGACAGAGGAGAGGGACAAAACTCCTTTAAATCCAAATGAGAGACTGATTCGGCAGCATTCGGTCTTTTTCGCACATCTGTGGAGTTTCTCCGGTGGATGCTGTGGCTTTACTTCACTGGAGACTTGATCGACGGCTTTTTCTGGTGCTTACTTGCCTAACAGGTTATGTTCTAGACTGAACCAGCAAACTCAACTCCTGCCACTGAGCGAGTCGCAGAGCCCATTTAAGGCTGAGGAAGCCAGCAGATTGCACCGTCGGGAGAGCGGCAGATGGACCGCCATCGTGGAACTCGGAGGTCTTCGAGTCCTGATGCAATAAGCAGAAACCGGGCTGGGAGGGGGCATGCTGGACCCCCTCCCTCAGCACCCCCATGCTGCCGCTGGTGTAAAGAGGAAGCCTGAGGCAGAGGCCCAAACAGCCAAAGCCACCCAAGCTGTCAAAACTTCTCTGACTCCTCAAAGTAAAGTGACTCTGACTGCTTTACTCCTGTCACCTTCCCAGTGGGGGGTTGGGGGGAGCCCCCCCCCCCGATTGGAAGGTGACAGGCAGGTGAAGATGCCAGAAGATGTTTTTGAATAGCCTCCACAGGACAACACTATGGTTTCCATCACAAAAGCAGACATCTGCTCATGATTTTTCTATTTTAACTTGCCAAGAATAAAGTGTGTTTAGCATGTCAGCCCTCTTGAGAAATTAATTTAATTTTACACAGCCGTTTAGCAGCCACACCAACACACGCGGCGCAAAAAAAACCCCCAAATCTATTTTGTTTGCCTAATGACTCAAGGGAGAGACGTATCTGAGACCTTGCAGGTCATAATTACAAGAAGAATAAATTCATTGAGCTTATTGTCTGTCAGATCTGCTTTGTGAGGGACTTTCTACAACGGACGAATATTGGAATGTATACACTGAGGATTAAGCTGCATCTGTTGCTTTTGCTGTTGGGTTAAAGCAGTGAATTAGAGATTAAAGTTATAGTGATTAATGCCGTTTCACGCCCACATTATCACACAATCCAACACGAAAGCCCCATGTCAGCGGCAATATGTGGCAGACGTGTGTATGGGTTATGAAGACTCAGCAAATTTTCACAGGGAGTTTCCAAACCCTCAAGCCAGCACAGTTAATGACTTCTGATGGCCAACAGATTATTCTTCAAATGTAAGGCATTCCTCTTCTAATACAAAGCCATGTACCCATTTAGGCTTTATCTACTAATTAAAGAAGTGAGAGTGTCGAACAGTTTGCATTTTTTGCATAGAAATTAAATGTTTTGTTCAATGTCTTTTTTTGGCCCATGAAAAAAAGAAACAATTTTGAATATTAATAATCTATTACAGTGTGGTAATTCAAAATTATTGGTGTGAAGTCTTCAGCCTGCTGTTGTCAGATATATCTGATTGTGTAAAACAGGGTTTTGAGCAAAGCTTTTAACATTGAATGATGCAAAAGGTCTCTGATGCAAAACAGCTCAGAAACCCTGCGTATGAAATGGGATACATATGGTATTATAGGGTTAAGATAATAATTTCAGAATCTGAAGGTGAGGAGATGTTCGACATTTGTAATGAGACTTCTGAACCATTTCAGGAGGATTTGGGTGAACATTCCTGCTTCACGGTTGGTTTTAGCAGCAGGAAAGCAGCAGGTTTCCACACTTTGTCTGGTTGGAATTACATTCTGTCGGATCTGAAGTGTGAAAATTGAAACGGTAAATTTCACTTTTCCATGCCACCAGCGCTCTGTAGTTATCCTGTTGGGTCAGATGAGCTCTCTGACATACTCATTATCTGGGACTTTGAAAAGAAAAGGAGTCCGTAATCAGACACAGGGTGCTTCCAGAAATGGGAAAGGTGCTGATTAGCTCCATAACAGCGACGCAGGGCGCTGCTACTCGATATCCTGTGTTGTGATCAAGTAATATAGATTTTTCTGCTGGCATGAAAACAGGTGAAGGGTTTAGTTTCCTTTAATTAGACCATCTGTTTCTCACAACATACAGCAGTTATTTTAATGGAGCGTTAAATGAGTTCCTCTGCAGTTTGAAGCTTCGTGACTCAAAAAGCTCCTGTACTGTGGGCAACTGGTTTATTGGGCTGCCAGATTGACCATCAGAATGACTTTATATTAAGAAAAAGTATTTTCTTTTATTTTTTTGCATGCAAAACCAGTCAAAATTTTCATCCATTAATTACATGGTAAAAGTGAAAAGTAAAATGGTAAAAGTACGAATTCTAAAAGAAAGATATGGACAGTATATATATTTATTCTGTATTCCTAAGAAAAAGGCCTAAAATATGGAAAAATTACAAAAATATTATATGTTGATTTATGTATTTAACAGAATCATTAAATAGGGTTGACTTATTCATAGATTTGCTTATAAAATTGGCAAAGTCACACAAGAATTTCTGGAAGCCTCCATCTAAAGAGCCCCCTCCCATTAAAATGAGTAGATAGATAATATAGAACAGCACTGCAAACAGGTTTCAGTGCATGTGACACCCCCCCCCCCCACACACAATCTCAGTTCCCACCTTTTTCTTCACCAGAACAGTTTTGAATTGCCCACATTGCCAAAAAGCCTATAGAAAAAAGCTGTAATCCCAGGAGGAACATTCAAATTAAACAGCTTTGTGTTTCCACTGAGTGTTTTTGATAGAGAATTCATGCCCAGAAGAAACCATTTGAAAACCCTAGCTCCCGCTCTCTTTTGCGCTGTGAAATGTTGAATTCTGGGCAACACGGACTGTTTTTTCCCCCCACACGACAATGAAACAAGCCACAGCCAGAGGGAGGAAGTGGAGAAATCAGTCCAACAACCAGCTGCTGAGCATAAAATTAGCTATTAGCTGTTAAATAAAATCCCCTTTTCCTTGCCGCGGTAAAATCTGATGAGGTGCCCTTGAGCAAGGCACTCACGCTTGCTGCACATTAATAGCCGTAAACCACAGTTGTTGTTTACCTTAACGGATTCAGAGGAAAACTTACTATAACTGCGTTACATTTGTATTCACGCAGAGGCACCAAATGAGAACGTGTGTGTGAGAAGCCGGGTGTGTGTTACAGAGGGTTTAAATCACACTGCAGGGGTTTTTTTTGTGGGTGGGGCTGTTATTTTGTGTCATTATATTGGAGGCGGGGTTGGATGGGGTTGATAGCGTTTGAAGGTCAAGGAGCACGATGATGGATGATGGACGATGGGATGGCTTCTGTTGGGCCATAAAGACCCGCACAAAGTTGGCATCCGTCCCTGCGTGCGGCGCGTTTTTAAAGCTTTTCTAAAAGGCCTTTTTGCCGGGATGCACGGGATGTGCCAGCGTACATGCACGTGTCAGTGTGAGTGTCAGCGTCTGCAGGGAGGGTGACAGCAGACACCTCCTTATTGCTCTTTTGAATTCAGAGTGTCTGCCAACACGTCGACAGGCTCACTGAGAGAAATATTGGGTATAATCTCGGTGTCTGGGCACGTCGGTTTCGGGCCCTGACACTGTGTCTCTTGATCTGTCTGTCCAAATGCCTGCAGTTAGTGTCCATTAGACAGCAGTTTTGAGACGGTCATATTTCTCAGCCTTTAAGAATGATCTATACCCGAATAAAACGTGGCATTTAGGGTCTGTCTATATGAACAGAACCATATTTTATGCATCATAGACCTTCAGACATGAGCACGGCATTATGGTTGCATTTACAACCGCTTGCATATGGGAAATGTGCGAGACGGGACGTTTATCTGTGTGCGGGGCTCGCAGCGAGCAGCTCCCTCCCCGGCAGCGGCGTTACTGCTGGAGAGGACAGAGATGGATGGTCATGCAGCACTTGAGGGTCAAGGATACAGCAGAGTGGGCCCATCCCTGTGCACGAGCAGCACAAACACAGCAACACCGAAGGACGAGCCTCTGCTGTGTGTTCACAATGAGGGGGGGAAAAAAGTCATCAAGATTCAGTCAGGAGCGCCGGTAGAAAGGACAAAGGGAAATGGGAGTTTCTGTATTCTGGTTGGTCTGACTGGGTCTAACAGAAGCACACGGCTCATATTTTACTTTCTTTTTCTCCTTTAACCATCTTAGGCTAATATCTAGTTTGGATCAATGCATACCTTTGTCACCTGGAGCTAAAGGGGAGAACTCAAAAGTCCTTTATAAGTTCAGGAAATTACTATTTTCTGATAGGTTTGAGGAAAGAATCTGCCCTTAAATGAACATTCAACACATTTCTCCAGAGATTTCAATTCACCTGATAATTCCCCAAAATGGCCATTGTGGCAAAACTTAAATATCAATATTGGCCTAATTCATTTGCCTTTTGTGGTAATAGGCTACATCACCACAGACTGGTTGAGACAGACGTTTCTTTTATTTGTATTTCACACACATACAGATGTTACCCCTTTGAAACACCTGTCCCTGTCAAATTTCAGCCCCTGCAGCTGAACACATAAATCCATCGGAAACCTTTTGTCAGAGTTCTTAAAATCGTGACAAAAGTTGTAAAATGCGAAGAGTTAACTGTTGGTGCTTTGGTTTGAGGCACCGCTCGCAATCTCCTCACACAGCTGCACGTTCCCAACCACACAGTAATGATGGGTGGAGGAGGCGGGGACCGGCTGAGGGTCACGAGTGGATTAAGCCTCGCTAATGCCTCCCGCTATCAGACATCACAACAGCAGCTTGAAGTCCTCTGAGCATCATTGCTTTATTTTAGACAGACAATTAGCAGGGAATATAACAGTACATAAAAAAACAAAACATGCCAGATACACGGCTGTGTCTTCAGAGTTTATCGCTGGTTCCCAACCTGAGTCAACAGGGAGGAGAAAAAACGCAGCACAGCCACAAAGGAAACCTCCCACAGAGATCGCTTGCTTTTCTTCTTTTCTTCTCTCTTCCTCTGTGCTTGTTTTGACAAAAATGCGTCGGCACTAATGGCGTCATTTTCTGTGACCCTAATTTTCACTCTTGTCATGAAGCTGAAAAAGTGGACTACAGGTCAACCCTACTTAGTTAATGCTAATCCACTGGAAACATTTAAAGAAACGATTCATTAAAATGTCATGATGCTAGTATGACAAAGGAAATGCACATCATCAGTGTTTTCCTTCTTTCTGACAAGATAACTTTGTTGTCCAGACAGAAAAAAATAGATTCTTACTTACTCACTGAGATCTTTTGTTAACATGAGGAAAGAATTCTGCAGTGTGAATTACTGATGAGCAGGTGAGAGACATGTGAATCAGGAAGCAAATAGAACAAAATAAACATGTGCAGAATTGAACAGGAAGTGAACCAACTAAGGAGCAAAATGTTAAGCAAAAGGAGAGGAGGACAAACCCAAAGCACATGGATGCTGAATGATATTGACTTATCTTTGTTTAGCGGTTAAAGACACCCAAGTTTTTCCACAGAAAAAAGGCCAATGTTCTCTTCTAAACCAAAATCATAGGGCCTGAAAGTGACCGCTGGAGAGTTCGAGGCCCCTCAGCAACCACTTCCTCGTCTAAGGGATAATGAGAGCAGAGACCAAGTGGCTGTGACAATTAATTACTTTGTTCGCTGAAATATTAAAGGAATAATAAAAGTGCGCTCTCCCCGTTGTCAGAATGGTTTTAATCAGCCCTCTGATGTTGCGAGGAAAGAGCCCGGCCTGCACGGCGGGAAGCACCACCTAAAAGGCCTGACCTCCAAACCTGACGCGCTAACAGCTGTTGTTTTTCGCTTTTCTAAATGTCCTTCAAAAAACGCAGCTGATGCCTCATTGGACAGGAAATCGTGTGATTTGCGTCCGTATGTGGGATATGAAGAACAGAAACTTCCTTCTGCCACCCCTTTAGAAGATTTAATCTACATTTTGGTGTTAGATTTAGACCAAGAACACGTGATAAGGTCATTTCTCTGATAATTGGATTGTTATTTCTGCTTCATTTGTGTCTGTGTCTGGGGTTGTGAATGTTGCAGTACACCACAAAGCTGCATCTTAGTTTAGTCTGGGTGGAGGCCCCACATCTTCTGTTCATCACTGACAATTTGGATCCCTGATTTCCCCCCAAAGTTTTTTTTAATCGACATAATTTCCCTAATGACGATGGGTTAAATTGCTTAAAATTCAAAAAGTGAATTTCCGGTAACTGTTTGGCTTCAGCTGCTGCAGATGAAACACTTTCTGTTCCAGTTTAAAGGCAGCAACACTCTGCAGCTTTATGCTGAGTGGATCAATAGTGTAACAGCATGCGAAAGATGTTTGAGCCTCAGCAAGTTGTTTCTGAAAAGATGACCCCCCCCCCCCTTTTTTTAAAACTCTTTCAAAATCTTATTTAATTTTTTTTCCTGAAATAAAGATATAACATCCACCAGTCAGAGTATGACAGGATGTGAGGGGATTTTTCCAGCCAGTTTTGGATAATTATTCACCTCCGAGTTAATTTAAATCTCATCACAAAGATGCTGGCGTCCGTTTCGCTCTGCACAAAACCCCATCAGTTTGTTTTTGGGTTGTTTTTCTAAACTTCACTCAAGGAATCAGCCCGATTGTGAAAATAATGTGAGTCTCAGAGGGTTTAATATTGAACTGTCATGCAAGATCAACTTCCCAAACAACAGCCGATCCCCTCTTTGCTTGCCAATAAACAAATGTGGAAAATGATAGATCCGTTGAGGTCTGCCGGCTGGTTTCTGAGAGCTTTGGCTGCGGTTCAAGTGAGACCATCCGGAAAAGTGATTTGGATTGAAATTAGGGGAGTATATTTAAGGTAACAACAATATTGTGAAACAATAATGTTGTTTGTGATGTGCAATAAGTCTCTGCAGCAGCTCTTTTTATTTTGTATCATCAAACTGTCCGTGTGACTAAATTGTATAAATGCCCAGTGATTTCCACTCATCCCTTTTTGGAGAACTTTGAACTCGCGCAAGGTAATTGGGGTCAAAGGTGGCGAGAGCGATTGATTTCTGCTGTCTCTCTGCAAACGTGAGTCCCATCTCTCTGCTGGCCTTTCACATTTCACTCACACAAACTTTATTGCTTTATCAATACTATGAAACCCCGCTTATGGATTTTATTTTATTTTTTAACCGTGGCACATACGATCGCGCATGCACGTCTGGAAACAGCTGCACCAGCGTCAGTCTCAGACCAGAACGTTCATTTTACAGCGTTATAGCAGGAAACTCTCCTTTAGGGCGGCCCGGACTCCCAGATTTTGGGTCTCGTGTGTGTCTGGGATGGTTTTGAATCACTCTGGGCTCCGAGAGGTGTGAGTGCTATCCGGTTAAAGTGAGAAGCAGCGAAGAGCTTCGGAACGTATTGTGTGTGTGTTAAAGAGTGCTCCCGTTTCCTTCTGGGGCGTCTCGCTCACCAGACGAGGACACAGCTGTTCTGTTTGCTTTGCTTGTTGTCAGACTGTCAGAGCTCAAGCGCAAACCGAGAGCTGATGCCGAGCCGATTAACTCGCGGCCCGTAAAGTTCTAATGAGCGCGTCCATGAAGTGGTCAATATTTGGGCACAAGCATGGCCCGGTGGGCACAGAGATTTTTACTAAAGCTCAAAACAAGGATTTGTCTGATTGCCAAAGCAGTCTGTCAAAGAGGGCCTTGTGAGATTGTCAGAAAAACCAGAATGCTTCCATGTTGATGGAAAACGGAGTGGAGTGAAGAATCTTTTGTATTTTTATTATTGGTTTAATTAGTAAAGCCAGAAACAGGAGGTCGACTGCCTGTTCATTTCACTGTGTCAATAAATCTGTTTTAAATTTTCTGCAATACCTAGAAAATTTAAAACAAAAAAAATGTGTTTCTGATGTCTCAGATCCTGAAGTATTGCTATAGTTTTTTCTTTGGTTCAGGAAGAAAAATAAGTTTGGGTTTTTGGACACAAGGGTTCTAATAAAAAATCTGAAAATGAAAATGTATTCATTCCTGACAAATATAAGAATAACACAAGGAAACTCCATATCTTTTCTATGAACTAAAGAAAAAAAAGTACTAATTGTTCCTAAAGTGCCTGAATGTGAAAACTTGGTAAAAAACCCAAAAGTTCAAAGAGTTAAGGGAAGTTTTAGAAGCCTCTATAAGCATTTCATTAAAGCTAATTAATGGAAATTTGCATTTCTGTGACCTTTACATGAATAAAACGCATATTTAGAAAAAACTTATTCTGCAGGAAACAGCTGAGTCAGCGAAACACCAAAAATTCAAACACCCACTCTGCTCTTTGCAGAAAGTTACCATGAATTAGGTGAACAAACTGGAGAGCGTGTGCGTTCTGTTTGGAAATTCAAATCTGACCCAGTGGAGAAGCAGCAGAAGCAGAAAGAGAGACAGTAAGAGCACTAACGTCATGGTTTGTGATGGCATTTAAAAGTTTGAAAAGGCGAAACCAAAGACGGCCCTGACATTTTTGACAAAGCTCCGACATTAAATGCAATTTGAATGTCAACCAGTGACAACAGCTGAAAGAATCTGCAGCCAAAGGCATATTTCGGGGTAGATTGCCGAGTAAAATCATATGCATGCTCGTTGGTAGGAATGCGCGTATCTGTTGGGTTCATAGAGTCATGCAAATGACTCGTGTTTAAAAGTCTTGATGATCAGGCAAATGCACAAATCCGACTTTTACTCCCTTCTTTTGCAACAGATGGATCCAATCACTCTCTCAGTGAAATCCCTGCAAAGAATAAATATCACGATGAAACAGAGACTAAATTAGACCGCGCATTAAAGAAAGCTTTGTGTTCTGGCAGCATTTCTGAAAATCATCACATCAGGGAAAATCAACTTTGTCATATCCAAGCAACTGCATGAATAAAATGGATGTATCTGTAAGTCCCTCCAACAGAACTGGATCCTTTTGCATGGCGTTGCGCGTGACTCAGGCCATCGGTGGCACATTTCGGCCGGAGCTCTCCGACTGAGGTGGACTGACTGAGTGACAGTGGGTTTTCACATCCTGCTAATACGTCCTTGGCTTGTTGAAAGCACAGGGTGGCCTTTTGGTCGCCTCTGATGAAAGAAAGAGTCCAAACTTTTCAATTATTTGAGGATAAAAGCAAGCACTTCCACCTCTGACGTGTCTGAAAATGTAAGATCTGTGGATATGCTGCTGGTGGATCGGAAAAGGGTTGCAAAGGCTCACAGTACAAGCAGAGATCAAAGTCTTATAAAGACATCCAAATGATATTATGTATGTGGCAATGACATTCAAATATAAAGATCATGTTGTGCTTTCTTTAATTCAGTTATAGTTGCAGCTGACAGAACAGAAAACAACAAACATGTAACTCCGCCAAAAAAATGACAAAGAGAACAAAAAATGTAAGTATCCATCGACAGATCAACAACTGTTATTGGCCTCACCGCACTCTATACGCTCATATGCGATCCCTGCTCCCACTATCTCAAATTGAGCTTATTGTGATCCCAGATTTTCACGAGCATTATCCGTCTGAGCGAATTAGCCAAATTTAGACCAACATTAACATCCTGACCGCTTTCCTCCGCACTCGCTGAAAGTCAAGTGAGACGGCATTTAGTATTTCAGTCATGCAGAATCATGCAATTACCAATTATTCTAGCTAAAAGCATGCCGGCCATTTCCCAGAATCAATTGTTCAGCTCAGTGGCAAATGGAACGCATAATGCCGGGATTCATCAGCCCGGGATATATCTGTAATCCTGGACTTCAGGCTGTAGGGGCCGGATAGCAGGACGGATACTGGCAGCATATTTCAACACTTACATGTGGGTTCAAGTAGCAAAGCTGGAGAGATAGTTACATTTCAACTGGTTTGAATGCCAACAACCTGGTTGTGGAAAAATGGCCTCTGAGATCAGAACGATCTCTGCAAACAAATGAAAGTAAAAAAACAAACTAATAGCAAGTCTTTATTGTTTCGCACGAGTTTCTACTGCTGCTCATGTGTGGTGTTTTACTGAGTGAAGCTATCCCACGAAATGCCAATGCTTCTCAGGGAAAGCGGGCCCGGCGCTGCCCAGCAACATCTGTGCTCCGGTCAGTGAATCAACGGCAGCGCGGGCGCCGCTGATGGCCACCTTTGTTCCGGCCCGGATACGCGCGGCAGGCCGGTGGCGGTGCTGTAAAATCACCTCGCGTATTGTTCCGCCGCCGCTTGGCCGGCTTCTGAGAAATCAGAAGCTCTGCATGTGGAGGCACGCTCATTTGCCTGCAAATCATTTTGCCATCCTGCAGATACGGAGGCATGTCTGCCGCAGCCTGTTCTGGACGTAGTGTTTTCCAAAAAGCTCATAAAAAAGAACCATGGGAGCATCCTGAACTCCCTTCTCATCTCTCGTTTAACATATTCATGAGGCTCGTGTCCTTATTTCCTTCTTTGTTGGCTGATATTCAAAGAAAAGAAGATACAGACACATCTGTGGTGCGGAAGGATTTATTTACCATCTTGACCTGAAACATTAGCTTCTTATAGATCCTCTCAGGACAAATTATTCAGGACGAAGAGCCTGACAGAGAAAGACTTGTAGACCTGGGAAGTGTTAATCGACTGACTATCGATTTCTCACCGACTGATGCCAATGGACATTATTGAGGGAGCACAGAGGGCAATGGCTTCTATACAATGGTGTTATTATAATGTTTTCTTGTTTTAGCTCCAATTCAGCACCCTAAAAAAAGCCCCAGAGTAGCCAAACTAAACCAGGGTGTATTTGATACCATGGTGGCCTTCTGAGTGGTATCTGAGAGCCTTCTCTACAGAAGTGCATGCAGTGTTGTAGTTATTGTGACCTCGATTTATGAAATACTCCAAACTTTGCTCAGAAATGATTGCCAGGAATGGTTTGATTTCTAACAGAATTAGGCCTCAGTCACTTTGAGGAAAGTGAGTTATTTTCTTTTTTGTTGTTTGTTAACTGAGAAAAAGTCTCACTGTTTACGACTTTATCAAAGCTCGCGTTGAAGTTTCCACCTCAACGGGTGTCTGGACTCTCTCAGCAAGCTCAAAAATGATACACGCATTCCTCAGAACGCTGTTTTTTCTTATTAAATTGAGTTAGATAGAGCAGAGGTCCCCGAAATATTAACTGACGCGATGATACAAATGATCCTTTTGCTAAAAGGGTGAATCTTGTTCTTTCATGTCTGAATGTTTTTTTCCAGACAAAATACAAAACTCAGAAAATGAACTGAAACTGGGAAGATTTGAGGCTTCTTGCAGCGGTGTGTCTGTTAATGTGGAAGCACTGCGCATGTGGGCACGGCTCAGGCAGCAAACACAGTTAATTATGACTTTAAAGAGTGTGATGATACAAAAGTGTGGCTGTACATGTGTGTGTGTGTTTGCGTTACACCTTTTGACTCGTGCGTTGAGGCCCTAGGGGGGGCGGGCGGCCGGCTGCCTGACCACTGCAGCCGCCTGCTCCAGCCAAAACACAAACAGCACTGCAGTAACACTTATCAACACCTGTCGGGGAAACACACACACACACACACACACACAGACACACACATACAGACCTCAGCCTATGAGTGATACCCAGCGGCCCCCACTTACAGCGTCTCCTCCCGCTAACAAGTCTCTGGGAAACCTCCCAACCAAAGTGCGGCGGATGGCGATTGACAGCCAGCGGGAGACGAGTAAATGTCTGCCGTTTTTTTTTTTTTTAAACATCTGTGACGAGACCGTGGAGCGGCAGGGAGGATAGGAGGGCGGGGTGGATCAGCATGCGCGGTAGGCTGGCAAATTGGAAAGGAAGGTCATGGATTCACAGCTGATTTGATTTCCAGCACTGACATTGCTTTAAAGGACACATTAAACGCACTCCAAAAAAAAAAAAAAGCCACATTTTTCTTTCTCTGTATGTCTCGTTGTTTTTTCTTCCTGTGTCAAGTGTTTTTTCTATATTTCCGGGTAAAATGTCAGTCTTTTTTTCACCCTCTTGCGACATGTAGATCTTCAGTGTTTGTTTCTGTCAAGCCTTCTCTTCATTTCTTTCTCATCTGTTTCACACTGTGAGCAGCTTGTGTCACCAACAGCGCTCCAATCAGAAGAAATGATTGTCTGCTTCTATTTGGGATTATTTCCCACATTTCTACTGATTGGTGCGACAGAGTTGCATTGACATACACATCCGAATATATTTAGGAATCTGCCTCTAGTTGAGCCCAATAAGAATAAATCGTTTATATAATTCCGCTTTTTTGTATGTAAATGCGTTTTTCTGTTATTTGAATTACCAGCATGGCTCCTTGAAGTTGACAGTAACTAGCTGCACTTCCTTGTCATGTCTTCAGTTAATTAAAATGGACCAAGAACACCAGGAGCACAGATCAGGGCCAGAATCGATGGATGGTAAATTGATGGTAGTGCCACAAACACAGGAATTGGATTTAAAGCATGGGGCTGTTTCAACGTTTGCACTTTATGTAGCTGTGATGGATGCGCTAACTGAAAGCAGCTTCAATTTCCATCCACTGACCTCAAATTGATTAATTTAAAAAAGAACTGAGGAACTTGAGACAGTTTAAAATATTCATAGACTATATATATATATACTATAGATTTGTATGTGTATGTATTTGTATGTGTGTGGAGGTTTGTCTGGAGGATGGAAACATCCTCTCTCTGCTTGAGGCTAACTCTGGAGGGCAGTTCTCCATCAAATAAGGGTCACTGAGGTGAGCCAGGTGGCTTGTGCTGGCTTATTAAAAGCTCTTTATGTTAGGATTTTCAGCGTGTTGGCAGATACGTCCATCATTCCTTCGTCGTCCTCGGGGATGCTGCTGTATCGATTCGCTGACCTACTTTCTTTAAAAAAAAAGAAAGAAAAACAAAAACAAAAGCAAAAGTTGCCGCCGGCGTGCTGAATGTGGAGCAGGACTGAGATCCACGATTAATTGATAAGTCATAAGTAAAACTAAAGATGTGTTGGTCATCAACCAGAATGAGAACCTCTGATAATTTGTTTTTCATTTAACTTTAAACCACAAAACAGTTTGAAGTTTCAGTTTCCAAAGTTTCCTTGGTCATCACAGTTATTTACAAATTCTGCTGAATCTCCATCTCAAAATGTGGAGGCTTTAAAGGAAAACGTTTATTTTCTACAGCAGGGGTAGCGAGCGGTAGCAAAGGGCTCAGAGGTGGTCGGAGCTGCTGGGATGCAGCTTTTTGGATACAGAGACGGCAACAACAGAGGTCAAGTTCAGTCACTGGAAAAGCATGAACTGGAAACACATCACTCCAACCCGATGCTTTTTAATTAAATTGCTCTTGTAACAGCCATCGCCCGCACGCTGCCAGAAGTAATGTCCGCAGCTCATTTCCTCAAAAGCAGAGAAAAAAAAAAAACAGTTTGTGAATGATTCCACTTAGACACGGCGGCGCTGATGTCAGATGTGGAACGTTCATTTTCAGGCGTGTTCACGGGCCCTCGCCATCTCTTCCCATCACGGCCCACAGCTGCGTGAGTCCAGCAATGGCCGCCCTCTTTTGTCTAACGGCCTGGGCTGCTTACAGCAGGGTCAGAGCTGCCCTCCTCCTTCTGAAATCCTCACAGACTGAGGCAGCGGGAGGAAACCAAAGCAGAGGCGTTGTGTGTGTGATATGAGGAGGTTGTGAGCGTTGCATCAGGCTGCCTGCCGGTTCAAAGCGAAGGCATTAGACAGTGATGTTTGAAGAGAAGCCAATCTCTGATGGGCACGGTTAGGGAGCGCTTGTTTGCGGGCGCTGGTGTTTTCTTCTCGACAGACAAACCTTTCTTTCCCGTGAAATCGAATGAAATCTTGTGTGAACTTCGGGATCGTTCAGAACTATTAAATACAACTGTTTGTGGAGTCACGAGAGAGCACAAGGCCTGCCAGATGTCACTGACTGATGTCACAGAATGGTTGTGAGAGAAGCCTGTTATGTCTTCGACAGTGACCAGTTGCAGTAAAGACCTCTTGAAAATGACTCGTTGAGCCTGGGAAGGACTTTTAAATCCTGGGTCCGGCTTGCTGTTATCATTCTCTCGTCTAAAGAAAGCAGGCAGCACTTGTGAGGATCATCTGTGCTGTCTTTAACCAGCCAGACCAGCTCACAAACAGGCCCCGCTTTGTGCGACCGCAGGGTTGTGCGTCTGAGAGGCTGGTCAGCTCGGCAAGAGCTCCACAGGGGACGGCGCACTCACCATTTTTTTTCACTCAGCACAGCCTCCAGAATCCCAGTATCACTCCTCCTGTCATCCACAGAACACACTCAGATGACTCTCCAGCTGCAGGCGGGGGGGCTTTCAATGGGGATTTGATCAGCCACTTAATGGCACCATGTAGGTCGATCACTCACAGATAATTGTAAACATATCTCTAAGTAAATAATTTAAGGTGGACTAATGGATATCTTTAATATAATTTCTAAAAGTGAACGGACTACAGATAATTGTTTAAAATGACAACCCGGTGAGGGGACTTTGCAGAGACAGAGAAAAGCCTAAATGCATCTGTTTCAATGGAAGATGGTTATTCTGTAAGTAAGATCAGGAATTTGGTAGAGAGCTAATGTGACCTCCAGGTACGACAGTCATTTAGAAAAATGACTTGTGAGGTTTGTAACTGGTGAGATTGTAGATTGGTTGCATCTTTAACCTCAACCCGGGGTGATAACCAACGGAAGCCGCTTATGTAAGTGGCTGAGTCTTAATTAATTTCTGCAGAACCTTTAGGAGATGGGATTTTAGGGCAGGTGGTCCATGCTGGTTAAGTGGAGATGGCTGGGACTTTTTAGGTCCACGAAGAAGGCAGGATATCGGCCACAGCACAGGAACTTTTTTCATTGCTCAGGATATGTATATATTGAGGAAAACTATTGAGATGCATCCAGAAAATTTTCAAAATGTTGACTGAATGTATGCTTCATATTTGTTTTTTCTTTCTATCTATATCTAACATGGATGTATATGACCACTGTTTCTTGGAAATGTACTTGTTCGCAATGTGATACATCCTTTTAAAAACACACACCCCCAAAGACAATAAAGTTAAAAAAGAAACAGCAGAGTTTGAATAGCTTTGTGTTCTATGGGAGCTATTTGGTACAGAAAACATGCATATTTTATCGCCTCTGCATGTTTTCGCGCAGGCCTGAGGGGAGAGGTTGAGAGCAGTGGAGTTAATTGGGAGTGGAATGTGGAAGTGTGTAACAGAGGGTGGTGGAATCAAGAGGGGAAAAAGATGGAGGATGCGTGTCGGTGGTTGAAGAGATGAGTGTGAGACATTTGGTTAGCGCGGTGGCTTGAGGATGATACATTGACTTGAATATTTGTATTTCCTTAAGTTCTCGTACACCCAGTCAAGCCCTCAGTTGGCTCACACTCATACCCATATTTCAGCCACAGAGATAAATGGGTGTATGCACACACACTCCACTCACACAACTACATCAATTAAGTTACGAAAACCCATTTTAACAAGCCTGGTGTAATTTTTCTTTCTTTTCTGTTGAATGTTGTCGTCCCATGGCGTGTTGCGTCTTTTTGGCCCTGCTGAAGTCACACTGGTTTTTTTATATTTGTCACTCTATTTTTTTGCTGCGACTCGCCACGCTGCACCAGCTTTATTTCTAGATTTAAACTCCAGGCACTTTATAGACCAAATGAAAGCCTTGTCATTGTTACCTCGGTCTCCACTTTATGTCCTGGCCAGTAAGTTGGGTTGACATTTCAACATGCCTGAATAGGAGAACATTTACCGGAGCTAGCCACAGTAACAGTCAGACAAAAATCCATTTAAGAGTTCCATTTAGCTGTAAACCTGTGGTTTCACTGAATACATGTGGGCCACCGCTGGAGCACGCACACTGAATGGCAGAATATTTTCATTGGAAAACATTTCTGTGTTTTAGATATGTACATAAGAACTTTCTCAGATAACTGTAGGACATCTCTCTTTCATTTTCCATCTCTACGGGCATGATTTTCCTGGCAGTAGTCGCACACAAGCTCCAGTCATTGCAGCCATCAAAGGCAGCTATTTATGGCGTTCTCTTCTTCTGCTCCCTTTTGTTCAGTGATTGGTAGCAGCCAGCATTAAGGTGCTAAATGCATGCTTAGCATGTTGATGTCCTTTGGAAATCTGGATTCTTGCTGCCAAGTTCTGCTCCCTCTGACAAAAACGTAAACAAGCATCATACTGAAATTCAGCGCTTTTGTATGAAATAAGTTTTTATAAGTTGATTGGAGGTCAACATTTGGGTGCATTAAATATTCTGAGGAAAGAAACAAACTTTATTAAGTGTTAAATACTTCAACTTTTACTATTATAAAAAGTCTAAGAGAAACCAATAATTTTATCCTTAATCACAAGTAGTCCGTTTTTTAAGAAGGTTGACTAATTGAATGCAATATCTGAGATTTTCTGTAATGTAATTTAGAAAAACTCTGAAGGTTATCAAACAATAAGCAACACTAGGAGATTATAGAAATAATGGCTGCAGCACAGGTATATGCTAAATGTTCCGCTAGTCAGTTGATTACTCAGCAGATGATGAAGAGATCTTGACAGAGAAGTAAGAAATGATGCATGTTGACTCATGCATGCATATATATGCTCTGTATGATTGAAACTCCAGCCATTACTACTACTGTAGTAATTTCTTCCCATAGAAACACACCTAAAACCTAAAAGAATGTGGAAAAAGACAAAGTGAAAGTATCAGTCCAGCCACAAATTCCGCTTGTGCAAATCTGTGGCCGATCCATGCGCCGCCGCATCACCGCTAATCTCCTCCCCTCACTTCCACACACACAAATCACTATTTGCAGAGAGCCTGTGCAGCGATCAGCCCTTCTGCCTCCTGCTCGTTCTGGAGCCAGGAGTTGCTTGTTTGAAATCACGCAGACCGAGACACGCAGCAGGTCACTGCGTTTAATGATGGTCTGCAGGTTGAAGGATACACACAGCTGGTGGCGCTCCACATTAGGAATGTGTTGGCGCACTGTAAGCGCGAGTAGTGGGAATAAGTGAGATGATAGTGCGCATCCATAGTTTCACGCTCTGTTTGATGAGCTATGTTCATGCATTCTTATATGCCGGTTCAAATGCATGTGCATGTGTTACAGTATGACGTGTTTTCGTGTGTGTGTACGTGTTGTAGCAATGTGTAACTGTGAATTTATAGGCATGCCCCCCTGCTCTCCAGTGATGTGAGACTGAGCCATGAATCAGTTCAGCTAGTAATGAATCCCAATGGCCCACGGGAAGAGGAGGAGCGGGAGAAAGAGCGGGGATAGGGGAGGGTTGGAGAGGCATGGCCAAGGAGAAGCAGAGGGAGTGTGGAAAAGGGCTGAACATGTGAAAAAAGCAGCAGAAAAATCATCTCTCTCTCTATATATATTTATATAAATGAACCAAATTCTGAGTTCAGAGATGGTTGGGAACTCTACGAAGCTTTGTTGCCCGGGGTGACCGATCAGAACCTGGGCTCCAGTTATCTCTGACACGACCTTCTCTCTCTGCTTCAATCAATGTCCTCATCGCAAGCTTTGATTACTTTTCATAAAGGCTTTACACTTTTGTCCTCACTCGCAGCTATTCATTTAAAATAACACACAAGTACAAAGCAAGCAAGTGCTTATTGAATCCCTCTGTCAGTTTTCTTATTCACTGTAATCTTATATTGATCGCGGCAGCTCTTAGTTGACTGGGTTTGTCCGATCTTGGCAAAACAACAGAACAGTGGTCCGAAAACTCCAAAGTCTAAAAATACTTGAATTTTCAGCTTGGAAAAAACATATATCGGATGGTAATAATCTGTAATGGGATGATGTAAATAATAATAATTTATTTGATTAAGAGTATTTTCTAATTATAGTAGTTTAAAAGACTCCACAAAGTCTATCTTCTCCACCCTCTTATTTGAAGAGGAGTCTGTTTAGTCTGTTACTTCCACAACGTCTTGCACACACACAACTTCACATTTGCCTGGAATTTATTTTCTTCCGAGCAGCGAGGGATCTCCTCTGCGATGCTGCCCATCAGAGGTTCAGTTTCATCATTTAGAAACCCAGTTTGCTCATGGAGAAAGGGCCCTTCGGGTACTTTTCTTTTTAAAAAAAAGTCAAAATGTGAAAGCTGGCCGTGACAAAAACAGTGGGCTGGAAATAAAGAGAAACATCCTGGAAAACCAGATACCATCCATCTATTTTCTTAACCGTCCTAATCCAATGCGTGGTCACGGTGAGGCAGGAAACTCTCCCAGATGCCACCGAGCACAGGGATGGCTACGTTCTCAACACCGCTCTATCACAAGACCAAACTAATACCGTTAAAAACACACAGCCTTTAAAAAGGACTGGAGAGCTAACCTAAACATGCTCGTTTTTGTACACTGTGAGAGGGAAGAGAAGAACGGACACATGCTAACCCCAGAAAATGAAAAAAGTAAGAATTCAGCTGAAAGAGCAGCAAAGCAGCCTTTTGACACAATTATTTGTGATATTTAGGGTAATTAATGAAAATGGTGCCAGCCTCCTGAATATTGATAATAAAAGATTATTATAGCTTGGTTCATTATGACTTATTTTAGAGATAATTGGATCGTTTGCTTGTTGATTGCTTGGTTTAAGTAAAGATAATGTCTTCTAGTGTTGAAACATTATTTTGTTTTTTTCCCAAATCTTTGATTAACAAAATTATTATAAAGAAAATTATTTAGTTCACTTTCACATGATTAAAACATGAACGCTGTGAATTATACCAAAGAAATAGTTTTATTCTATGAAATCAAGATCAATAATTTAAATGTAATAAAATAGTGTTTCAGAATAGTTTTTACATTAAATTAGATAAATATTTTGACATTTTTATAAGAATTCTGTGGAATTTATTGTCATGCACATCACTCAAAACAATGACTAGTCTAACTCACCCATCTCACCAAGATATATTTCACCAAATCTCACCATCAACTGGTTTATAAGATCTCATCCCTGCGGGCATCATTAGTTTAGTAGACTTTATATTTCCCTATTGTCCTCTAACGATCTGGAAATACTCTGATTCATGGACAGTTTATGATGAAAAAACTTTCAAATAACAGATGAGAAGAAGAAATAAGTGCAATTCCATTCATTGTCTGAGCAGCAAGAATGATTCTTCATAGCTCATGATGACTCATATTAGCAAGAAGTACAGGCAGAACACAGTTAAACTAAAGCACATTGTTGCAGCTCTCAGTGGGAGGACGAGGATGGGCAGCATGAAAGGAGCAGCGAGTTCTATAAGAGACAGTAAAAGAAGAACATGTGCTGGAATACAAAACGACCGGGTGCCATAAGAGGATGTAATGACTTCACAGCGGAGCTGCCATGCTCGCTCTGCCATCAGATCAGAATTCAAAGCTCCTGAGGACGTGTACCCGTCTCCTCTTTGTGGGTAAGCCCCCCTAATTTGATGCTGATTGATTGGATTGTACAGTGGACCTGCAAGCACTCCCCTCCGCTTGACTAAACACAGGTTTGCCCCTACATTTCAGCACATCTGCATCCTGTTTACGCACCTCTGAGTTAATTCATGTTCTTCTTTTGCTGTACGATGTATCTTATTCCTTTTCTTCGCCTTTGTTTGAAAAAAAAAAAGCAACCTGTTGCCAAGGCAGTGCTGATGGCAGGCGCACATTGTCATACAGAATCTGCTCCCGTTCCTATAGAGTCAGATGGTTCTGCTTTGGAAGAAAAGACACTGTTGTCCTTTTTCATCCTTTTGCTGCGATGCCATAATGACAGGGCTGCCCAAGGACTATCATAATGGAATAAGAAAGACTTTTCATCTTGTATATCTACGTTTGAGCCCAATATTTTACTCTCAGCTCGCTGTTTGTTGGTTAGGATGTAATGTACTTTTGTTCTAAAGTTATTATTATCTATCTATCTATCTATCTATCTATCTATCTATCTATCTATCTATCTATCTATCTATCTATCTATCT